>CM049308.1:5112500-5712500 GCA_026874595.1 Sipunculus nudus
AGTAAAAACTATCAGACTCTGTTTTACTTTATTACTCTATCAATTGGATATAGTGAGAAGTATTACATCTTAAGAAACTTTTTTCCAGGAAACTTCCTGTTTGATCAGCATTACAAAAATCACTTCTTGACACTTTGATTTATTGAGTCAGTAATTTTCTTGAGTAGATGATACAAATTATTTCTTTTTTTCAGGCAACGAAAGAAGCCATTTTGAACAGGTCGCCAGACTTGAAAGATGCAAGACAACACACGTTTCACAATGCAACAGCAGTGTATGATCTTCTCACCATAGCCCTGGTCAGGAGAGCTCAATTTGACATGCTGGCAGATGTGAGTTTTATCATGGTGACTGGGCTCTTATAATATTGATTACATGTAAGGATTCAAATCATTTTAATCATTTCTATGGTCTTTCAGTTTCTGAATAAAACATGCTGTATATAAATTGGTTCAGGATTACTGTATTTATAAATTACAAATAGAAAATGCATTATCCCCTTCATTTCAATGGACGGCTGCTTTAAATGACAATTATTTATCTTTTTATTACAGACTTTTGAAAGGGCCATGAAGTTTTCATTTGATGAATTTCATATTTGGTACCAGTTTGCCCTCTCCTTAATTTGCGCAGAAAAGGTAAGTGTGCAGTATCATGAATACTTTTAGCAATCTTTGCTATTAAAGGTCTATTTACCCAAAACATTTAACAATATGATTATTACTACTGCAAGTTGTGACACTTGCTGCCAGTGATGTTAAATGACAGTATACCTTACATCATGATATATAAGAATTTATTTTAAATCATAATATAATCTTTGAATGATCAAGGTAAAACAATGATCCTTAAACCTAAGCATATTCTAAAGTTTAACGTTTCTTTGGAACAATGATTTACTATAAGCAACTGATGTAATGTGATTTTCAGTTTGACAGAGCTTTGCTGGCGCTAAAGGAATGCATTAGGTTACAGCCAAAGAACATGCAGGTCCTGCTACAAACAGCTGTTCTCTGTTATGAAAATCTCCATCAGGTAATGCATGAGGCTGGTTAACACTAGAGATATAAGTTATATCACAATTAGTAAGGGAGGATTAAGACTAGGAGCACTGTGGGGAGTGATATGAAGATAATGTAAAGTATAAGTTAGCACAGTTAGAGAATTTATAAATTATCGATAATTTGAGTCTTAAGAGATGACTTGCCTTTATTTAAGCCACAGTTATTAAAAAACATTTATTTCATGATAAAATAATGACAACAGTTTGCCTGTTATATTATTTGTCTAGTGGATAAATCTGGTTCTGGATTCTAATGTATTTTTATGTCTTATGCTTGAAATTATTATAGGTATAATTTTCAATTGAATTTCAGTGTTAACATACTCCTTAAGCTCATATTAAAACATTATGTATGATGTATAATACTTCATACAGTCTGATCAACCCCATTCCCTCAGGTACAAGGAACATGAAATCAGTTCATACATGTTTATGACAGATGCATTTAATTTTCTCTGAATTTGATGTGTTTTGATTGAAGTTTGACTGTAGTTCCTTGACAAGTAAACACACTCTTGCTACATACATCATATATATCAGTTCAAACTTTGAACTTTAAGTCCATAACCATTGAAAAACATAAACAACTCAGCAGTATAATAAAATATACATAAAAACAACACCCTTTATAATCCCTATAACAGGTTTTGGTATTGTGATAGAAGTTAAGATATATGACAACTTTTTATGTCAGGACTACAATGTTATGGTTGAGATATAGTGTTTGTCATCAGGCAGGAATGTACCTTAATGTGAATATGGCCATGCTTTGATTTGATTGACAGCCAGGGTTTACAATATGAATGTAGCCATGCTTTGATTTGATTGACAGCCAGGGTTTACAATATGAATGTAGCCATGCTTTGATTTGATTGACAGCCAGGGTTTACAGTATGAATGTAGCCATGCTTAGATTTGATTGACAGTTGGACCAGGGTTTACAATATGAATGTAGCCATGCTTTGATTTGATTGACAGCCAGGGTTTACAGTATAAAGGTAGCCATGCTTTGATTTATTGAGAGCTGGACCAGGATTAACAGTATCAATTTGGCCATGCTTTGATTTGATTGACAGTTGGACCAGGTTTTACAATATGAATGTAGCCATGCTTTGATTTGATTGACAGCCAGGGTTTACAGTATGAATGTAGCCATACTTTAATTTGATTGACAGCTGGACCAGGGTTTACAGTATGAATATAACCATGCTTTGATTTGATTGACAGCTGGACCAGGGTTTACAGTATGAATATAACCATGCTTTGATTTATTGACAGCTGGACCAGGGTTTACAGTATCAATGTAGCCATGCTTTGATTTGATTGACAATTGGACCAGGGTTTACAATATGAATGTATCCATGCTTTGATTTGATTTACAGCCAGGGTTTACAGTATGAATGCTTTGATTTTTTTTACAGCTGGACCAGGGTTAACAGTATGAATATAACCATGCTTTGATTTGATTGACAGCTTGACCAGGGTTTACAGTATGAATGTAGACATGCTTTGATTTGATTGACAGCTGGACCAGGGTTTACAGTATGCCCAGGCAGCAGTAGATGCAGAAGAGATTTGATTGACAGTTGGACCAGGGTTTACAATATGAATGTAGCCATGCTTTGATTTGATTGACAGCCAGGGTTTACAGTATGAATGCTTTGATTTTTTTGACAGCTGGACCAGGGTTAACAGTATGAATATAACCATGCTTTGATTTGATTGACAGATTGACCAGGGTTTACAGTATGAATGTAGCCATGCTTTGGTTTGATTGACAGCTTGACCAGGGTTTACAGTATGAATGTAGCCATGCTTTGATTTGATTGACAGCTGGACCAGGGTTTACAGTATGAATGTAGCCATGCTTTGATTTGATTGACAGCTGGACCAGGGTTTACAGTATGCCCAGGCAGCAGTAGAAGCAGAAGAGAACCACCACTTGGTGGCCAGAGCTCACGTAGCCCTTGGTATTGGTTATGGTATGAAAGGCGACGAAGCCAAAACTCAACTAGATAGACAACAGCTACAAAAGAAAGCATTACAACTCTTCCGCAAGTACTGGACCACTCTTTTCATGTTTTGACTTATTCATGAATTTGTGCTATATATATAAATATTATGTACTTTGTGTGTAGCACAAAGTTAATTCTGTTGTATTCCTAAGTGAATTGACATTCTATCTCTTGATAATAATTTTGCAGTTACTTTACTATTTTAGTAGTTAAAATTTCTGTTTAGGAATTGAAATTGGGATGGGCAGAAATTCAGTGGGATGGGTGTTTTTCCATTGTGATAGAAATAGCAATTAAATTGTAGCTTTGCATTCTAGTCAAACTAATAAATTTTTATGTATTTTTCATTTATTGAATTTGTTTTTTTTTATTACCAGAGCCCACAGTCTAGATACAAATGACCACTTGCCATTATTTCACCTGGGTCTCCATTATGCCATATTAAGGCAGGTGAGTTGTGCATATTATGGTGTTAGTAATACCACAACATGGGAAATTTATGGTTAATGACCATTAGAAGCCTGTGCAAATTGCACAAGTCTTATGTAAAATAAGTACAATGTATTAATTGTATCTGCCAAAACAGAGTTTTGCGGATACTATGTTTTAAGTCGGCTGCCGCTGCATAGGTTTCTGGAGAACTCCTCCGTAACCACTGGGCAGAATTTTTGGAAATTCGAGATTTTGATCGGGTCACATGTTAACTGCTGCGCGTTCATATTTGGTTGACCTCTGATCTTTCCTCTCTGCCAAGCTTCCATTTGTGCATCTGTTTCCACACATAAACCCACATATCTTGGGAACCGTTTTACCGATCAGGCTAAAAATTTTGCACTAATGTAGCCCTTGGATAGCTTTATAACATACACTAAAAAGGTGACTTCACCTGCAACCATTTTTGCACAGCGTCCATCTGTTCATCTGCCTTGGGATAAAATCACTCATATCTCTGCATTGGTTGGACTTGTCCACCTGAAATTTTGCAAGTATATTCATCCTGGATAGCTTTCTTGGATTTTATGACAGGTGGTGTCACCTACATTCACGTTAACGCTGCAGACACCCAAGCTCATATCTCCGGAACCATCTGACTGATTTGGCAAAAATTTTGCCTGTGTATAGATCTCATATAGCTCTTCATCATTTGCAAAACTGGTGGCGCCACCTGCAACCATTTTTGCACAGCGTCCATCTGTTTATCTGCCATGGGATAAAATCACTCATATCTCATCAGTGGTTTGACTTATCCACCTGAAATTTTGCAGGTTTATACATCCTGGATAGCTTTCTTGATTTTTTGACAGGTGGTGCCACCTACATTCACATGTATGCTGCAGATATCCAAGCTCATATCTGAGGAACCGTTTGACCGATTGGGCCAAAATTTTGCATGTGTATAGATCACACATAGCTCTTTATCATACGCAAAACTGGTGGCGCCTCCTATACGCAAAACTGGTGGCGCCTCCTGCAACCATTTTATGCATAGGGTCTGTTTGGATAAAATGGCTCATATCTCTGCAGTGGTTTGACATATCTGCCTAAAATTTTTTGCAGGTTTATACATCCTGGAAAGCTTTCTGGATTATGTGGCAGGTTGCGCCACCTTCATTTATTTTTATGCTGCAGACATTCAGGCTTATATCTCAGGACTGGTTGACATATCCCCCTGAAATTATGCATGTGTATAGATCTCACATTGCTCTTAATCATACACAATGTTGGTGGCACCACCTACCACCATTTTTGCACAGCACCCTTCTGTTTGTCTGCTGTAGGATAAAATCACTCATATACATGTAGTGGTTTGAATTATTTGCCTAAAATTTTGCATATGTATACAACTTGGACAGCTTTCTGGAATTTGTGGTAGGTGGCACAACCTACATACACATTTCAGCTGCAGACATCCATGGTAATATGCAACACACCTCACTCTTTTTCCCCTTTCCACTCAATCCATGCCTCACTTCACCCGTCCCACTCTGATTTCTGTGGATACACGTAGTCGCTTGTCAACTACCCGTATTCTAGTTTAGCATTCTACTCCATTAATACTGAGCTGAAATACATATTTGACAAATACCTCTTCCACATTGCATATTGCATTTTAGATTCAAAACATGTTCTGTCTCTTGAACATTCGTGTGAATTAATTGAATCTGTAAAAGTGACATATTGTCAGAACAGCAGTTGCTGGGGAAACTATGATATAGTTATAGGTGAAGCCATTGTTGATTGGCAGTCTACATACATTTTATTTTCAGTTACATCTTTATTTTAGAGCCATGATGAGAGCCATGTATTACTAGACTTTCTAGACATCCGTCCATTAATTTTCAGTGTTGCCACTATAACTTAACAGGGTTTTGATGGATTTTCATGACACTCACCATAACATCTTATCAATAGATTATCTAGGGGGAGTTCAGTTATAGGCATAATCCACCTATTTTTAATGAGGTCAGAGGTCAAGCTACTTTGCAGTATCTCAGTGAACTTATCAGGAATATGATGGATTTTGATGAAACTGAACAGAAATATTTTTACCAGTATGGTTTCTCACCTGAATTAAATTCTTGGTATAAATCTATGCATGCATGTTTAATGAGGTCAGGGATCACAGGAATTACAATAGATGTATTATGCACTGTTGCAATATTCTTTTCACAAACTACATTTGATTTATTTTCAGTATGATTTATTGAGATTGAACCTTTCTTAATGCACTATGTATCTATTTGTTTAATCAAATGGATATGAGATCCTTTCTATAGGTTTATAGAGACTAAGTGTAAGACTGTTTTTAAAGAAAACTTGGTGTTTCTTACAGATTCCTGAAGCAACAAAATATGTGCGTCGATCTTTACGTTTACGGAGCGATCACGTTCACTCTGTACACCTGATGGTGTTGGTACTCTCCGCTCAGAAGCAGTACCAGGAAGCCCTGGAGCTGATACAGGCTGCCGTTAACGAGTACCCAGGAAACTTCGGGTGAGTTCTTGTGTAATATAGTATGTCTTTGGGTGAGTATCTGTATAATATAGTAGGTCATCTTGTGTGTATATTTGTGCAACATTTCCTGTAAACAGGGATATTGAATAATTCAAATGTACAGGATAATTGTATAGAATAAATTTATTAAAGTATTTAAATCCTGTACCAGTACTGAGTTTGTGCTGAAATCACCCAAGGATGAATAACATGAGTGTTTTAGATAGTTTGCTTACTTGTCCCCCACCAGAGGGCACTAGGGTAGATCATCTAAAATTGAGCATACGGGTTCACAACAGTGCTACTGTTGAGCTTTCAGCCAAACCACCTGGAACACAAAAACATGCACATTTAACAGAGGTCAAGAAGGTTCAACCCCAGAAGGTCTGACTGTTACTGTGTCTGATTTCTTGCCATACATTTACTTCCAGGCTGCTCATCACAAAGTGTAAACTGGAGGAGACTGTCTATGGTGTAGAGGAGGCACTGGTCACATGTAAACATCTTCTTAAACTCTGGAAACAGGTTTTTGAACCAAAAATATTGAAGTGAGTACAACACATGCTTGTGGTTGCCTATGCATTGGAGATTGTTTGTCTGTTAAACCATACACAGATTCAGTGGAAAAAAACACATTTCTAATAAATTTGATATTTGATAAGAACAAAAAAAGCATTTTGTAGTTGAATTTCTGTCAGTGTATGGGGTTTCAGTCATAGATAAAAATGATACCTTGTTGTGATTAGCAGTCAGGGTGAGTATTGTATCAGAAACTAAACAATGAACTTCAAAACTAATGGTACCAATAAGTCACTTAAAGACCAAATAATGAAAATGGTATAACTCATGGTGAAAGAAAATGACCTACATTCCTTTTAAATTTAAATGCTTATGTTCCCAACATGGCACCAAAAAAAGCTTAAAATAACACTGTCATTATGTTATCTTAGTTAAGCAGACCATGCAAACTATAGGCCATGTTCCTTACATTTAAAAAAGTTGTCAGTAAAATCAGTGATTAATGATAATGCTCATGATAAAATACTTTGTAAAATATATGATTAACCAGTGAACAGAGAGGGACAGGTCTGATTGACAAGGTGACATCAGATCACAGGAGTCTCATACAGCTCCACCTGGCAGATCTGAGTGACAGAGACTCTGGGTCAGTACGGGCAGAGTCTGTGGCAGCCTCGCGGGTAGAGCAGGCTCTGTCTGAGGTGGCCTCATCACTCAACAATAGCTTCCACCCCCGTACTGGAATGCAGCAGCCCTGGGTCATACAGACACAAATATGGTTATTACTGGGTGAGTCATTGTTAATTGGTGAATTTTTAGTAATTTAGTGATGGATGTGAAACTATTGGGTCTGGTCAGTGACTCCAGGGCAGTTTTCATGCCCTTTACAGACAGTCCTGAAGGTATGCATAAAGTGTCATCTTATTTGAGCTGCCTTTGCTTTTTAGACAGAGCTTACTTGTGATGTAACCTTCAAGTTAAAAATCATGACACACAGTTTGGATTAATATATTTCCTGTTCTGATCCATCATAAGTCAAATTTGATGAGGATCAAGCTGATATTCCGGATCTGGTAATCCATAATTTTGGTGTAGACAAACATGTTTGTCTCTGTTCTAGTTATTGGAAGGAGTACCATTCAGGACACTCAAAAGCTACAAAGACAAATCAACTTTGTAATAATGAATGCACTTTTTTAACATTTTATAAAACATGTGATGTTGTTTTCAGCTGATCTGTACCTGGACCTGGAAAGGATAGAAGAAGCTCATGCGTGTGTTACGGAAGCTGGCAGTATTTATCCTCTCTCCCACCAGGTGTCATACATGGTCAGTTACTACTGACAATATAGTTATCCCTGGGCTCATTCAAATATCATTATCTTTTATATTATTTTATAAAAAAAAATTTCCCCAATGCCAAATGAAAAAATATACAAAAAAGAATTAAACTTGCTGGTATATTGGGTGTGTTTATGAAATAATTTGCAAAATAAGTCAACTAATCAAAGTGTGACATAAACACTTGAATCATGGTATTTTGTTAACAGTGCATGATTTTTCAGATTTAATTATTTAGACATGAGAAGGCATGAGCTTGCAATAGGATATTTAAAATAGCAAGCAGAAGTGAGTGAATCTTTCCAAGAAGAGAAAAAAGTATGAGTTATATTAAATTTATATGAAATATTGTACAGTTCAATGTGATTATGTCATAGCAAACACTATCCTGCTAGCTTGTAAATTATCTTAAGTTACCAATCATTATTTCCTGAATTTCAGAGAGGAAGAATATTGGAATATAAGAGAGAATATGGCGAGGCCAAAAGCTGCTATGAGAATGCCACGTCAATCAACCCCTGTCATATAAAGAGTTTACAACATCTGGTGAGTGATGTGGTGATGTTTAATGTATAATATCCTTAGATACCTAAATGATAATGCCTTTTTCTTTGGGTACACTCCTTAATACACTTCAGTTGTCCCAGACATCGTTTCATGTAATGGCTGCTTTCACCATATCTGGCATAGGGCCAAGAATCTGACCAATGAGAGCTTGTGTCCATGTGTAATCAAACCAAGGAGTGCGATGTTGCATGTTTTAAATTGGAGCTGGATGCACAATGCAATACCACGCTATCAATCAGTGTTCTGATTACAAATTTGTGCTCTGTGTGCACCCTGGTGTTCCTGCCCAGATAACCTTGCTATACCAAGCAGTGGTTACATGAAACAATGTCTGGGATGACTGCAGTGTATAACCGCTGTGTGAGGAGCGTATTCTCTGGGATGCACAATAAATTAGGACCTATATTTACTCATAATCTATATAATTTTTGTTTTATAATGAATTTTGTCAAGTATTCTCTAATTTTAAATTTAACAAAAATATACCTCTGCTAGTTATATAGCTCATTAATAGTATTCTTAAGATGCCCAACTCAGTAAGATCACATTTCTGTTCAACTCACTATCAGTATATTGTAGTTCTGTATTATAATGAACTATCAAGTGAGATGAGACAAATAAATGTTAAATATTTTCCTCATAATGATATAAATGTATTTTATCATATAATTGGCCTATCTGTGCATGATACTATAAATCCAAGTTAAAATTAATTATTATATGGTACATAATGAATATGTACATACGATTACTTCAGGGTATGGTACAACACTACATGGGTCACAGTCGTATGGCTGAGAAAGTGCTGAGGGATGCTGTCAACGCAGATCCAACATCCAGTCAGAGTTGGTCTGTATTTCTTTGATTTAATTGCTTTGTCTAAGATTAGATTGTACTAGATCTTTGATGTCAAGCTTACTGGAAACATGGACATTTATGCTTACAGTGACATTATTAACATCAAATATTGAATTGTTTCTCCACATATGATATTCAGTTCCTAAAATAAGATTTGGTTGATACTGCCCCAAGCAATATTTACAGAGAAAAATCCTAAGATATGTCATGATACAAACTATTGATAATATTACACTGATCCTTCACTGCTTTGCAGATAACATGTCCACATTCTAAAATTGTTATTTTCTTCTGGACAGCATTTAGCATGTATCATCTGCTTCTGAATAACGTAGGGAGTTGTTGATGATTGTGTAATGGTTGAAAATCTTTCATTTTCAGGCAGTGTTTAGGGAGAGTGCTTTATGAACTCAAAGATTTTGAAGCTGCCGTTGAGTGCCTGTCTACTGCCGTGGATCTAGAGGCCACAGAACCCATCTTACCATTCACAGCCATAACCAGAACACTCCACTAAATACAGAACAGCTGAGCCTCGTGGACCTGGAGGCCATAGGAACCCATCCTACCATTCACAGCCGTAACCATAGCACTCCACTATATACAGAACAGCTGCGCCTCGTGGACATGAAGGCAACAAAACCCATCCTTCCATTCACAGCAATAATGAGAACACTCCACTAAATACAGAACAGCAGAGCCTCATGGACCTGGAAGCCACAGAACCCATCTTACCATCCACAGCCATAACCAGAACACTCCACTATATTCAGAACAGCTGAGCTTGTGGGCCTGGAGACCACACAACCCACTTAATACAGAACAGCTGAGCCTTGTGGGCTTGGAGGCCACGCAACCCACTAAATACAGAACAGCTGAGTCTTGTGGGCCTTAAGGCCACGCAACCCACTAAATACAGAACAGCTGAGCCTCTTGGGCCTAGAGGCCACACAACCAGTCCTACCATACACAGCCAAATTCAGAATAGACCAATAAATACAGAACAGTTGAGCCTTTTAGCTCTGTATCTCCTTCATTGGACGTAAATGTTGTCTGGTTAATTATTAAGGTCTGGTACAACAAATTGTTTTATGGGGCTGTGCAAACCTGTGTTATCATGCAACACAGAGTATACCTATGTTTGATACAATGACAGATCCTTGTACCTTTATTTACAGTTCACAAAGACTGGAACTTAAATTGCATAACTAACCATTTGTAAAAAGCACTGTTCATTCCTCAGAGATCTGACAACGTATGGAATATGTGAGCTGCTGTATACACATTAACACAAGAGTGTTTGTTGTATGACATGTTCCATGACGTATCACTTAACCTGATGCATGGTGATTGCTACTAGAGTTATATAAGTATTGTTTTCATACTTGAGTGTTGAGGAATTTTCCCTCAGGTTAATGTTAAATGAATGGTCACACCTGAACATTGTTCTTCCATTAAAATCAGTATTTTTATTCTAGTTCAGTGGACGAGGTTTGGTGTGTTGTTATGATCTGAACATGTTGTATTACAATGCCTTTGGGTTGACATTCTTTATTGCTAAATCTTTCATGTGCTGACTGTTGACTGTCACCATAATTCTTTAAGGCCAGAGTTCACAGTTTGGATTAGGCAGTGCCAAAGGATTTCATTTATGTAATCAAACTTCAGCTGAGCTGCTGAATTTATGTACACAACTGCTCAGTTAACTGTTTTATAAACAGTGTATGAATAAGTGCAATAGGTGATAAAGTGTATTATATTAGGTTGAGTAGAGTTTTATCAGGAATTGGTAGTTTGTTTTTACACAGATAACAGTAGAGGTAGGTTTTATCATCCAAGGAAGGGTGGTTAATGTGAGGTAAAGAAAGAGTGGGTTTTAGTCCCTCATAGTGAATAATACACTTGCAAATAGATATTTTTCCTGTTACGTCCTGTGATATTCAGAGAGGTTTCTTGGTGTTAGTTAAGGTACATTATGCTGTCATCTCGTTCATCTCATGGTTCATTTATTGTTATTTATGTCTCTATTATTTTATAACACTGTAGACCAGCTATTTGCATGAAAATCGGGCATAACATATTATTAAAAGTGATGTTATGCATTGAGTTCAAGTGGCCGTAACTTATTTTACTTATTTGTTAAGTATGGTATAAATAAACTAATCATACATGCAGCATGTGTTACATTTTATTATGCACATAAGTTTGTTGAATGAAAGTTGAAGAAGTGGGGGGGGGGGGGGGTTAATTACAAAGCATCAAGTGATCTTATTACACATAATTTTGAAAATGTTTCTAGACAGAAAACTCCAGTAGGAAAAATTCTAGTTGGAACACAATTGGTTTTGAATTGATAATTGCACACTATCCCAAGCAACATTAGCCTTGTGGTATTCCCTTTAAAATAAATTTGTACCTGGCAAAATATTGCCCTGAAACCGTTTGCTTACTCCTGTAAATAAGTGTTAAAAACAGTGTTTTTGGGGCAATCACGTGTCAACATAAAAAGTTAGTGTATCGCCTGGGCAAACATGTGTCAATCAGGAGGTGCTCTGACTGACTTACCAGAAAAGTGTAATACATATTCCTGCTGGCTGAAACTTTGCATGTTGCGGCTCACAATCGGGCCTCCAGTCACACGGCCTTGTTATGACAAACAGACACACATTGACTGTGTTTACCAACACGCAGAGCCATAACAAAGTGTTTATCAGCCTAATGCGAGGTACAGGGACTGTGTGCTGGGCTGGTTCTGCTTGGAAACTTTTGTATAAAGCAAAACTGAACTAATAGTTTGAAAAAAGGGCATAATATTGCCCCTGAATATGTCCCTTTAAGGTCAATTAGACTAATATATATTTAACATGGTTTTGTCTTTCCTTATTGTTAAAAAACAAGATGAGTTGCCCAAATTGTGTATATTCCTTTAATAACACACCGCAATAAAACATGATGTACATATAATATATAAACAATTTCAGAAACAAATATCTAAACATAATACTCAGCGGTAAGCTTACATCACTGGAATACTCAATGGGAAAATATTATGTATTTGTACAGCAGTCCTACAGCTGCAACAGTACTAGTATTTGTATGACTGAGTACAGGATGACAGCCTTGGGTCAGATCAATCTGTACCATTTGTACAAACCAAAACGGTTATGAGGTATCAAAGTGTTCCCAAGATGACTGAATAAAAAAGGAAAATGAAAATGAAAAGTGTAATTATTTTCAAATAGCTTGAGTACATGCATGGATACGGCAATAATGCTATGTATATGTTTCTTACTGAAAGATCTGAATTATCCCAGGCAGGCATGGGAACAGATAAAAGCATGCTGGTGTAATCATTTGTCACTTCTATAAATGATAAGAATACTGAACTTTTGCTGGGCATCCGCCCATATTTTTGTTATTCAGCAAACCTTGTGTTTGTAGCCCAATAATGATTCTTTGATGTCTTATTATATATTTATTACCCTTCCCTCCACATAATTAACACCTTCCAGTGTATGCCATGCAGTTCATTGCCTTTTGTGTCAGGGGAGCAGACAAGCCTCTGGGCCTTTGTTTTTGATCAACAATCATGCCGTCAATTCTTTATCTGTATACATTGCTGAAAGGTAATCTCTGTGATAGTATAATAGTCTTTTTTTATGAAATAACTCCAAAAATACAATGTAAATGCTCTGTCAAAGTAAATTGTGGAATTTCTGGTTAACATCCTTTCTTCAATATCTATATTTATTCCATATCCCCAACCATTTGAATATAGCCTTTGATATACAAGAAAATTTTTAATTAATATTTTCAATATTTTTTATTCATATATAAATATTTCTAATTAAAAATTCTTATAACTGAATTGAAAACCCTTCTGATTACTCAAATTCACAATGATATAGCAATAAATCACATTGACTTCTCACTCATAATACATCAGTAATTTTCACTTGAGTCTGACTAGGACAAAATTTATTGAATCTAGAAGATCATATATATATATATATATAAATATATATATATATATATATATATATATATATATATATATATATATATATATATAATCTGTTTTATAGGTTTTATAACCTGTCATGCACATCAGATCAGAAAGGTTGACATAATACTTATCACAGAGTAACAATACATGTAATACTGATACTGGCTCATCACTGAACACGATGTATAACATATCTCCACTGCCTCTATATATATATATATATATAGTCCCACAAAATATAATCAAAATATGCAACACCCTTAACACGTATAAACGGCCCTCATAAAGCTGATGAACCACCTACATTTTCATACAATTTTAATCTCAGTGGTTTTGCAAGAACCGAATTATATATCACAGATGAGCATGTCATTTTCCTAATATTTTGTTTTAATACTGATGTCGTGTCAAAATGCCACTGTGAGCAGGTATGTGTGTGCGTGTGTGTGTATCTGAGCGCGCGCAAAGGGCACTTTAAAGTTTAATACTGAATGCATCTGAATATCACTCCCATAAACCGTTTTAACTAATACTGAGAAAAATATATTACATTAACCTAGCGTAAAAAAAAGCTTTAAAAATCATGGCTAACTAACACAGTATCACAGTAAGATGTAAAGATATCAGCAAATATCAGCCAGATAATATGCATGTATACTCTCAAATCTGAACAAATTGACCTTCTAGCTTATTTCTTGTTCTTGGTTTTTAATTGTCTTGAAGTGGAACATTAGCATTTAAGTAATTGTTTATATGAAAATAAAAATTCTAAGTAATCACATCTGTGCAGCACTGACTTAAGGATCTCCAGTTGTATAAACAAACAATGAGTAATATTGCCCGTGACATCCAAGCCACACGGTTACATACAGAAAAAACAAAAAGGTTTAATTTTTTACAGTAAAAACAGTTCTTACAATAAATAATTGTTATTATTAGTAAATTATATATATGTTGTTTAACATTAATATTCAGATCAGGCTAAAATGACGCGAAACGAAATTAAAAAAATCGGGCACACACTCCGAACGGAAACCCGGAGCACACGTTGTTTCATCCAACATAATCACTTAATGTGAAGATTTCTTAAAAACAGTTGTGATTCTTTTAAAACGTCTTGGTTCATGTCATATCGTCAGCTACCAGTATACTGGCTTTATATAATATACCGCATTCGTCACATGGTAAAAAGTCAAGTCTAAAAGGAAAAGAAAACTCCAACATTTCCTTAATTCTAGAAAATCAATACTGTTAGATACATCTGCTTTATACAGTCTTTTAAATAACCCACCACACGCTTTTAGTCCCACCTATATTTTGTGAACTACCTTCGTTCAGGTCAGTAAGATATTATATATTCTAACAACAGCACAGACAGCTGATCGACACAGCATGCGACAATGGTACGTTTTGATTGGATGGATTTGTTGAACTAGTTGCTCAGACTTGGAATGCGCTGGCAAAGAACACGCCGTTTTGCCGACCCATCTTGGCCAGCGTGGACACCATGGGATACTGGGAGGTTCTCTCGTAAGTGCCGGGACCAGGAACTTTCTGGAAAACAAAATTAAATTATGATATTACTATCATACAATATCGGTAGATATTACGTTCTATCAAATCTCACGATTAAGGTATGGCGAAATGTATGATGGAAGGGTCAAACATTCGGAGTGAGAACATCGAGGATGTGATAAATTATAGGGAACTTCCCAGAACAACTGCTGAACATTTTTCTACTTTAAACCCTTCGGCGATTAGGCAATTGATGACCCAGTCAGCAACAAAATCATGCATTCTATACCCAATATCAACTGATGTATTAAAACAGTGCATTGATGTCCTGTTGGAACCAATAACATAAAATGTGAACAGTTCTCAAGTTGAAAGATCTTTTCCACGCGACCGGAAATGCGCGGTTTTGACCCCAATGTTAAAGAAATCGGGAGCTGAACTTAATTATAAAAATTACAGACCGGTCAGCAACCTATCATTTGTCTCGAAAATCATAGTAAAGGCTGCCCTTTCACAGTATGTAGGTCACCTGGGAAGAATCAATATGCTTGCAAATAAAAACGCAGCATACAAAAAAAATCCAATAGCACTTAAACCACTGCTTTTAAAAGTTAATTCTGACCTGATGTATTTACAAAAAAAGTTACCCTTCTCGTACTCCTGGATTTAAGTGCAGCTTTTGATACGGTCAGCTTGGATATCCTAGCAGAGATTTTTCAGAACCGAGATAGCATTAGGGGATCTGTATTGAGTTGGTTTCAGTCATACCTAAGTAATCGGGATCAGAGAGTGACAGCAAACAACTCTATCTCTGATAAACATAACTTGAAATATAATGTTCCGCAGGGGAATTGCGCCGGGCTGTATTATTTCTAAGCTATCTTAGCTCCCTCTATGACATGATGGAGAAATACTCGCCACTCATAGCCGGATATGCTGATGATCATCAACTTTACTTAGCGTACCAACCGGGAAGTATAAAAGAACGGAAATGGATGCCATTAGAAACCTTGAGAAATGTATTTCAGATGTCAGAGCATGGATGCTGACCCATCGACTAAAAATTAACGACACCAAAACTGAATTTCTGTTAGTTGGAACAAAGCAACAACTGGCAAAAGTAAACGACAGTGAAATAAAAGTAGGGAATGCAGTGAAAAGGCAAGGTAATAAAATAAGGAATCTTGGCGTAATCTTTGATTCAAACATGTTAATGTTAGATCATGTTTACCATGTGTGCAAGATAGGTTACTATCAGTTGACTAAAATTAGACAGATAAAGAAGTATCTGGACAAATAAACAGTTGAAGCACTTATTCACTCTTAGAAGCTCAAATATGGACTATTGTAATTCTCTATATTGTATGGCTGCCCAAAGTATATGATTAATAAATTGCAAAAGTTACAGAACTGTGCAGCCAGGGTGGTGTATGGAGCCCAGAGATTTGATCCTGTAACTCCGTTGATGAAGAATCTTCCCTGGCTTCTGGTTTCCTCACGAACTGAATATAAAATAGCTCTTTTGGTATTCAAGTGCTTGCATGGCCAGGCACTTGAGTATTTGTTTTGTTTAATTGAGAAGCATCTTCCCAGCCGTGCTTTGAGGTCCGGTCAACGTTATCTGCTTGTGGTTCCCAAGACAAGGACAAAAACATTTGGGGTCAAGGGCCTTCACCAGTGCTGCACCAGCCGTTTGGAATAAACTTCTGGACGACATCAAATGCCAAGACAGTATTGATACATTAAAAGTCTTATTAAAAACATATTTATTTAGAACTGCATGCCTATCATATGTAAAATATACACCGATCACACGAAAGGTTAACGCTATCATTTTATTTGCAATTTAGTTTTAGTCTCTTTAGTCATTCTTTTAATCAGGTCATGATCTTATTACATTCTGTTTTAATTTAATATTATTTGTTGTAGGATCTTGTAAGTTCATCTCATAGTGAATGTATTATTTGAATTTTAGTCTGTCCAGCGCAACTGAGTATCACACATGTTGTTCATGTTTAATTGTGGCGCTTTATAAATTTAATAAACTATAAACTATAACATTGTCATACTTAGATGAACCGATTTAAAGTTGCTTTTATTAACTAAAAATGAAATAAATTTGTTGTCTATCATAATTTAACCAGCCTGGGAGGTTGTGGTGTGTCAAGCAAATAGCGGCAAATATCAGGGAATATTAATAATTTCAATGTTTTTAAAAACTCTTCAAATGAATAATGTCCAGTAACTCGAGTGGTGATTTCAGCTAAAGTCTTACTAACACTACCGCTTTTAAATATGAGAAAATGTACGAAATAAATGCGAGAAATTAAATTAAGATGAAACTTGAACACTGACTGTGTGTGACGTGGAGAACCTGGGCGCCTTTAATGTACTTACTGTATGTAACATGTGGAACCTAGGCGTCTTTTATATACTTACTGAATGTGACGTGGAGAACCTAGGCGTCTTTTATGTACTTAGTGAATGTGGCGTGGAGGACCTGGGCGTCTTTTTTTGTACTTACTGTATGTGACGTGAAGGAACCTGGGCGTCGTTTATGTATTTACTGTATGTGGTGTGGAGTACCTGCATGGGCGTCGTTTATGTACTTACTGTATGTGACGTGGAGAACCTCGGTGTCTTTGATTTGAAGCTTGACGAGACAGTGCGGGCTGAGGCTGGTGGCACGTAGTCATAGTTACCCGGAGCTGGCCCCTCTTTCTGAGATCCAAAATAATAAGACCAAGTAGAATATATTTTCGGGTCACATGTAGTAAACTTAGAGTGGTTACTCCTTATATGCAAAATAAGAACTAGTCTATGAGTTCCAATTTTCAAATCCTAAAAGAGAGCTGATTTTAGGTAAGCCTACATAACAGACAAACACTCATTTTGTACAAATATAAAAGACGCTTCTTCAGTATATTGTCAGATATAATTTCATACGTGGATAAATCAATTATCCAATGTGACTAGGAACATGACAAGATATTCTTTATTTTCTTCTTCTTTTTCGGTAATATATATCTTTGGTCACGTGGAAAATCCAGTGAGCGTTCGTTCTGGTTCCTAGTTAAACTGTGATATTTAGTGGTTAAAGTAGAGTGAGAGATACAATTGCCTAAAACATACATTAAGAGACCACAACAATAATATAAATACAAGATGCACTTGAAATATGAATTTATTTATGATAAATATAAATGAAGAGAGAACCATATGTCACTCACCGGAACGAAATGCACGGTTGGGAACCTCTTTGTCTGTGACCTGAAGTTCCAGTGTCTGCAAAAATTAGACGATGTTTATATACATATACACTAACTTAACAGAAAAGTGCTCTTTTGATAATATATTATTATATATATATATCGTTGTGTGAGTGAAGCAAATGTGAAAAGGGATAAATAAATTGAGTCTTTGTGCCCTAAGTTACACAAATCATGCGTGCAAGGATAACATGTTTTACACGCAGTCTGGTCCTGTTTACAATGCCGGGCTTAGTCACCTTTTTTCCAGGTAGTGTGGACAATTTTATCAATAATCTTAAATAAAGTTAATTAAAATTCAAAAGTTAAAAAAAATCAAGATTAAAATGCAATCAGTAATATAGTTGTGTTTATATAAACAACTTCTTAAAGACAGCATAACAGTTTTAACAATCATGAAAAACCTTGTTATTCATCCAAATCATTCGATGATAACAAAATATTATTTTATCTAAAGTAAATGAATTTTGCAATACATTTGGTATTACTAGGAAGTACATTTAGAGTACATACCTTTAGTTTTGCGCCTTGACCTATTTATCCTAATAATGAACTTTAGGATGAATCACTTAAAATACCTACTTAACAACTAAAAACTAACTTATCTTTAAAACTCATTGATCTCCTTGTAAACTTTCTACCTACTTTGATGGTTGTCTGTCCACGGACATCTTCATATATTCTTCTGTCTTGTAAGAGGTTGGACAGATGTTTATATCCTTAAAGAAAAAAAACTACCAGTTAAATCCTATTTATGTATCTAATAAGTCTAAATTAAAAAGTAAAACGATGAATGCCCCCATTAAACAATAGACTGCAATGATCACAAACAAACCTGTAGTAAAACAAGCAGAGCACTACATAGGTCTATTTTTCATGGAGGAATCGATGTTCCTGAAAGCCGAAATCTATCTTATATCAGAGTCATGCTGAGTAAAACATTATTTATACTGTTTAGGTTCCGGTCGATCTATATTAACTGAATGTTTACACTTGAACTAAAGTACAATTACTGTTATATCCAAAGAACACCGGTATTTACAGAGAGTTACAAGAGCTTTAGAAAATATAGAATAAATGAGCATTATTCTTAGAAAGCAATTGAATAAGTAAAGGTATTTTTGACATAAAGTGATTTTATGATTATATGGTCATTCTTGATATAGGTGATCTTTCAAGAAATGTATCGTTTGTGGTTCACTTACTTTGTCTTTCCTGCCGAAGTTCATGTAATCCCGAGCGTCACGGCCAGTGTCCTTGAAGGAATACTTAGTGTTGAACTTGTCAAATCTGTATCAGTGAAAGTGAAAAAAAAAATGATGATCACAATGTAGGCTATATTATACAAGAATCATGCTATCTCAGGAGTGCTTGTGTACATTAAAGATAAATGATTATAAAAAAGGCTAACTAGCTCGTCGTCTAAAACAGCAATTGTTTTGTTTCAAAGTTACAATCACTTTTATAAATCTTACTTTGGTAAAATAATTAAAAATAGACTTTAACTAAATATATAAAAAGAAAATTCGTGCCATCTTTATGAATATAGCTGTAAGTATTTGATAAAACCTAATCAGTTTTAAATTGAAAAAAAATACGTATAGATGAAACTAAATAGAAAGCGTTATGTCGGTTATCACGTGACATTCAAAGGATTCTGTTATTTGAATTCTTTTAATAGTTCCTCATAAACTCTTCTTTATTCAGAAACTCCTATTGCACTTCTGTACATAAACCTTGAGTAAAATATAATTGTATGCACTTCACAGAAATTGTAATGCTAATTACGAACTCTGACCCTTACCTGTAGAGAAAGTCCTGGTGATTGTAGGCTCCTGGCAGCAGAGTGGCGCCACATCCCACCGGATGTAACTCACGCTTCCGTCCCTCAGATTTGAAGTTATACGTGCTGGGACGTGTCCTTAAGTCAGACACAAAATCACCTACTGAATAACTTCCTGGGTTAGGCGTCTCCTATAGAATAAATAAGTATCCATGAAATTAAAAAATCGTCCAATAATAAATTTTATATAGACAAAAGGCAAAGAAATGAGTATCGGTATACAATTGTAGAGATAAGTAGACATGTAATGCTGAAAGAATCTGTTATGAATGCTCATACACAGGAGTGCAACGAGTGCTTTGGTAATTGAAATAGTGTGATGATTGACCGACATAACAATATATGAAATAGTGTGATGATTGACCGACATAACAATATATATATAAGCTTTTATTTCTTAAAAATCGTTGAAAATGACGAGAAGAATGTGACTTTTACTTTTGTTTTATAATATAGTAGCTGATAAACCCGGTATACCGGCTTTTAACCGGGCTTAGGGAGATACATTAACTGAGATGTGGAATGTTGGCTAATATTTTATTCTAAAAGTTAAAAGCAAATATAGGTTTTGAGTGGGCAGCTGTCTTAATAAGATATGTATAAATATTTTTTTACATTTATTTTGTGGCGCTGTGCTCGTGGCAAGAAATTCATACCCTGGTATGTTTACCTTGAAGACCTGGTCAATGATGATGTTTACCTTGCGAAACGGAATGAGTCGCGGGGGCATACAGGTTTTCGATGATATTTGACTGGATTCTATCGTTGGACGTATAAAGATTAGGTTTACGTAAGGAACACATGAAAGATTAATCAAGTGTACGTTGCAAGGAAACTGTTCCTGCAGAAAGAAACAGAAATATGCAAACGTAAGTAGCAGAAGTGGTCCCAACGAGACTCCATGCAAAGGGTCCGTATCCCATTTTCAGGCGCCCCAGCTCTTTTATTTTTTTATTGTATCAGACAAATTTTGAGGCCTGAAACCCCCGCTACCACTCCACCCCACCCATCCCTGTTCCTGAAATTGGGACCTTGAATGAGGTTCTGTCAATAATCCTCCTGGGTTGAACCCTCCATTTCATAAAGCGAGAAACATGTGTTTTTCACTTTTACTGACCACGCATGTGGATGAGAGCCTTGGTCAACATGTAAGGCCAGACATGCTCAAATCCCTCACTGAAAGCAAGCGTTATTCACATGAACAATAGTCCTTAATCGTGTGTTTGAGGTTGAGTGACCACGATGCATTCCGGTCATTGCCGGGCTAACCTCCGTGCAAGTCAGTTAAAACGGAAAAATCACTCAAAATTATATGTCCATAAAAATTATCTGTTTTCGTATCGTCTATGTCACTGCGAGGATAATATCCTTTAAAATGAGGTATGTACCAGTGTCATACGCAATGCGGTTTCGCAGAACATTGAGGACAAAGACGGAGCGAATATCTTCTAGAAGTATTAAATACGAATACATGTATTTTATATATGTAGGTTGTGTCATTATTAAAAGGATTTTTGAAAATACTGTAATGTCCACTTTAAAGCAATGTATATATATCCGAGCATGTGGCCAAACCAGGACAACAACACGTCCCTATACAGGATTAAAGGTGTGAGTCATGTTTGACTGCCAGCGATGTAATCAATCTAGAAGGAATAAATATCCATTTTCCAACACATTTTTTTTTTGTTCTTGGGGTATAACATTGTGTACGTTTTGACGATAACGTTTTATACATGTTTTGCTATTATACTCAAAACAAGGCAAAACATCGGGGACAAAAATTGTGAAACTATATAAATAACATCGGGGCAAAAGATCAGGCATCAATGCTTGTTAGATAAGATATTACAGACATCGTTTTCCTTCGATTGAATGTTATTTAACGTGGCTTGTTGAACTAGATACAATAACAGAACCCCGGCAGCTGCAGGATAAAGAGAACAAAGAATCCTCAGATTTCTCTATCCAAATTACAAGCACAGGATAGGGACCTTGCGCAGTACAGTACAGAGGATGCTGTGTTGGTCCATCATTATCACCTTGTACCCTCCAGAGTAGTTTCCTAAAAGGAATTCTTTCACATAGCACTCTTTTTGGGGACCACTTAATTTATAAACTGATTCTACAATGGTGTGGCGGGCGAGAGTAGTTTGGCAAAAAAGACAATACATTACTTTATTTATTGGAAAACAGAACTGATTCTGCAAAATCTCAACACTTCAGAGTTGTTGAAAGGTTAGAAACCAGTTTTAGATCCAAAGACCTATAAAGACATTTGTGCTAGGCACTACAAGGAACAACAGACAACTGAAAGATGATAAAATGTCATTTTATTATGACGAAAATAAACTAGTATCACAAAGTATCAAATAACCCACACCGGTCACATCCCGAGTGTGGGCCACGATATGAGTTACCGGCACCGGTCACATCCCGAGTGCTGGTTCTGGAGATATTAAGACATGAGAAAGACAACGAACGTGAAAACAAAATAATAGAATATACTAATACATAATACCTACGTAAGTCCCACACCGGTCACATCCCGAGTGTGGGACGTTAACCATTGCCACCACCGGTCACATTCCGAGTGCTGGTTTGTGTATTGCAATTTACTAAGATCCAACACCGGTCACTTTCCGAATGTTGGATGCAAACTAAAGATTAAACTGGGTGCAAGACTAGCATGACATACCCGTAGAAATTCCCACACCGGTCACATTCCGAGTGTGGGATACCCTAAAAATTGCCTAAAGATTTAAACAAAATAATACGGAAAGTAAAAACATTCTAAAGAGCGACATATTGAAATGTATTGAGTCCTTGGTTATATGATATGCAAAGAGTCCATGGCATACATCAATATTACAAAATAGTAGCTTATATTGCATATTGCGGTATATTGTAACATATTGAGAGATGATGCGAAAGCAAATACAGTTAAGAATGTTTGGTGGGGATCAAAACCGCCATACCATGAAGCATTGAACCAAAATCTATTGAGTAGATAGGAGAAATAAAGGGGGGATGGCGGGGACGTGGAGGGTAATGAAACGATGTTGGTAGTTCGGCAGTTTCAGCAAAAGAGAGCTATGGTCGATTTTCCAGTAGCCTCGAAATGGTTGGTCACGTGGTTTGTCTGCTTATCGCTAATTGGTCTAAAGTTAAATTTTATTCAAGTAGACCAGTCTGGATATGGGGGGGGGGGGGGGGGGTATCATTGGCGAAGAAACAGTATTTGCACGCGACTCTAATTTATACAAATGATTAAGTTCCTTGTAGTCCTATACAAAATCCCTGCTGTTTTACCAGCAGGGTTGCATTTTAACGTGTTCCTATCAGCGTATTTGCTCTGCATATTATATTAATACACCATGGTTTTCAATATGGCAAAACGTAAAATGACAGGCATATTATTTCACTGATTTCAGAATTTCCCGCATATATAGTGTTTTAGGAAAAATAGCGGATACAAGAATTTTCCAGATTTCAGGCATCATTTTACTACAGGAAACATACATGTCGTTTTGAAAAGTTTCTGGCTGAAAGAAATGCAAGTTTTGACAGTGAAATTTGACTCAGAGCTTTAACCCTATGTGTGACCATGATAACCAACTAGTGTGATAAACAGAACAATGTAGGCCTACTCAATTTTAACACCACATGAAGAAAGTTACCGGTTAAATTTTCGTTATACCAAAATTTAACATCCAAAATCATGCATATGAGCTTACACACATATGTTGGAGAGGTGTCATTTGTTCAGCTCTGTATAAAGTATAATCGTTTATTACCTTGATTGTAGCTCGCCACCAGTCCTCCCTCCCAGAGATTGGTTGTTCGTAATTTTCAGCCAATCGAGAACGTGTCTGTTACAAAGAGAAATATCACATAGTCAAAGTTTTTATATACTATTGGGTATCTGCTGTATATTCTAGGAATTTATGTTCCCTGGAACTATATCGAGATAACAGTCATTATTGTAAAAATCTGTGCAAGCTAATTATTCGAAATCAGTATTTAAAGTCATGTGGTATCGTCTGAAATTCATAAAATGTTTGATATTCAGAAAGTTTGTGAAATGTACTTCGTCACTGTTATTTACACCTTGTCACATAAAGGTGTTTCTAATAATATAGTTCATTGTAAAGAAAAATATGCATACGTCGTGCACACATATATGTACATGTCCAGAGGAACCAACACATGCATTCTTCAGTTGCTGATTAGCTAGCAAATGAATCAAATACTTGATTGCCATCTACGATTATGCCACCTAGAGCTTATCTTGATAAACTGGACCCTGTTTATGGACCCTTAATTAGTTTAAGACAAGGTATCATGGTGACCTAATTGCCAACAGACATGCCCTGGGATTGTAAGTCCTGCCTCATTCAGAGTTTGACAATAACAGACTTGACCTGCAGTTAGCATTAAAATCACTCCTTCCAAACATTGTTTTACCATTTTCTCAAAGCAGGTGTCTCCATCTTTAGATGGATATTTCTCACAATACAAACCATCATAAATACAGCTTTCCAATTTTGCACATGTTAAAATGGGTATTTTAACTCCTGTTTGTTTCTTGTTCATGAAGCCGTTATAGGCCAATTCAAGAAATTTCCCTTAATTTGTAATTTCTTAAATTAAATTTTTAGAAGAAGGAAATATAAATATATATATATATATATATATATATATATATATATATATATATATATATAATACAACCAAAAGCCTGGGGATATATGTAAGCATTTTAAGATGATGTTCTTATCGAGTGAATACGTATTGCCAAAGGCGAAATATATAGCCGGGGTTTTTTTAAAGAAAAATTTGCTTTCAATTAAAAAATTTTACTCTGAAATTTAAAATCTGTAGACCAAAATCAAACTGTTTATTCGTGTATAGTTTATCTAATACAGAGTATTCTGAAGATTCCAGTAAGTAAATATCACTGGGCTAAAATTTATCTTAATATACTATGATATTTGAAAGCTAAATTTAAACAAGGTAGTATGAGGTTATTAAGACTATTTAATAATTACCTGAACAATACACACTATCACCACGTATGTCCAAATATTTTAAAAGCCTTGCAATCAATACATGCTAATGGAACATGGTTGCAACAATGACAGATGTATACTTATATACTTATATCAGGGAGCTTTTTTCTAAAAAACCTTTTATCTATGAACGGCCGGGTTACCCACCCAACGGTTTATGGTTAAATCTTTTTTGAATCACACATTTATTTCATTACTCATATATTCTCAGTAATTGTACCGGAACAAATATATACCAATATTGTGTATTAGTATATCAAGTTGTAATAGTTCCTGTTCGTCATTCACACGTGAAGTGCAAACATTGTGTCTTTAATATTGAATAAATATTATTGTTTTAGGTTCACGTCATGCATGAAACAAGTTAAATAAAAAATTGGTTTAATCGTTTAATATATTTAAAATACGGTTGCACGTTTTTCTATATAAATCTATAAAAAAGATACGATATAAGAAGGTTGTTTAACAACCATGCGTATCTTAAAGAACAACCATGTCTTTCCGATTCATTACAAATGCATGAAATAATACAGTCTTATACACATACATATATATAGCAACATATATTAATAACACAAAGGCGTCAATATCAACAGTCTATACAGAAGTAAAAGACTTCAATACACGCGTTACTGGCGTATGTTTACCGTACATATATTTGGTATACTAATTGAATTACCAGCTGTCAGTCAGCTTTAGTATATGTAAACTTACGTGTATAGGACTGTGCGGCTTGTCGGCGACGCTGCGTGCCCCTCTCGATCTCGCTCGGGACTTCGGTTTTTTCGTCTGTGGGGGTTGGGGGTGGCGTGTGCCCGCCCCTGGGGCTGGGCCCGCTGTCCCCCTAGTAGTTTCCGTTGGAGCCATGTTGAAGTTTATTTTCCGTGAGGTGGCAGCTAACAGTGAACCTACATTAAGCTCGGTGGTACAGCGGTTGGCACAGTCCTATATTGATTGCGTCCTTAGCGACCGCGGAGTGGCAGGTTGACGCGTGCCCGGGACCAGACCTGACTAACATTAATTGGCACCACTAGAGGGGGCACCTGTCAATCATGACAACATACCTTGGCACTGAATGATCGTCAATTAGCCGACTCATGGCATGACTGTTCGCCTCATGATAGCTTTACGCGTAAAGGTCAGGGTTATCACCCGCATTTCCCTTGTTGATTTAATCTTGCTCGTAGATTTTTTTAAAAGATTTAGTGCGGAATATTAACACATGCAGAGATCAAAGCAAACGTGCATACTAGTATTCGACGATTTCATGATAAGTAAACTAGATAACATTGATATATATGGCGAATGTTCAATAATCCCACTATACAATTATAGGTTGACTGGTAAGCACAGGGCAATATTTAAAAAAATAATTATTATTTTTCAGGTCATATTTCAAATTAAGTAATATTCAGCTGTACATATTACATATTTTAATTTGCGCAAATAAATGATAAGCATGGTAAGCAGGCAATAGTGTGAACTGAGTGAACACATTTCAAATCATTTCTAGGTCGTCACAATCCGGACTCAAACATCACAACATGCTAAACGTTCTCTCGAGTGCCACCTATAGTTACAAAATACATGTATTTTACGTTACATAAATTAGTCAATAAAAAAAAACAATTTCCCTTGTCGAGGTTGACATTCATCATGGTCATGAGACCAAGGGCCCAAAAAACAAAATGCTTACTTGTTAACATTTTATACATGAAACACTAAAAAAGAAAGATTGAATTTGTGTCTCATAGGACAATCTTTCGAATTCAAAAACTTTTAGATTTCGATAAATTAAATAAAATTTGTTTAAAAAATAAAGACTAAAGGCATAAATCTTCATGACGATGATAAGATTTATTTTGAGATTTCACAAATTGCCTGTTACAGTTAGCGCTGAAAGGAGTACTCGAGTACTTGAGTCCGGGTAATACTTACCGAGTACTCGAGTCTAAATTGTGTATGTACATGCAAATCTGAATATTACTGCAAATTTACGGGCAGTCTGTAGGCCTATATTTATTCATTATCGTAGCCTGGCATGTAAACATATGCTAGTCAAATTAACAGAGGTCTCGTTATGACATATATCTGTCCCTTCGTTGGGATAAAGTTAAGCAGTCACGAAGTCAAATTTATGCAACTTTTGCATCTGTAAACAGATATCCGTTTATCCTTAAAGCGTTGCCATGGAAACGAGTACTCGAGTCCGGATCGGGTAATGCCTATCGGGTACTCGGGTCTAACATTTTGTATCCGTTTCAGCCCTTATGACAGTTCCCGAGAAGTAAACTGGCTCATTTTTCACACTCTTCTTGATGAAGACGGATAACTGGACAAGATGTCCGTGTATCAGGGTTGCACATTTGCATGAATGTGGTGTTAAAGTGCAGAAAATGCATAGAAAACTCCCGTAAAAATCGTGAAAAGAGCTTAAGCTGTGTGACAAAAATGCTCTTGCGACCCAGTCAGGCATATATGTTTGCAAAATTTGGTAAAAATGGAGTACAACATTCCAATAAATCACCTGTAAATGTAATCATTTGTTGGGACAAGAAGACTAATGATTATCAGGATTGCCCGTAGCCAACTCTGAAAAATATTCCCCAACTTTCCTTGCGTTTTCAAGGATGAACGAACACGCAAATTTCAAATTCAGTATTAAAAACGTCATTTTATAGCCAGCGCCATGCATAACAATTAACTTTATTATTAAAACTACATGTGAAACACACTAATCATCCTGTAATGAAAATAAGATGGATATGTTTAAAGCAATAAGTTAATAACAGGGGCAATAAAAGTTCCTACTAACATTCAACCAGGAGTGGTAAGAGCTGTGAAAAAAAACATCAAAACTTATTACGAGATGCCAAATGCCTTTCATTCTGATAAACAACTGAGATCGCAAAACCATTAAAAATTCCCTGACTTTTCCTTTACATCCCTAATTATCACAGCATTTCCTGACTTTTTATGAAATTCCCTGACTCTTCCCTGACCCTGAAAAAATAAGTTTTGCCTGACTTTCCCTGACCGCTGGCAACCCTGAATATATAAGTAATTGCATTAATTGCATTATTAATTACTGATTAAGAAACCACATGCTGATTAACCAGATCTCTATGCTAACTGCTTGTAAAATAAATAAAAAAAAAAACTCCATGATATTTTCATTAAATAATATTAAAAGTAACGTTTTAAGCACAATCTTTTCTTCCTCTTTCTTTATTAAACAAATAAGAAATAAAAAAGATAAACCATATGCAGGTCACTTGCAAATGTAGATTGTAACCCAAGACAAGTCATCTCGGTCTTGATGACCGAGTCATCTCTCTCTCTATATATATAAGTGATGCTGTCTTTAAGCTGTGATGCACAGGATACCTGAATAAATGGTCCGATTTGTTTACCGGAAAAATATACCTTTACGTACATAAACGTACTTATATGACCTTGGAGGTTTATGCTAATATATATATATATATATATATATATATATATATATATATATATATATATATATATGTCGTGTTAGTTATGACGTTTTGCTTCGGGTCACCAATGTGTGCTATTATTTGTTTGTAAGTCTATAATCTATGTGGAACATATAAGCATTTTACATTTGCAGCCGTGCGAGACGGGATACATTTTGGACAATTTCGCAAGTTTTATATCACAAGGAATATTTGAGTGTGGCTCTAGCGTCCTGCAGAAATATTGTCATTATCACAGCAGATATTCCGTGATTACATTATAAATGCTATCACGATTAAAATAACATCGGTATTTTTTATTATTATAATATTGTTTTTATTTAACACACTTCTATCACACAATCATTTGGGATTATACAAAATACTTTTGTTAGGAACCACGATTACGACATATTTTTTAAATGTTTATAAGCGCGATTGCAATCTTGAATGACATCGTTTTTATGAAGCCTGAATGACTTGCAAAATGTGATTTAAATTATCATATTGGTTTTTATGATTATGAAGACAGACAGAATAGCGG
This sequence comes from Sipunculus nudus, assembly GCA_026874595.1. NCBI lineage: Eukaryota > Metazoa > Annelida > Sipuncula > Golfingiida > Sipunculidae > Sipunculus > Sipunculus nudus. The sequence goes on from CM049308.1 coordinate 5,141,580, forward strand.
ATAATAATGAAGAAAAAGAATAAACAAGGCCCACAGGCCTAATTCGAACCTGTGCAATGGGATATCCATCAGGTATAATATGCTTCCATGATAACAAGCTTGACCACTATTGGAGAAGTACACGTATGTGTATGACACGTACATGTACAAAGCAAGTAAAGTTAACATTTTGAACCCGAGTACAAGCACCATTTACATATACGTCACTCCTGAAATACAAGCATGGATGTACACAAAACACAACATGATTGTGGGTGGCACCACCAATTTTGTGTATGAGAAAGTCATCGAAGATGTATGGACCTGCAAAATACCAGGCACAAACAAGTATTTCAAAGCACTTTTCAAACCCAGAAACAATTGCAGATAGCGCCACAAGTCTTGTATACCAAAAAAACTATCTGAGAGGTATTACTATGCATAATTTCAGGCTGGTATATCAAATCCCCCTAGAGAAATAAGTAGGGACATACACTGTACAAAAATCATTGTAGGTAGCAACACCAGTCATGTGTACAAGAAAGCCATCAAAGACGCACGGACATGCCAAAATTTCAGGCCGATACATAAACAGTTGGGCCCACTCAGCTGACTTAGGCAGTTAACCCTAAGTCAAAGGATGCGAAGTGCCAGGTGTATAGCTACTGCACTGCGTGAACTCTTGACCTGTTGCTTAATCTGATACAGCTGGCAGTCTGCCAAAGCTATAAATAGATACAGACAAAACCTTGACTGGTTGCCAAATCTGTTTACACATAAAGAAAGACTGGCTATAATGCTTTTTTCAAGCTATTTTTGTCATAAGTTTTTTTTATCAAAATGTTTAGCTTGATGATGACAACTTTCTATTGAAAGCAAAATAAGAATACATTTATATTTTATTCATAAATTTATCTTAAACATACGTTGGAATTCGACACTAATTATGTTGCCTGTACAGCTGTTTTTATACCCACACAACTCAGTCTGTTACTACAATAAATGTAATAGCTTTGATTTTTTTTTCTTTTTTTTTTTATTATGAAAATAATATATGACATACATACATGCAATATATATAATACATTACATAGATACATGACATAACAAATTACAAAACAATAACAAATGAATCCAGAACGTGTTATACATTATGTAAATGAGATAGAAAAACAAGTTTATAATAATAGAGTATAATATTATTATTTTTAAAGTTTACATCTGCCAGGTTGCAGTTTACTTTTTTGTCCATATTTGTTAATAGAAAAAAAGTGATATATTCATAAAAAATAACAAGATACTGTTATGTCTTTAAGATGCAAACTAGATTGGACCATTTATTATTATGTTGGTTGAGTTTACCTCTTTTGATTGCTATCATTCTTTCTATTAAATATATTTCATTTATGAATTGCAAAAAACCCTTCAAGTCTGGTTTCTTCTTGTAACATCTGCAATTATACATAAATATTTCTTTACAACAAGAGAAAGCATATTCGGCCAAACATATTTACTGTTACCAAGTAGCACATTGCCATTTGATGGTTTAATGGTCACTGTGTTTGAAGATTTCGCATTTAAGGTTCTCCAAATGTCAGTCCACAATATCACTGTAAATGGGCATTCGCAAAAAATGTGTGTAAGAGTTTCATCTTCTTCTTTACAGAAGGTGCATTTGCTTGTATCAATAATACGTATTTTATGTAGAAAAGGGTTAAATGTAAGTTTTCTATGTAATATATAATATTGAAACATTCGTAATTTTGATGATATTGTGGTTTTATAAAATTTGGAGAAACCCTGGTAGACATTGTCTTCCAAGATGTTTAATTCATCTGACCATTTTTTAAATGCTTTTTCAGGTTTGACTATATGCGTGTTAACAATACTATTGTATATCTGTTTTGTATTTTCTTTGTTTAGAAATTCTTTTAAATTAATGTCTAATTCTATTGGTGCTAGCATATGTTTATCATACCCTTGGATAATAAGTTTCCACTTGTTTGGTATTGCTTTTAGTAAACTAGCATAATTGAGAAAATCAATTTTACATCTGTATTTATTACATATTTCTTTATAACTCATGAACTGTATTTTTGTTTGTTTTAACAGGTCTTTAATGTAAAAAATTCCACTATTATACAGATTTTTATATAGTAACGTTTTGTTTTGTACTTTTATATGAGAATTAAACCAAATATATTGCGACATGATATCTTCATATGAATCTGGGTTATAATAATTATATAGTCACACCAATAATTCATAATTTCCTCCCAGAAAGGAGCATTACAAGTCATTATGTCTTTAGCATCTTCACATGCTAAATTACAGTTGAATGATGCCTCTCTAAGTTTAAAAAATCCTCAGACTGTTTTTCTCCAAGAATTTTGTGGGTTTTTATTTAGCAATCTTTTAATCCATGTTAATTTTAGTGCTGCGTTTTTGGAAGAAATATGAAACATAATCAAACCCTCTTTTTCCACAGTTGCAATTAATGTTTGTCTTTCTATTAAATCTGCCCGTTTACCTCATATAAATTTATAAAGACGAGTTTCTATTTGTTTCATAAAGGCTCTAGAAGGGGTAGGTAACACTGATAAATGATATATTAATTGTGAAAGTACACATGTTTTAAGTAAATTAATTTTGCCGAGCGGTGTGAGTTTTCTACCATTCCAAATGGATAATATGTTATTTATTTTTTCATTAACAGGTTTGAAATTTGCATGTGATACATTCTCAAAAGAAGGAGAAACATTCACTCCCAACAACGTCACACCGACCTCAGAGTATGTCACACCTAATTTTTTTTATAATTTGAATTTTGTTCAAATGATTACCCTTTCTCAACGGCATTAAAACTGTTTTATCTTTATTAATCTTAAGGCCAGAAATTTGTTTGAAATTTTCGAACAACTGTAGTGTTTCCTTTATACTCTGATGATCATTTACCAAAACTGTTGTATCGTCTGCATATTGTATTATTTTACTTTCTTTATTATCCACAGTTATATCCTTTATACTTTCTTCTGATCTTATTTCAATCGCTAATAATTCTATGCTTAGTATAAACAAGTAAGGTGATAATGGGCACCCTTGTCTTACCCCTCTTGTAACCGAGAAAAAAGGTGAACTCTATCCATTATTTATCACACAACTTGAGATATTTTATTTACAGTTTTTATCATGGCTATAAAGTTAGCATTGAAATTCATTAAATTTAAAATTTTATATAAGTAATCCCATTCTAAAAAATCAAAAGCTTTTTCAAAGTCTATTGCCATTAACATTGTGTCTAATTTATTATGAACAGCATATCTTATAAAACTTGTAATTTTACTTATATTTTCCCCTATGTATCTTTTTTTCATAAAACCTGTCTGATCTTCATGAATTAAGTCTGGTAAAACACTTTTTATTCTGTTTGTAATAGCCTTGTTTACCACATCATCTCACATTCCTTTCATTGTTAAAGGTCCAATAATTCAGCCAAAAATCATTTTTAAGTAAACTTGAACAAAGGCCACTTAAGAATCATTTTTGAGCAATGTTACATTATTTGAAACAACAGTATAACGGAAGAAGGCTATTTGCAGCCCTCAGTTTGATATAGGCTTACTTGCCCACCAGACCAACTTCAGCTTTCTCTGACCCTACCAAACATCAATGAAATCGATCTATTCTTTTACAACTGAGAAAACCCTACCCTAGGATAATTCTTGTGAAAAATTAAACCATTCAGCTAGAGAGTGTCATCATAAAACATTTTTTATGTGGAAGCTGAAAGAGGCTTAAAGTAAGAGGTTTTTGCCCATAATAAAGCATGTCATTTGTAGGTGGCACCAAAAAAACTTGTTTCAAATATTTCATGTGACCAACATCATATGTTGACCTTAAGAGTCAGTTTTGTAACAAATAAGGTGTTATTCTTATATCTGTCAAATGGTTTCTCTAATTGCTAATTAAATGGCGTCACGGACGGGACAAAAATTTTTTCACCATCCATAAGAAGTCAACGCTCGTCGAGCAGCTACAGGTTGCTGTGGTCAAGACCTCAGCCCTGTGCGCTCCTTAAGCACGTTCTCCGAGCCAACAGACGCGATGCCACACCAAGCCAAGCAGAGAGCCGCGAGAGGCCGCCACCGTACATCCCAATTCGGTGACCTTATTCCACGTGCGTGATTTCACCCAGATCCCAGACTTTGCCCTGATTTGATTGGCTGGTACACGTGTGACATCATGGACTGAACTTTATCAACAACTCAGATCTAGTAATGCATGTTGTATTTATTCTCTGCTGAAAATTTGGGACTGACAGAAGTGGAAATACTGTGCTTTTACTGAGATCTAGAATTTTTAGTCGTAGGGGATTTCCCAGTGTGTGACGTCACTGCCGATTTGACAGTGCTCATAGATGTGCCCATAGTTTTTGAACAAATCACACAACCTCATGTTTTTAGTGAAAAAATAGATAGAAAAAATGTTTTTCCTCCAGGAATTGGGCTCATTTTATGTAAAATCTATATTAATATTTTTTTCATAGGCAATTATGTTATATGATAATATAATGAGAATTGGAATACGTTTGCTTGACCTTATAAGAAAGCTACAGCATCCACAGCCGCAAAGCCAGAAGCAACCCACATTCCCTCCACCGATCCCAGCAGCGGAGACCCAGCCATGCCATTCGAGAGCCGAACTCGATCTTGTGAACGACAGTGTTTCGAGACGTATCGTCTTTATATTTGCAGGTTCGGCCATTGGACCGTATAACCAGTTTCCCAGTTATGCAAGTTTTAGCAAGTTTTTTAGTCATCAGCAAAATGTTTTTTTTTTGTCACGGACGGGACAGGATTGTCAAAGATCTTGTCTGGGAAAAAAAAAAATCTTATTAAGAAAAATTTCAATCAGTTGACAGCATATCTTTCAATTTTAATCCAAGATTTATTTATTCACTCACTTAAATAGAGATAATTAGTCTATATTAAATAAATCAAACAGAATTTATTTTATAATTCATATATATTGAATATCTAAGTCATGCAAACTACTTGCCAATGGTTACTGATAGTTAGATTGGGACCAATTCTTTAATTTTTAAAGATTTAGATGGTGATTGACTGGAAATAAAGGCCAAAAATGGGGGAAAAATGTATATGAGCTTCCATTTTAAGAATGCTTCAGTCTGGATGACTTAAGATATATTTAGTCAGCCATGACAGAAGACCATGCCCCTCTCCTGGTAGATTTTAAACACTGTTTTGAATTGATGTGATCAATTTCACACACCCCTGAATTAATTACCATCACCGTACTGTAGGAAGAGAAAAATCAGATATATAGAATGTGTTTCTCCTATGAGGCAAAACAGTTTTGTTCGATCTGCCCTCTTTTCTTAATCCACATCAAAACGTCTCCCATGGTATAATTATAGTTTGTTTAACGGATCAGCACTGAAGTATTAAAATTTTATTTTAAGCTAGCCTAGATAATCCTTTGCTGCTTACAGTTATTCGAAAAAGTGTTTCACTCATGTTCATTCTTCTCTATGTTGGAGAAAGATGTGTATTCGTCTCTGATAAATGAATGTCCAAGTTGTTGAATACTGTAACTTCTTGATAGATTAAGTACTTATAAACAATTTATGGTCAATTTTAAGCAGTGTGAATCTGAGATTTAAAATTGACAATATGATTATATGGAAACAATACGTTGTAAAAAAAGTTATTTTCATAAACAGAAACAATTCAGTTTTTTAATGCTGTATGGGTCCTCTTTCTGAAGTAATGACCAATACGAGTTGTTCATATACATATTGTTTATATTAAGATGTAAATTAAAAAAAATTAAAAGTAAATGTAATATAGTTCAGCAGAAGTTTGGATTATTTTTTTGCAAAAACTTTAACGTGAAAATTCAAATTTTTAAAAAGTCTGGTTAAAAAAATAATGAAATCCTAAAATAAGTCTCTTGAAATGTGTACTGTGTTAAAGTATAAAAGCTCATTGTTCAGTTAGATCAATTTTTTGAACGTTACTCACAAATTTTTTCCCCTACTATTGTGTCGCTATTACCGTGAAATGCCCTTTTACCTTTTTAATTGTGCCTTAAAGACGACGTGAAGGTAATACCAACCACAGCGGTTAATATCATTTATGTGTAAGATGTATGACAGTCATCTTTCACTACGGATTTAATTAGAAAGTACTTTAGTTGAAGTATGTGAAACCTATGGAAATTATATATATTTAGTTCGACATCTTTCTAATTCAGGAATAGGCCTATCACGTGATTTAAGTCTTAAAAAGCGATGATCCAATAGTTAAAACAGTTATGTAAAACAAAATGAGACACTTCAGGCTTTATAGTTTTTGTTTATTTCATATGGATGTGATTGATGATCTCGTACAGAGGTACATTTAAAACTTTTAAGTTTAAAATATAGTGTATTACGAATTTAAACAAACTACAAAAAAAATACACACTTTGTATACACAAGTCCTTGAAAATAGAATCTTAATTCCACCGTGACTATAATTGTATTAACAGCTTACAATAAGGTAACTTTATTGAATAATGTCTAGTAAGAGAGAGAATTATTAGTAACAGTATTATTAGCCTTTTCCAGCCATTCGCACTAAAATGGATTTTTTGTGTTATTTTAATATTTTACGCCGCTGTTTCTTCTTCCTCATTACATTATTAATTAGAAGTATAACCTGCAGTACACACGGCTACTTTTTTCCCAGTCTTTCGGCCAGAGCCACTGTGAACCATTGTTGGACATTTCCAAGATTTCTTCAACCAATGGTATTTCAAAACCGGAACCCGCGGCCCCGGGGTGGTCGGCCTTGATCTCTGGCTTGACCCACACACTGTCCTTGAAATCAGGGCTGTACCACGGAATTTCACTTTCAGTGATGTAGGGATTGTTCGCTGCAAGACAGCGAAATTTGTCAGGTTTTCCAGAATGCGTTAATTTTTCATCTGTGAATGCTGCAAGAAATCCCATCGTTTTTGAAACGACGCGAGGTTTCCGGAACTTTGAGAACCTGATAGCAACCATCGTGGCGTCTCCGGGTATATTCATTGGTTTTCCAACCTTCGGCCAGGGGTCGCCACCGGACTCGGTTGTGGTTTTCAAGTACACCAGATTCTGATCGCCGTTGATGTATGCCTTGATGTTGGCTGGTGCGACGATGTAACCCTGGAAAGCTAGATGGAATAATACAATGTTAAAGCTGTTGAACAGTTCATAAGTATTGCGATCTCCCCTGAACACATTTACATTAACATAGGCCTATGTATAGAACAACTGTAGGGTATCAGTTACAGTCTAAATTGCTAACGCGTGCAGATTTCTTGAGGGCTTCTTAAAATACTAACATACGCGCAAAGTAGCCGCATACAAAGATTTTAACTGTGCATATATTCCCCCGTGTCATCGACTCTTACTTAATATTTCAATTTAAATAATTTAATTTGATTTTTTATTTTTCGAGCACGATATTTTATTTGAATCTGGGTAAATATTCAACCTTACACCAACGAGATGCTATGGTTTTATGTTGTACATAGACTTACCAAGCTTACGTGTAAACGTTTCATTATATGTATTAAAGAAGGAAATGTAAGAACGTGGAAGAATTTTATGAATATTATGAATATTCTTTCCAGTAAAATCGCTCTAATATTAATCTTTGTGTCATGTTTTTCATTCAGGGAAACACTTGATCCATGTGGGAAAATGTCACATTAGATATCCCGCTTATAAATCCTAACAAATTTTGGATAAATGCGTCAAACTATTTATATTGCATTGAGGAGTGAAATAAATGTCTTTTAAATTTGAGTTTAAATAGTAGACGATGCTGGCAGGAACTGACGTGGCACCGTAGGCCTTAATAATGAAAATTCATAAATTAACCAATCAGCATGCAAATGTGTACACATTGACACATGGAATTCTCAGAACCTGCACATAATAACATGAATGCCGGGGATAGTTACACAACTGTTATTTGATGTTGTGGGGGGGGGGGGGCGCTGCAGCCTGGCTCTGTTGTCCCGTTCTATAACTTACTTTAAGTCTGCGTCACGTTTCATCATTTTGAACTTACCTTCAGAGCCTAAACACAGGTAGCCATCATTAATACTGGATGCACAACCGCTGGTGACACCTGTCGGGCAATAAGACAGACACATCTGGCCACTTGTGCACGGAGACGGTTGGCAATAGTCGACATCTGAAACATTAAACGCAATCTTATCTCCCTTTCCACTGGTTCATTGGGGGGTTGCCTTGTATTAACTGAGTGACGATCTTGCGAACAGATTACTTAAGGAGATCACAGTAATATCTCTTCTGATTACGTCAGTGGAAATGTTTGTCCCCTACCACAATCAGTTAACATTGCAGTATTAAATCATGCCTGTTAATTATTAAAGTTTTATCATGCAAGCAGAGGCGTACCTAAAGGAGGGGCGGCATGGACGGTCCGCCCCGGGCGGCACCTTTTTGTGGCGGCATGGACGGTCCGCCCCGGGCGGCACCTGTTGGGGGCGGCATGGACGGTCCGCCCCTGGCGGCGCCTGTTCGGGGCGGCATGGACGGTCCGCCCCGGGCGGCACCTGTTGGGGGCGGCATGGACGGTCCGCCCCGGGCGGCACCTGTTGGGGGCGGCATGGACGGTCCGCCCCGGGCGGCACCTGTTGGGGGCGGCATAGACTGTCCGCCCCGGGCGGCACCTGTCAGGGGCACTTTTCGGTAGTTTAGTTTAATGACGTGGCATGAGGTGTTCCTCAAAAAGTTCAAATGACAGGTACAAATGGGACCTTTTTTTAAGAATGGTGGGAAAATTTAAATGTTTGGTGAGTTTTTTTTTAATTTTTTTGCTGTGTTCCCCGATACCAATTATTTCAGGAATAACTGATTAGCGAACGGTCTCAATATAAAAGCTACTCGTGAATAATTACATATCTGTTGTTATGCTTTATTAGATCAGCGGCATTGCAGTGTCAGAACGCCATCGAGAATCTGACCGGTCATGCAAAGACATACATTTCAGGGCCGTCTACGTTTACAGAAATCCCTAGTGGGCACTGACCAGAGAGAAAACCTGCCAGATGATCAGTGCGCCCTGCATGATGGGGAGGATATCTCTCTTACACGTTATTCGGAAAATGTAAAGCCGAATTCTGATGCTCTTTCTTCTGGATGTATAAAGAATTTCCACTTTTTTCCCTTTTCCTGATTCCCCATATTTCTTACAACAGTCTCGTTAAAATGCAAACGTTTCCACTATCCTGAGCACTATCCTAAGTACTGCTGTGTCTTTTGATTTACCACTGATGATAAAATTTGTTGATAATTCTCGCTGGCTATGCCACTCGTTCAATAGTCGGTATCAAGCAGTATCAAGTGTCAATGTAATTTTGTAGAGTTCAAAACTGAATATAAGATATATTTGTCTGTTCTATCATTAAGCATGATGCACTACTTACAGACGATAGTTGTATGTTGTGTCAATTTATTTCAAGTAAATTACTTATTTTATATAATTTAATATATAAGATATATTTTAATGATATAATTACTTGAAGTTTAATTCAATACTCTATTGAATAATCATATAAATTCATAAATAAAACGGTGCAAAGAGCGGAAACATAATCACTAATTCTTAGATCCAATTAACGTAGCCTTGAATAACAGTAATACTTTTCTTTGGGGATATTGTAATACATGGATATATGTTTATCCAAATATTTGATTTTTATTTTAACTGGAAACATTAAACATGCCCTGCACACACATAGCTCATGAAACAATCTCCCGCATTTCGATTGAAGTACCTGGCTTGCCGCCGATCAGGTGTAGCTGCATACAGAAGTGATAAGGTGTTTTTATACGTTGAGGATTAAGTAACACTCACCAAATGAAATTTTATCATGTTGAGTTTAGGCTATTTATAAATCGAGACGTGTACATGAAAAATTAATTTACCACATTTACATGTGCATCCTGCAGTGTAATGTTTTTTTTGCAATTCATAATGAAATAAACCTGCTTGAAGTCAGAGTGATCTTTCGATTTATATAACAAAGAGGCGACTTTTCTTTAATGTGTGGCGAAAAATGCTTTGTCAATGTATTCTTCGGTATGACTGCGTTGTTGTCAACTAAAAACCAATAACAAGGAAATTTTACGTGATATGTTTTCATATTTGGCAAGTTTGTAATGTTTTATGAGAGGGGTGGCCATTCCATAAAATAAATATGGCATACAGGTATGATAAAAAACTAGTAGTTTTCGGAGGAGGAAATGAAACGCGAAACCCTGCATTTTATTGGGTCATCTATATATTAATAGCGTAAGGCGATTTTTTGTAGTGTTCCGTATCTCCTCTGATACCACCGTACAGAATGCCGTGATTTTCGACATACATATGCTCCTGGTTTGTCCGAATAGATTCCACCCACTTTTATTTGCAATATTTGCGTACTATGTGTAAAATTAATTTTAATATTTGCTTCTACGCGGGCGCCCCTTTTCATTGTTCATTCAGGCCTGGTTACACAACGGCCATGGAGTGTGTGATGCCGGGACCAAGCTTTCTCTATGTGGGGTATTCGTACATTTCGCGGTCGATGGCCTCTAATAATCCCCACTGGGGATCCCTTCTCAAAAGGCAAGCTGCGTGGAGGTCTATTTTGCACAAGGGAATCTCGCGTGAGGAATATGCTCAAAAGGGGGATCTTTAAATAATCAAATTTACCAGAACGGTAGTGAATGCAGGGCAGTGTGTAAAACCCGGACCCCACGGACCCCGGACTCCAAAAACCAATTTCCTCATTTTCATTATTTATACTGAACAAAATACCCTTATTACTGATAAAAGAAAAGAACAACGTCCCTTATGTTGCAGCTTTGTAAATGATCGATTAACTGAAAGATTTGAGTTTAAAAAAACATGAAGACGGACCTCATTTATTGACTTTGATGACTGTTCCTTTTTGACGGACCCCAGTTATTACCTCCACATTTTCATTTATGACTCAAAGAGGGGGAAAATAGCACTTATGTCAAACATAAAATATATTTTTTTTTTGTTATTTTAAATGATAATGTAATGGTGAGAGAGAGCACCACCTGTCTCTGCGGACCTCAGACTGATATATCAGACCTCTTCCACATAACAACAGGTTTCGTATTCCATTCATAACAACCATTCAATTTAAAGTTGGCAATAATATAATTACCAAAAGGAATTGTTGTTTGATTGCCAAGCCAAGCCAAAGAAAGTATACGCTCATCGAGCAGCTACATTTCAAGCAACTCGAGCTTCCAAAATAATGATGTGTAAATGTCTTAATTATTTTATTTTTTTAAACGATACACGTTTAAGAATTACAGATTTTTCTTGGGGTCCGGGATCCGGGGTACATGTGGTCTGGGTGTTTTACTTACTGCCTGAATGCACTGTCTCACTGGAAAACATTGGCTCAGCTTTCAAACAGGAAAGGTGTTTTGGAGTGCGTGATATTTAAAAAATATATACAGCCCATAATATAATGCTACCACGAAAATTTGTGCAGCGGGATTGTCCGACCATGTGAATGTTTAGTTTTTGTGCGTGATAATGGGAATGCATGCATTTAACGAGAATACATCTCAGCAATACTGTACAAACATGTAGGATAACAGGTTCCTTTACTGGCGGATTAAAGGGCTCGGAGGGCAACTTTAAATAGCGATGTTCAGCGTAATATGTTATCATATTAAATGATTTAATTTATTATATCAACTTCCTCGAAAAGTTCTCAGGCCAATCTCTTGGCCCCAATTAAATTTTTATGCTTAACACCATGCATATAATGGATCTATATATTAATAGCGTAACACGATTTGCGTGATTTTCTTTATCTCCTCTGACAACACCGTACGGATTGCCATGATTTTCGACATATAAATACTCCGGGTTTGTCCGAAGATATCCACCATTCGTACAGGAATGTATTCGTCCAAGTCATCCAGAACCCGACACAACTTCATAAGGTCAACTCAAAGAGTGAACACTTACACAAAATGTCGGATTCAAAGATATATTATGACGGCAACATTGCACAACCAAGACATTCAACTATGAAAGACTAGTTGACACCTGAACTAACTGCTTTCCCAAAACCGTGCATAGCACGGGTAATTGTCAAGAAATAAGAAGTGAAACTACTATTCAACAAGTGGCGCCACCTATAGCTTATATCTGCTTACCTGTCACATACGCAATATTTACAGCGAATCCTGCGTTATTGGTGAAAGTCATGATAATCATATGAAAATATGAATTTTCATAAAGAAATAATTTTGAAAATAATACAATTCCGTTTCACTTGCTCGAGAGAAGTGCTCGTCATACTATGGCAGAGGGAGTTTTAATCTTTTCTGTCTTATTCATGAAAAAATTGAAAGATCACATAGGTAGCGCCACCTACAGCTCAAATTCACACAATATCCTTGTGAAATTTGTTAATGAGGGTTGCAGCCTGAGATGCCTTGTAACAGACATCACATCATATATGCAAAGACATCAAGTTGTCAAATTTTCCGATCGACATAATTTTCCGCAAAGATGCCGTCATTGAAAATAACCTGACAGTCATTATATCTATTGTATTACCCCTTTCCCTAGGGAAACGTTGACTATGATATGAAAGCAATAAAATTACTTCTTTATAATTTAACTTGGGAAAAGCTGAAACGACCAGAAAGTAGATCAACGCATAGGTGGCGCCACCAAAAGCTTATTTTTGCATATCCGTCACATTATCACGAAGTCTGCAACGTTTCATGATGACAGCTGCAGCGCCTGTGGAGGCATCCTTAAAAGACGGTTGACGGCGGAAAGTTGACGACGGACACTGCGCCGTCGCATTTAATTATAGTTCACAGAGTGACCTAAAATATTGACTAGGATGATATGCCTACCTGCATTAATGCATAGTAGTTATAATGTTGGAAGTCAAATAGATACGTACCGTCGTTAATCCCGCCGTGAGTACCGACAGCGTCGTCTGCTGAGCTGCTATACAAGTACGCCATGAACTTGTCGTCACTCGTAAAGAGGAGCGGATCGCTGGACGCGATGCCTTTCTCTATCGTGCCAATGTTTAATGTCCCTTTTACCACTTCAGGGGTTTGGGATAAGGGTGTACCCTCTTTGCTGATAGTTGCAGAGATTGGAGTGACTAACGATAGTCGGTTTGTGTCAAAACTTTCACCCTCATAATTCCCAAACTTCATCAGATACGCACTTTGTATCATTTTAGAATTTGAAGGAATCACTGTCATGAAGGCCGCGGTGGCGTCCCCGTCAATTTCAGATCTAGCGTTGTACATGACCACCATGCAAGGTTTACTGCAGACCACGTGACCGCGGTTTGCCGTGCCGGTGCTTAACTGATGAAACTGTCCTTTCTGGAGCTTGGTGCCGTACTGTACGGGCTGGTCGCCGATAAACACCGTCACAGTGGTGTCGTCTTCGGAGGCAATCACTCTGTAGATGTCACCAGCTGTTGTCCGAGAAATGAAGTCAGGGAGGGTATGCTGCTTTCCAAGCAACGATATCGGCAGAACTTGTTCATACAAGAATTTCGGGTCGTCCAGTGGCCCTGTGACGGGGACAAATGCTGTAGATCCAGTAAAAACAGCCACAGGATTTGTAGCAGTAATACACGTTCCTGTGAGGTCACGGTTGGCGGTTTTTGTGAACGTCTGTAACCTGTCCAATATCTTCCTCGTGACTGTTGCTGATGGACCGTTGCAGCCGTCTCCGTCGTGATACGTGATACGGACTTTTGTCCCATCTTGGCCAGCGACTACCGTGAATTTTGACACGCTGGAGTCATTACCACTGGATTTCATATAAGTGAAAGCCGGAATGATGAATTTCTTGAAGGCCATGCGCATGCGCATAATGTGGGCGACATCGCCGTTTTGGTACCTGGCGTTGTTGGCAAAAACTGTCAGCGGCGCAGTGGAGTTAATCAAAAGTCCTTTCGTTTCCTTCCCAGACATCGCAAGTAACGAGGTGCTAATATTCACCGTCTTGGCGGTCCCAGCGGCAAGCGTGAAGCTGTCAATCATAGTGTCGTTCCAGGACGTCACACTGACGTCAGCAGTTGAATGTGACACCAGGACCAGATGGGGGTTAGCGTCGTCAGGATTGGTCACTGGGTCTATAAACGCCACATAGTATTCGTGCGGGTTGTCCTCAGCTGCCAATGATACGCCCCCTGACGGGAAATGGGAACAACATTGACAGACAGAGAATTTTTAAAACAATATTAATAAAAGAAACAAATTTGCTTTTAGTCAGAGCCGTGTTTTTTTCGGATACTCACAGGACTAAAAGAGAAATAAGGCAAAGGTTGCTGAAAATATGATAATCATTGAGTGAGGGATTTAAAAAAAATAATAGATTTTGCTAGTTTACAATGTAGGTCTATATTAATTTTATCAATGGAGTTATAGACTTGACTCCAACCAAAACTCGGTATTGGTGAAACACTCACTGGAAAGATGGTTTATGGGTTTGTATGCCTGACGGCACGAAAAGCTGCTTGAAGGTAAATTCCAAATATAAAACGGCATTGTCACATAATTTTAATGGGACTCTGTTATCAGTGACGGATCCAGAGGGGAGCCAGGGGGTCCGGACCCCCTCCCCCTTTTATTTGAGGCGAAACAATCTTTTTTAGGGTTTCAAACCAAATTTTGCGACCTAGACCCTCTTCTTTCCGCACTCTATGTAGTGTGTTTACCATGCACGGCTAGAATATCAGGACTTCAGAACAATCAGATCAAAGCACTGAGTATTAAGAGAGCAGTGAGGGACCACAAACTCCGCCATGCAGCCTCCTGGTCAAACTTTAGTTTATACGCTCAGTTTTATCACGTATCAGTTTTATCACGTTATCTGTTCTATTATCATAATCCGCAATACACAATTGGTCCCATCAATAAGCATGTGCATTACAGGGCCATAGTCCATAAACAGGGCGACAGTGCATATAAGCAGAGCCAAAGCCGGATAAAGAGGGAGAGATCGGGCGTTCCTGTAGTTGAAACTGAACTGGTGGCCGCAAAATTGCGGCTTTTGTTCTAAATGATAAAGTGTGGTTCCGTGCTGGATACGATATCTACTTATGTAAAAAATCATTATTATTTTACATAAAGAAATTTATTGAGGAGGCATAAAACTGAGAGAGTAGGCCAACGGAGGACTGACTGCATGTGTATTGGCATGATAGTGAATAAATTTATATATATTGGCAAAATATCAACATCGTTTAGATCATGACAGTTAAACTTTCACAGTAGTTTAGTGTATTAATTCTCATTTTATGACATTTCAGCTGTGAATCCTCATTTTTATCTTTAATAGATTATACGTTGTTTTACGTGTATAGATACATAAGTTGTGTTCATGCATGGTGAACATGGATTTGCCATGTCTCATCGCTGACTTTACGTGACAGGAACGATTTATCAAATAAAAAAGTGTGAAAAGGTCATCTATGACGAAATAACTTTTCAAATTACAATGAATCGGTTTTTATGTATTATTCATATTATGATAAGGTAGTATCCTCTATAATAAACGTTGAACCTACATTTTGGCGATCTCCTAGTAATTGCCCACTGATGGGCTTCCATGCTTATGTATCTGTACCAAAAATTTTCCCTGTTTACAGATCGGAGTATGAACCAGACTCATACTACATTTACCTATACACGTGCGCACACACATCGACATCAGAAATTAAGCTGAGTGGATGGATTGGTATAGAATATTTCGTTGGGTCAGGGGATTTTAAATGATATAAATGGAAGCTTCGCATATAAAATTTAAATGCACCACAAGGTTCTTTGTCTGATTTGTGAAGACGTATCTATAACAACGACCTAAACATGGATGTTATTAATATCTGAATGTGGCAGAGTGTCTTATAGCAAATATTTTCGTGATAAACTTAGAAAACGAAAGAAAGGGACGTCAATAATATTTGAACAATGAAGGAGCGCCAGATTTTATATCTAAATAAATAAAATATACATGTATATAAAAAAGACGTTCACAAATTAAAATATATAATATTACACATATGTATATTGTACACTCTTTAGTTACGAAATGTTTCATTCATAATATATGTATATTTTAATGTTACTTACCTTGGACATAGGGCATAAGAGCACAAAGCAACATAAGACTGAGGAGTCCGCTGAACCGATCCATCATCTTGCCTACTGATATCTGAAGTATAGCGCATATCGCACCCCGGTCAGCATACTCAGACTACATGCAGTACTTAAATACAGTGGACCCAGGGTATCCACCAGGGCGTGCTCTGTATTTGGCGAGGTAATGTGTCGTTTTAGCGTGTTTATTAAAGAACAACACGTCCTTCAACCCACACATAGAAATTATCGTGACAAAAGGATGCCCTCTGTGTCCTTTTTTGTATCCTTTTGGGAGGCAATTGCTAGTATACACTTGAAAGTACAGGGCGTTCAACGGACGAAAACGGGGTAATTGGCTTACCTTATATGCATGGTGTGCAACATCTTTGCGCATACATTTAATATACATATGACACGACTTCAAGCTGTTACAACATCATTCCAAAGCCTTTAAAAACTTTCAAATATGTTCACGTGAAATTTAAGTATATTTCAGAGCATGCATATGTATATTTACGCAAAGCTATAATTAGCCAAGTTTAGCAAGCAATCATCAATACTGGATGCATGGTACGAGGACAGAAATTTCTCAACTTCCTTTCTTATCGGGTAAACGTTCCACATAATAATACTATACATAAATAATATTTGCTTGATGCATCTCACGCAAAATCATTTTTAAGGCGTATGTTTTCTTTGCGGGGTGTGTGTGTGTGGGGGGGGGGGGGGGGAGGGTTCACATGAGGTTTACTAACACATATATAGGTGTTTCTGCTGCTGCCGAAGATAAAAAATATTCTTCCGTCTTGTGACATGCCATGAAAGTCAGCACGTGTAAGCTGTATTTTTGTGATCCACATTTAATGTTTTGCTGATTATCATAACAAATGCATTTTATCTTTGGCGTTAAGCATGCTATTAGGTTTTGTAGAGAAGTAATGGCAAAGTAAAAATTTTATCTAGAAAGATATATATATATATATATATATATATATATATATATATATATATATATATATATATATATATATATATTAAGCGCCATCTACCGATATATACATTTAAAAGAGGGCTGCGCCTTCTGTAAGTGTAGCAAGTTTGAGGGAGCGATAGCACTCGAAAGATGTTGGCTGTGGGAATCGGTGTCCCTCTCATACGGTATAGAAAAATTTGAAAAAAAAAATAAATAAAACATAAAATATGCATTTTCAATGCAGTAGTTTTACTAATTTCCTACTTTTAATCACTCGCTACAAAACACAAAATTTACCAAATATTAAATATTGAATTAACAGATTCAGGTGCCTCAAATTGATATTTATACCCATATATGACGTCTTCTAAAATAAAAATAAATCCAAATTAAACTTCAGACTCGTTACTAGGATTAATTTTACCCGAACCCATAGGCAGGGATGGATACATGCATGGTATGAAGACGAAACAAATAAAGGCCTACTGAGAGGCAAAGGATTTACTATTTTCAAACTTACATGAGCTTTTAGAAGTAAATATAAAATAAATATTACCATGAAAAATTAATTTAAAGAAAACTTACCTGATTTCAGTTATACATATAATCACACATTGAACAATACAACACATTTTACGTTACAAAGCAGATTCTTCATATTTTTATCAGTTTAAATATTAAGAATACATGTATACCTCCAACCGTTCTCACTAAAATATATTGCATTATTTTTAATTCCCTTACCTCTAAATATTACACAATAATGACCTATATTTATAAACACACTCAATTCAGAAATGTTGTCCTTGATGTTTTCACGTTAGCTATGTAGATTCAGAAGAAATTCAATGGATTTTCCATGGAAATTGATGGAATATACGTTGTTACGGAACCTAATAACAACAGATCACGTAATCGTGACGAGCATAAATTTTGTTACGGTGATTAAAAAAATCAGATTCCGCAACACTAGGCAGCGTGAAATGTCTAGGGGAATGAAAAAAGAAGTCAGTGGTTTTATGTTAACAAATTATAATAATTTATTCTTAGAACAGTCCTAACATTACAATACACTAAATCAATACAATTACACAGTATAGCAATAATAAAAATGTACAGTACCAGAGTGTCCGGGTCCTAGGCTTTGATTTCTGGATACCACCACTGTCATAGCTCAGCAAGTCCTTTAACACAAATAATCCAGATGAACAGTTGATGTAAATCTTTTCAGAGAATAGTCCGATGTAATCTCAAAAACAACCTGCTGTAATTCAAAAGTGAAATTCTGGTAATAATCCGAAAGGCAAACTGAAGACAATCCGTATACAGTCTTGAAAAGTCCGAAGAATATCTATAAGTTCTGCAATTATCGGAAAGGTAAAAAAACACTGACGCGAGAGTCACACTCGTCCGTGTCCGCTGGTATTTTCTCTCTGCCGGCTCTAAACACAGCTCCAATTGATAGTTTTTTCACCCGAAGCCCAGAAACTTCCATTCAAGAACCCACTAGACTACACCCATACACACGCGCCCATAGCGCATATTATACATGTTACGCGCAATCTTCCGATATGAACCCATTATATGATGGGTCTTGATCCAATTACCGATCTTGATCTAATATTCAATGCATAAAGCTTGGAATAATAAAAAAAAAAAAAAAAAAAGAAAAGATGAAATAAATGTTCTTCTATGATCCCCGTATCATATCGATTGTGTATTGTACTGATTCCCTGATCTACCGGTAATCACCTATAAAAGGTTGTTTGAGCGAATGAACAATTCGATTTGTATCACCCCAGTCCCCAAAATTGGACTGTAAATAAAAACAAATGAAAATTTCTGTTTATTCTAATAAATCAGTACTTGCAAGTTACCTGTCCCAAATTTGACCAAAACCATAGCGTGTTATTTTCTTTCGTTTAATGAATGTTAATATTTAAAGGTTATAGATGCTGTATTATATGTATGTAAAAAGTAGTTGATTGGTGGAAATTCTAAAACATTTAATGGTTTTACACATTGTGCATTGATTTTATTCTTGTTGTTTTTTAGATAAAATTAATACAGTTTAGTTATTTTGTCTGTATTTACTGTAGATATAATAAAATGATATAATACATATGTATATAATACAGTAATATTTTATGTATTTATAATGTATTAATGTATAAATATTATAAATATCTGTATATGAACATTGGGCCTGTGCCAAGTTGAAACCTATAGGTATATAATCCCCAGATACTGTGGATAGGTAAAGGGGCCTGACCAATCCTAAGATCGGTCTGATCCAATAATCGACATCGGATATTGGGATAACCCTCCTTAATATTGATTAATGGATCTGGCCCATCTTAAGATTGGCGACCCAATGTCGGTTATTGGGTCAGACCCATCTTAGGATAGTATATATTAGTGGAAACATGCAGGTTATTTACATAATTCAGGAGCTCATTTGTGAAATGTACATTTCTTGCATTTCTTGCATTTATTAGTTTTCAATAAGAGATTTTTTTAAAAATTTAAATAGCTTATGATTTGACGGGGACATGTATCCGGTTTGATTTGAATAGTTTTTCCCAATATCGTGTGACAGAAATAACTATCATTAATAATAGATGTAATTACTCGACATTTAAAATTAATCCGTTATAAAATCAATTTTTTATCTCCAGATAATGTTATGAATAAAAAGACATTTTTATTCTATGCCGGCGCATAGCTTTGACAACAAGCAGTGCACACTTGACAGGTTCTTCAGCGCCAATTACCTCATTTGCGCTTTATACCTGCGTGAACCATTTAATAAATTTATATTAACATCGTATCAAATTAATGATTTTTGTGATTCACTTTGTTTAATTTTTAAATTTATGTTGCTATACTCGGGTCGATGTTTGTTGTCGAATAAAGTACATTTTGAACAATCCTTGATAGATTAATTTACTTCATTTATCGTTTTTTGTCTATTTTTAAATTATATAATAATTTTAAACTTCATATTTAAGTTGCGCAACCACTGTGTCAGGACTATATTATAAGGAGTGTAACTAAATGGTTCATGACAATCACGCTGCTGTTCCTAAGAAATCTGGACATTAAAGCTGCAACCTGTACAAATCTAGCGGCAGCCTGCCACCCTAACGTCGACATTAATTTTCGTCAATTTATTTTAAAAAGGCCTGCAAATCATGTTTTCATGGCTCTTCAAATCTTTCTTATTCAGATTTCGCAATTATTCAATGAACCCGGAATATATTTTGTATGTTTGATTAATTTATACACGTTCCACAACCAGTGACGCAATTTTTACGAGAATTCATACATCATGACCTAAATCGACCAGCAACGACAAAATAAATAATTTGTCTGTGTTGAGTCATGACGATCAACAAGAAGTAGCTTTCAACAAAGACAAAACACTTTACCTTGGGTCATAGATGTCGGTTGTTATGGGGTCATAACTGAAATGAGCCTGGTTCCCCCGGTGTGTAATTCTCAGCCTTGCACTAAGGCAAAGATGTCGTGGCTTCCGCTCACATCCACTCATTTAAAGTTAATAAAATCATAACTCTGAGAAATTTCTTTTATTCATTAATTATAAATTAATAAACATTGGTGTTTTATGACGTAACAGTAAAAGTGCAAACATTTATACTATATACTGTGTTTACCACCACCTGTGAGAGCCGACGTATACTCATGCTAGAAAAAGAAACAACAGGGTCATACATTAAAAATTATAACGGTATAATAACCGATTTGTCTATTCGCTATGAACACTTATTAACATACAAAGTCATATGTTCAGCTCCTTGAAATCAGGTAAAATGGACCCTGCAGTAAACCTGCGTCTGTTTTCCGTTCCAGTTTGCCGCCCAGATCCACTTGGCGCCGCCACTCGACGCTTCCTGAATCCTTGTTGAGAACGGGTCTTCGTACCCAGACCCCATGGCGCCTGGATGGTCGGCTCGAACGACGGGTTTCTCCCACTGTGAATCGTCAAACTCTGCTTTGTACCACATTTTGGGCGGTTTGTTGGCGGCGATACACCGCCACTTGTCGAGCTGACCTGAATGTGTCCTTGTCTCTTCAGTAAAAGCAGCAAGGACCCCCATAGTTTGATCACTGAGACGGTGTCTCCGGAAGTTGTAGAATTTCATGGCGACAAAGTGACTTTCTAATGGCAGAGCCATCGGTGTTCCAATCCGAGGCCAGGTAAGCCCGCCGTGCTCGAAATACTCCTTTTCGTACACGAATTTACGTTTGCCGTTGGCATAAGCGAGGATGTTGGCGGGAACAATGAACAACCCCTGATTCTCTGTAAGACAGTGAGTTAAATATAAGTAGAAACATTAAAACCTTTCATTAAAGACCTTATAATTGGTATAATTATTCGAGATCTGGAGAGACTATCTCATGGTCTCATGAATATTTTTATTGTGACGTCATTTTTTTCAGCTTTATCGACAGCGAAGGCTCTGGTATTAAAATTGTTTATCAAACGCAGTCTCCACCAGATGGAGCTACAGTCCCATCATTTGCTAAATCGTCACACGGTGCAGACTCTGACTCAAAATGTGCGACATAGAAAGTTAAGAGATTATTGGAGTCAAAATCTGACTCTCACATTACACCGGGGGCTTCTAAATACACCAGTGGCGTAGGTATACGGAAGCGCATCCGGTGGGGGGGGGGGGGAGGGGGGGGGGCATCCAGGGGGTCCGGACCCCAAATATTTCGGCCTGGTACCATTTTTTCCGTACCTTTTAGGAGTGTTTTAGTTCTCGTTGATTGAACCCTTCCTTCACCTAAATACTGGATTCGTCCCTATTTATAAATGCTTTGGAAAAGACAAAGTAATCCGTTCAAGGGTGTTGGATAAGTGTGGGGTCAAGTGTGTATGGGCAAATTACATAAACATGGGTGTTTTTGTAGTAAGGATTTCATGGAATAAGTAATATTTTGTAAGCATGTGCATGTAAAATGTAAACAGAAGGTGTTTCCTTGAATTGTTGCAAATTTTGATTTTGAAGTTATATAGACAGTTGAGACAAGTAGGCCAGGCCGTCCCACAGTGCCCAAACAGAAGAGGTTCGTTTTGAAGAGAAACGACATCTGGCGGATGGGTGCTCAATCAAATCGGACACACGGTGGAGGTCCCCTATTTTGATAAGTCTGTGGAAGAGCCTTTTTGAAACGGTCAGGCAGTATCAAATTTGCCTGTATAACATCCATAGAAAGCCTGGGGCCAAGTTAGGTATTTTTTATATATATAAACATAATATATAATATATATAATCTTCCTGAGCGATTGTAACTTGCACAAAGTGTCGAGCAAGAAAACTGCAGCCTGTGTACCTCCTTTGACTTGAATGCTTTCAAACACATACTGACTAAAAATAGTCCAAAACAGGCATTTTTCCCTTGTTTTGAACTGTCCACACATTAAAAAATCGACCGAAATGGCAAATGTGTTTAAGAATATGCTATAAACTAATCTAACATTTATAAAAATCAAATACTGATTTTTTAATGCCATCTGGTGAAATTGCTAGAGCCAACCAGAGCAAGCGAAACCATTTTTGTATTCTACGCGATAAATGTCATTTTCAGGGCTCGGTGATCTGACACATGAATATTAAAAGGATAAATGATCGCAGCGTAAGCATATAGCCGAGTGAGGCTCTCACGTGACTCCAGACGTCAGGAAATCTTAGTATCCATGAACAACCCGATTTGCTCCTCAATGTATAATAATGAATATGATAGAACCTGAGATTTTATTGTGAACTGTCCTTGGATAATTACGGTATATACACACTAGCGGCATTTCGATGTCTATTGAGGTCCAAGTTGGGACTATCAGTCCAACATAAATGTCTGCTTCGTGTATCCAAGGTTAACTTGTGCGTCAACCCCTACCACGAAATGTCAGCCGTTAACTGCTATATAATTTGGTTGAGCAGTCTGTTGTAATATCCTTCAGCTATCAGTAAATACAAATATATTTATTCAGTATCTTTCCAGAACTGCCTACTATTTTCTGTCTTTAAGGTAATTCATCTTGAATTAATAAAATTACATAAGAAGACAAAAACCTTTTAAAGACATGAACATGTCACATGTAATCGCATAATATATCCTGAAACAAGTACATGTACTGAACATGTATGACACTGAAGCTCAAAACCCGTGTGCGCGTGTATACATGCAGTGAACACATGGACTTGGCAGGCCTTAAAATTACCTCTACAAGTTGTTTTGCACCGTACATGCGCAAAAATCACTGACGAACACCTGGTTTCAACCAATATACGCATGTATACGCTGGCACATATATATCGGGATAGGCTTTAGGCCTTTATCTAATATGCGAGTATATGCATTCATATGTGCGTTTATGAGTGAAATTACTTTTAAACCCATGTATGCGCATATGCGTGTAAATACGCACGCATGGACAGACGTTTTCAGTGATACTGTTAGCCCGTTGATCTGACATGGCCCATACCTTGCGCCTTAAAGGTACAGGGTGATTTTTCAATGTTTCTTCTGTATATTCGCATGCCCTGACGAATATACGGGTCCTAAACAGTTATAAGGCCACATTAACTATTTCACACATATACGTACACATCGGTTTTAAGCTAATGGTCTTCATTTTAGGATAAAGGTCAACTCGCAAAGAGTGGGCCTAAACCACCACAACAGACGACCAACGTCGTCTTGAAATCGAGTTACCGACATCCGCGAATATGACGGACAGACATCATGAAGACATCGTCGCAGATAATGGTGCAATTCCCCTTTTAAAACACTTGTAACCGTAGGCAGGCATTCATAATTTAAAACTTCATGATTACTTCACTTTAATGCTGCACTTTGATCGTTAGTTACTTAAAGTGGTGGATTAAAGGCTTAAAATCACTAAATCAATATATCACACCTCTTAGGGAGAAATATTATTTTAACAAATATTTACAATATATTACTTTACAAAAAGATGCACATGAAATAAATAACTGTAAGATCACGTGATAAAATAATGGAGGATAAAATAATGTGTTGTCACCTGGAGATGCAGTTGTCCCGTCAGTTGTAGCTGGGGTTGTCTCATCTGGAAAGCGTGTTTAAATATATATAGTGAACAGTACAAACTCTTATTTTATTTCTATTGAATAGTAATCTTGATAAACACTGAGGCTGGTTCAGTATAAAAACTCATCTGTATATCGGTTAAAGATAGAGGACCGATACAACAGACGATCGCTCCGGCAGGAATTGATAAAATCAGCGATGGCTCTGACAAAAAGAAGATTTGAACTGGCAGCACCAATCTTATTCAACATGCTGATACGGCTATCCAAGAAAAAATAGGTATATATCAACATTAATGCAAAAAGCCCACAATAAATAAAGAAATATCAAGGACAAATGTAAACAGACAGAGTTAAACGCAAGCTGGATAAATAAGTAACTATTTTATTTGGGTATCTCGAAAAAGGGATACCTTCAGCGCAATACAGTGTCGATCGCATATTGTGAAATGATTCTTTAGATCTGTTTATATACTTAACAAAAGACAGATGAATAAAAAAGACAGTGGGTACATATTACCAACATAACCACCAATAACCACTCATACCAAACTGTACGACAATGTCAATAAGACCAGTTCATAACAAAGGGCCGTTTTTGAGCAATGCCAACAGATGGCGCTGATACTAGTATTCAATAAAGGCACTGACGTCCTTGTCAGTCACTTTTATTCAAAGTACCCAGACTCGATATGCTAAAATGGTGATGTAATGTTCTATTTATTTACCGTCAGTGATATTCATGCAGATAAAGCCATCGTTTATACTCGCGTCACAGCCGCTGGTAACCCCTCGTCGACAGTAGGAGGTACAGTTTTGACCCTCTAAACAAGGCTCTGCCGCACAGTAGTCTACGTCTGCAAGTAAAGTACAATAACAAACTATCCGCGCATAGTGCACTGGAGCGTTTGACATACAGCTGCTGCCAGCCGACGATTGATACAGTTACAAATTCAATTAGAATCTAAAAGACTTAAGAGATTGAGCTCTAAATGCTCCGCAGAGGCTCATAAACGAGTCATATGTAATCATGATTTGTAGATTATGTATCATAATAATAAATTTAGAAATTCTTTATACATGTATGCTACAGATGAGATTTTGGTATATATTTTTATATTAAGCTAAATTTTGTGAGAATACCAGAATATTTTATCTTATTATGGGGCCAATGGCGCTTAAACCCACCCCGTCCCATATATTCTACTGTCATTTTACGAATTGGGCATTGGTCCTAAAAAATAATTCCATTCTAATCTGTGCAGATACAAGTACTCCCCTTTCCACCAAACTCTCTCATAAGACAGAGTCTGAAATGTTGCATCCTGGCGCCCATATCGAACCCTACAGGCTTATTTCTCCCAGTCCCTTGATACCCCCACTAGAGGGCTACCATTTTGTATACACACTTAAAGCGGGATGTCAAAGATTGCATGTCGAAATTATGGGTATACCGCTATGGTTAACCTCATGATACATATATATATATTATGATATAAATGCATATAATTTGTATATACATATCCTGAATATATAATAGAATGGTTATATATATTTAATAATAATAATAATAATTTTCGCATCCTGTTACAGTGCAAGTATAAAAATTCCTTTAATGGATGGGCAACGAAATCATATTTATACACATACTTTCATCAAATCCAGCGTGTGTGCCGATCCCGTTGTTGGCAGAACTGGCGTGTAGATAAAACATGAAGTTGTCTCCGTCTTCGTGGCCCAGCATATACGTATCTAAATCCCCTTCAAATGTGGTGTAGTTCACAGAGCCCGGGACGGCACGGGAGGATATGTTCAGGGTCTCATTTATGGAAGCTGACACTTTCGTGGTCAAGGAAAACCGGTATGTATCGAATTTCCCGTCCTCGTAATTATCCAACACCACGGGATAAACATAGGGGATCATCCTTGTGTTTGGAGGGATTGCGATCATGAACGCCGCGGTGGGATCTCCATCAATGTCCGATCTAGCGTTGTACATCACCACCATACAGGGGGCGCTGCAGGTCACCTGACCACTGTTTGACGTCCCGGTGCTGAACTGATGAAACTGCCCTTTTTGAAGCGACGTTTTATACATGACGGGCTGGTCGCCGATATATACCATCACTGTGGTAGCGTCCTCGGAGGCAATCACCCGGTAGGTGTCGCCTGCTGTAGTCCGAGATATAAAGTCAGGGAGGGTGTGCTCTGTCCCGAGCAGAACAGTAGGGAGGATCTGCTCGTACAAGTGAGACGCTAAAGGGTCTATGAGAGGACCAGTTGCAGGAACAAACGCAGAGGTCGAGCCGCCAAACACCGCCACGGGCTTTGAGGCAGAGACACAGGTTCCCGTCAAATCCACGTCTGCACACTCGGTTAAAGTTTCATGAGCATTTATGGTATAAGTCGTTGTTGTAGCACTCGCCCCGTTGCAGCCGTCTCCATTATGGGTGGTAACATTGACTTCGGTGTTATCGTGGCCGGCTACTACGGTGAAAACTGATGAGTTGACAACTCCTGTGCAGGTGAAAGATGGGATGACGAAGTCGGTGAAAGCTTCACGCATGCGCACGACAAACGCAACGTCGGCATTTTCCATCCTGGCGTTGTTGGCGTAGATAAGAATGTGTGCGCTGGCGTGGATCTTGATCCCTTTCTGTTCCACACCGCCTCTCGTCAGCAGAGACTCGTTGATGTAAACTTTTCTTGGAGTAAGAGGGTCTAACTGGAACTCCTCGTTCAGACTTCCGTCTCCGGATGTTACAGTGACGTTAACTTTTCCATGGACACCTGGCATCAGCACCAGGTGCTGATTGGAATCATCCGGATTACGGATCGGATCTATGAACGCCACGCAATAGTCCCTGGGATCATAAGGCGCCTCATGACCGCCTCCTGCAAGTAAACAAGGGATATTCATATAATATAAATATAATATATATAACATATATATGTAACGGGTGAAATAGTAACCAGGCCCGAATGTGGGTTCGAACCCGTAACCTGTGACACACAAGTCAGACGTTCTACCGCTTCGCTAATAAAGCAAGCTTCACTAGCAAGGCCAGTAGGAACGCTTTTGTGTGTCCGGCTACATTCACCCCCTCTCCGGGAACGTTCTGTCCCCAGAACGTGGGATCTATCCCGGGGGTCACACACGTGAACTGGGTGGGGCATTATGCCACGACACCAACTCCCCGGATCCCACCGCTGCCACCATTGTAACGGGTGAAAATAGTAACCAGGCCCGAATGTGGGTTCGAACCCGTAACCTGTGACACACAAGTCAGACGTTCTACCGCTTCGCTAATAAAGCAAGCTTCACTAGCAAGGCCAGTAGGAACGCTTTTGTGTGTCCGGTTACATTCACCCCCTCTCCGAGAACGTTCTGTCCCCAGAACGTGGGATCTATCCCGGGGGTCACACACGTGAACTGGGTGGGGCATCATGCCACGACACCAACTCCCCGGATCCCACCGCTGCCACCATTGTAACGGGTGAAATAGTAACCAGGCCCGAATGTGGGCCTCACTTTATTGGCGAAGCGGTAGAACGTCTGACTTGTGTGTCTCAGGTTACGGGTTCGAACCCACATTCGGACTGGTTTCTATTTTCACCCGTTACAATGGTGGCAGCGGTGGGATCCGGGGAGTTGGTGTCGTGGCATGATGCCCCACCCAGTTCACGTGTGTGACCCCCGGGATAGATCCCACGTTCTGGGGACAGAACGTTCTCGGAGAGGGGGTGAATGTAACCGGACACACAAAAGCGTTCCTACTGGCCTTGCTAGTGAAGCTTGCTTTATTAGCGAAGCGGTAGAACGTCTGACTTGTGTGTCACAGGTTACGGGTTCGAACCCACATTCGGGCCTGGTTACTATTTTCACCCGTTACATATATATATATTTGCATACATATATGTTTGACGTGTTTTTAAAACAATGACCTTTGAAATACTTACCTTAGCTGACCGGTGATACGAACTCCAGTGGTCACAACCGGCTGCGATTATAGTCCCATTTACACACGTTTTTCTGGAGCGCTCAACTTCGTTTAGCGCGCGCCAAGTCCCCTAAACGCGCCAGATTTCGAGGATTTTCTGTCTGGAGTGCGCTACATTTTGACCACCGGTTTAAGTCGGTTCTACATTCTAGCGCGCGCCAGACAGCGTCTAGCACCGCCTACATTTGTGCTTCGAACGTGTGTAAACTGAAGTTGAGCGCGCTATATCGATAGCGCCCTCCAGCAAGACTCGGCTGTCATGGGACTGGGATTTACCCATGCGCGCAAGGGGGAATCCAATCTAGACCGCGCTAGATTGCAGTATTTATCTGCGTGTAAACGCAATGCAGATTCTAGGCCGCGCCAAGTGCAATGCGACCTAACTTGACAGGGTAGCGCGCTCTGCATTGTCACTTGGTCCGGCACAGTGTGAACGCAAGTTAAAATGTAGCTCGCTCCACATTTTTCTGGACCGGTCTAGCGCGCGTCAATTTTTTCTAGTGTAAATAGGGCTTATGTGACGTTAGCAAAACGTGTATAGAAAGGTCGGGCATGCAGTGACTGACCTAGGACAGCTAGCCAATAAAGATAAAATAGCTTATGCGTTTGGGAAATGAAACACCCATTCTAAGAAATACATATAGATATATCATATTCTCATATTCTCTCTCTCTCTCTCAATTTTGTTGGATTTCGGATGGGTTGAAGTTTAAAATCTCTGTCCAATAAACTTTTAAACAGTAGGATTTTACAAAATCTTTTACATGTTATAAACCTTTTTTCTCTAACAAGAACAAAAGATATCGTTGCGAATATATATTGTATTCAGAAAAGATTCATAGATTGCGGTTTAGAAATCAAGGTAATAGATTTCATAGAGTAGTTTTCTGAGTGCCATTGGGTTTTAAACTCCTTGAATGGGTCAGAAGGAGGAGGCACCGAGTGCGAAAGGAGCAGCTCTCTTTATCGGGAAATTATTGAACACATGAATCCCAAAACGTGCATAATAAGTTACCAAGTTTACCACCATTTTTGAGCTTTTACTAACATGCTGCAACACAAGAAAGTTACAACTTGCTGTATTTACTATGATACTGTTTTTTTTTATGTACGGGACAAATCTCATATCTCAATAAGTGTGCAAATAACAACCGCATTTATCATCTAAATTTACATGTAAGACATTATTAATATTATTATTATTATTACTAATCATTTATCCTATTTACTTAGACTTTAACATTTTGGGTGATCTAACAAATGAATGTTCATTGGAAATGGTATGCAACTTCTTTTTTTAAAAAGGCTAAAACTTTTTAAATACATATTTCTTAGTCTAAGTGTGAAATTTGAAAGTTTCTTCCAGTCGGTATTTTAAGTTACATCATTAATAAATGATGACCACATTTTATAACTCTTTAGGGCGAGTAACTTTGATCTGGTTGAAACACCTAAATGCAGAGTTATTGCAGACACAAGTGACAGGCATATGGAATGGATCAGGATTTAAATTGAGAGGAAGCGTATTCCGAAACCGAAATGGAATTCTGCAGAGGTAAATAAACTGAGTTAAGTTAGTTTAATGAATTTGAAGCGATTACCTAAAAAAATGAAAAAATAGAAATTTTAACATTGTTACCTGCTGTAACATTAGAAAAAAAAACCCCAAACATTTCGGAAAGTGATAATGACGTATATGAAGCACAAGCGAAGGAAGAACGATATCTACTGGTGTGGACTTGAACATGAGCTTTTGGCCTAATATCGCTGGGATATATGAGAAAATCATACAATAACTTGTGCAGATCGAAATGACGTATAGCAGGAATTAAGATAGCACACACGTACACACACACACCATCACACACTCATGGGCGCTTTTAGGTGGGGACAGCGGGACATGCCACCCAACTCCTACTTTATCAACTAGGAGGGACATACCATGTTATGTCCCCCCCCCCCCACACACACACACTTTGCTAATTAAATTAGTTCAGTTTTGCCGTTAAAATGGGCTTTAACTGCAGTTAGTAAAATATACATGTTATTAACAAAAACAATGAATGAAAGGGCAATATGACTGATAATTCTTTTCTTGGCGGTGAACTCCCAATATCTTCAAATGTCCACATTCTGTTCCATCAACATCTGTAATTTTTTGTGCTCGGCAGCACTCTTGGAAGCTGCACTTGGTGCGTGAACACTCCATCATGTCTCCTATATCATGTCTTCACCTGTACGTGATCTATCACATGGAGGTCACTAAGTACTAGTATTCCCTGGCCACACTAACACGTGACTCAAAAGAGCATATATATCTAAACGCCTTTCTATCTAAGCATTAACGCTACATAACTAAGAGACAGTGTCATGTTGACTTGCACTCTAGACCTATAAAGAAAAATGGAAATGCCAAATGAGCGATAATATATGTATACTTGAGATATCCCCCCCCCCCCTCACCTGCAATTCTCCTAAACTCAGAATATAAAACAGTAAAGCAAGTATCCCGCATCAAGTGGTCAGATGTTTTGGTACTCAATAACAAGTTTACGCTAGAGAAAGGGAAATCTGTATGTGTAGAGTTGTACATCTCTTGAATATTCAATATTCAAAGTACACACGAAAGGGCACAACTCATAAGCGCGTAGACCTGCACATACCTTAATACTCAACTGAATCAGTTTGCTTTTAATCAATGCATTCGACGTAAAATAAAGTTTTTTCTTTATATACATTTGAGAATTTTTTAAAACACAGATCAATTATATATTGCTTAATGTTTGGCTTTGCTGCCAATGCCGTTGTTTAAAAGGGTCTTGCAAGCACCAATGATTAAAATTTTGGTGTAGATCCGACATATGGTCTGGATTCAGGAATGTCATGGAAAATTTACAAATTTAGATCTGTTTATGTTAGAATGAACCTAGGGAATATAGACCGAACAAATGAATGAAAATATAATTTGAAAGCATCGCACAAAAGGGACCCCCACTTGGCGGAGGCTTGCATTCCTTAGAATGCAGATTTATATCATTTTAAAATGAAAATGTTAATTAACATGTTAAAAAAGAGTCCCTTCAATTCCTTCCCAGAACTTTACTGAATGGCTAAAACAACTGTATTAAAATTAATAATAATAATAAAATAATTATGACCAACATACCATGGGCGGAGAACACGAGGCTGAGACAGATAAACAGGGATAAGCTGATGTTACTGGCCATCATTTCAGCAGCCCACGGGTCACCCGGCGCCCTGTTCAGTAACAGGGAGGATGGTGTACGGGAAATGAACAAATACGCCCCAGATCCACGTGACTGGCCATGCGGCCGATGCCCTGATGCAGGACAGTTATGATAGGGACATTCAGGTCAATTACTGATATAATTAAAAAAGAAAATAATACTTGATATTTAACTTATAGAACTTGGTATTTTAATTTCATCCACAACACATATCGATTTGCCTTGTACTATCTGACGTTTAACTATACCTTGTTTATTATTTCCTACAGACATGATAATTGAATTCATGGCTGGCTGGGTTTAGAAATTAAGCGCATGGGCGGATTTTGTTTTGGGATGGGCAATGGACCCGATCCACTTGACCCATTTCAGTGGGATACTGCGATACCGAATACTTTGCGGGATTCTATTTTCACGAATTATTGAGTAACTGCTTTGCGAAACATAATTTCGCAAACTGCCCATGTCTGTCTGTTCACTCGGATACATTTCCATTCACAGGCCTTGACCAAGACTATGACATCTCAGTCTTTTGCGTCACGCATTAAAAACTCACTGGGCCTCGATCTGAACAGAAAGTGATCCTGGGTTTTCGAATAAATGTCATATGTCCAAGCAATCACGACTGGAGCTGGTTAAGATTTCAACTGACTATTTAGGCGTCACAATTAACCATTTCTTGGGAGGTCGATTCTATTCAAAACAACCATCTAAAGGTTAAGGATGGACGGTGGAAAACTTGTCTCAACCAGTGGGGGATCCAGAGGGCCTCCCCCCCCCCCCCCCCCCAACCTCTCGATCTGAAACATCTCTCATTTTATCTATTTATTTTCTCAATTATTCGTAATTAATTTTCATTTTTCAAATTTCTTTTTTATTCCATAGCAACTAGATTAGCAAATTATCCGCGGGTTATTACTTTCAAGTTCATAAGCTGAGGATATTAATGTACAGCTTTGTGATTGAGTCCGTATTCAGATAGCATCCGAACATTTCTATAACGAGTCTTCCTGTTATTACACTCTACAGGGTCATAACACCGAGAAACCCATCAAATCGCACTCTCCTGTGAGTGAAGCACGGCCTTCCCGTGAAGCCGGTAAAACGTTTGACACACGACTTGAATATCTTAACAATTATTGAAACACAAGATAACTTTTAAAAGATGATAATATGTTGCCAGTTATAAACAAAGATTTTCACTACTAACATCTACATATTACTTTCAAGTTTATATCCTTATTTTGAAGAAATATAAATATGAAAGGCGGCCATACGTTAATATACCCCCAATCCCAAAAAAGAAAATCCTCATATTTCATGTGACAGGTGAAAAAAATTCCCATACCCTTCCAAATATACCTATAATTAATTATATGAGCACATGGTGAAAAAAGGTTAAATAAAATATTTCTAATTTATATATATATATATAAATAAATATATATATATATATATATATAATTTTCACGACAAAATTTTAAGAACCTATAGAATTAATAATGCCGAATGTTAGCACCCCCTGTTCTCGAATTTTTGTCAACTTCAAATTCCTAATTTGTCATAATTCAAGAACCCCCCCCCCCCCCCTTAATTGTGTTTCGCATACTTAAATGTTTATCACAAAAATATTCATGTTATTCGAACTGAAACAGTTCTACTCAAGCATATCCAAATGGCCTTATAAAATATATACTCTGATCACAACATGTGTACCTACGTCATAGGGGTATGTAGAAGCCCCAGTGCCTTGTGGGGAAACGGGTACTTTACCCACAATCCCTATATAGCAGCGTCGTGCCCTTGAGGTTCTGCCCATGCAAAGGGTCCATTGTACATCCTTATTACAAATAAGCAACGCACATGAAAATCGCTAGACTAGCGATATGGATTTGAGAAGCACCAATTTGAATGCGTTATAATATATAGCTATACAACATCCGTACTGGCTCTAGATAATCTTAACTAGCAGTCTTGGGTTTTAGTTTATTTTGAAAATGGCAGCCCTGACCACGGTTATATGTAGAATAATGGGCGATTTAACAAGGTCGGGATTCGATAAGGTACGAGGCAGGAATCGGTATGCGGAGAGAGTTTGGTGGCGATGGGACGTGTATCGTGTGACTTAACAGCGGAATGACGCTTTTTGCGACCAAGCCCAAATCCGCAAATTATAGAAGGATTGAAATGAATTGTTAGAAAGAGAAATAAATACAAGGATTAATTGATGTTACGTTTTCATAATTAAAGTTTGGTGCTCTTAAATTTTCTCATGTCCATATTGTAAATCCTTGTAATTGTGGTAAGTTAATAGCCTATTTATTTTTTTAATAATCTGAAACGACAGAACTTTACAAGCTTGTCATAGTTCTCTACTTACAAAGTTGTTTGACTATTGAACAAAAAGGAGATACATGAGTTAATTATATACTAGTACACAGAATGGTTATATTTAAAATAAAATTTTTTTTATGGAGAAAACATGGGATGTTAAATATGTTATATGTAAATTATGGGAAAAAGTTTAATTCATTTTATAAGGAAGTCAGGAGAATAAACTTAAAACCAGGTATTCTATATTACTGTGCAAAGGAATACAGGACGTTAATTGATTCTATATATTTATCTGAAATTTATTTTGCAAGCGATGAGCTTATTAAATGGTTTCGTTATTTGTATTGAGTTTTCCACCAACATCTGCATCTCTGTCTTTTTTGGGTGGCGGGGGTGCTCATGGATTGTTTACTCTTCTATTTTCTATTCAGCCTGGTTTTAGAGTTCATAGTTGGATATTGTGGCCATTTAACACGAATTGTTCCAATGAAGGCTCCGGCATAAACTAACTTTATTATGTTTACTCTTAATTTTCATTTGCCCATTTGTGATTCCTTGTATTTGTTCTGGGATAGAAATATGTATCAGCCAGATATGACACTGGTCCGCTGGTTGTAAATCACGAACCATGAACAAGGTCGCTAACCTGAGACGGAGTCTGCAACATTTTGCAACACGGTCTTATGTACAGTGCTGCCTCCTATTGGCAGCCGATCAAATTGCATCTCAATTGAAAACAAAAATGTTCAACACTCATAAATGTTAATAACGTCACGTTCATGTTATATTACCTTCTGGAGTAATTCTAAAATTATTTTCAATGCACGTCATCCCTTGTAAAATGTTATCCCTTGGTTTCTCTTGTTAGATACTTATTTACATTAACACCGTCAAGTGGCCAAATTTCAAAGGTGGACTGTGTCAGTAAGAAAAAATAGTATTCTGGCTAGCCTGCAGGGGGCGCAGTGACGCTGGCGCACTTTCCATTCCTGTTTTTACTTGATTGGCCAACTACATCCTGTCTCTATATTCGATATCACTGCCAACAACCGGTTAGTTTTCCATCATATTACTGGTGAAGAAGTAAAACAAACGAACACATGTTAACGTAAACTAAGCGTAAACACAATCTCTTTTGAAAACTGGCGAAATTTTCTTTGGGACTTATATGACTGACAGTCATATAACGAGCCGGAGAGTGAACAGTCATTAATCTAACAACCATAATTTGGGCTTTACCAACTTGCCGAGTAGGAACGGAATCATTTTCACACATGGCGGGGTTGTTACACAGTCAGTTTACAATCACAACTTACGGTTGGTTTGGTTTCGTTTATATAACATCGTACTTAACACGCCGTGAGAGGTGGTAAAACATTACGAAATTTTTTTTCCTCCTATCGACATTTGAAGGCACGCCACTAACATATTGTCGACATTGAAGGCACGCCACTCACATCTCGTCGACATTGGAAGGCAGGCCACTCTCACACCTCGTCATTCTCCACACACGAGACCTGTCTATAAAGTTCAAGGATAGTTCTAATGCACACATTCGTGCGCTCAGCATTTTTATGGGACGAAATAAAGCCATATCGCCAATTGAAAATTACAATAATGAAGGCAATGGAACTAATATTGAACATACATAGACAACGTTTATTTCAAATATAATGGTTATAAAGAATATGATTGTTTTACATACCCGGGGAACTACATTACGGGGATGATATTAGTGACGTGGCGTTGTAAATGTCTACAAACAACACCATGTGCCACCCGCTTTAAGCACAATTAGTAAATGAGATGACATCCGGGTCCATGAGGTCCGCCATGGTTAACCTAGCAACCTCGGTCAATGTAACTTAGTCAAGGCCGCTGAGGTTCAGTGTCGGGTGAACAACCGCCTGCAGGGTTCTGTCAATGTTTCAATATATCTTTACCCTGTGCGAAGTTCACATCTCTTCAGTCTTTTCAATCTGAGGGACAAAACTCCGCTAGGTGACACCAATAATTACATTCTTAAATATAAATAAACGCAATAAATTACATGACAAATCACATTAAAATGCTATCTTTTGTTCGTTTTTTCCTTTTAAAAAATGGAAAAAAAATAAAAATTGCATATGCTGCGATCAATTATTTCTGATGAATATCTCGGGCCAACGTTATTAGAAATGTCTGCAATTCATGAACTTAATTTGGATAATATAAATTTAAACTCCGCCAAGACTGGAGGGATAAATCTTTTCCTTGCTTTGTCTGCATGTTTCAAACTTAAGCCATGAACGGCAGAACTTTCATAGACAGGGTATCTTTATCCCACAGACCTGTGGCCCAAAAGTGTGACGAGACCTTTTCTTACGAGAAAAAGGAGAACTGCAAGATGCAAATCAAGATAATGTTTGAAGCCTGACAAAATGTAAAATATGTGACCCCACTCTGGCACAAAATTAACTCCGTTTGAGGTGACCGGTCAAACTTGACGCCGAATTCTAATAGGTGACGGAGATATCGGGAATGATTTCTAAACATCTACTGCGGAAATATTATACAAGACTGCTGGCTTCACAGTTTTCCTGTATTTGTCCATTGGAAAATACGGATACTTTACATAGGAGTTTTTTAACACTATTTCAGTTCACAAAAATGCACACACACAAAAATACATAAGCGACTGCTGAACCAATAATGGGCACCGATGCTTTTTTTCTGGTTTTATTTTCTGGTTAAATTACCATTTACCTTGCGTTAAATCAAATATCACAGGTCATACCCAAAATACAGAAAGATCAACATGTCAATTAAATTACACAACTTATAAAACTAAAATACACCAATATTACAGACCAGTTACAGCCGTTTGCGATAATATCTGTTATTCTCATGATCAAAAGCATTTTTTCAAATATATGGATGGTATGAAATTATTTGCTCAGCACAACCTTTCAACCGAAAGAGCAAAGTCTTTCACAGTGCCCACATTATACACTCAAGACTTGTAAAAATCATACTTCTACAAAAACCCCATCGACAAATCCGAGACATTTTAACATGAACCTCGTTTATTCAAGGAAACAAGATGGTACATGACGTCACGTGCACTCAAGGAGTGAACGGTGCACGTGTGGATGACATTTAACTTACTGATAACAAGGATGGATAATTCCATATCATACATATACATTTTATGGTTACAAGGATATATATATATATATAAATAAAATCTTGTGGGAACTGTATACATTCACATTGTAAAGGAAAAATATATACAACTCTTCTTTAGGCTAAGACGGAAATAACTTCTCTAAATATATCTACCTCGTGTGTGAATGTGAACACGCTGAGAAAACGTGGATTCTGACGAGCACAGGTTGTTTAAAGCACATCCCTTCCAGCACTTCTTGCTCAATCATGAATATTCATATAAAAGTATCCTGTCAGGTGGACTGGGTTGGTTGGTCACACACATTTGCATTTTTTGGTCAACAGTCTCTCAAAAAGGGACAGATGTTCTGCAGTTGTCCCTGTCTTTACTTGCTGGTCATCATTGTTACAAACTCTGAAAAATAAACTCACGGCCATTACTTCCATGGCAACACTCACGTGATCAATGGGGTCACAGAGGTCACAAGTAAAGCTGCATGCCTTCACAATACAACATCAATAGATCTACACCTGTGCATGTATTTTCTATTACGCTGAATTATATTATATAAAGAAATGAAAATATTAAAATAAAATCCATTATATTTATCCGGGTGATATCATAACCATGAAACACAGCACCAACGCCATACAGTTGATACATTTCTCAGGCGAGATAAACTAGTTTAGTTTAACACATCCATTATATACAGCTACTCTTCATTATTTATATAATTATAATTATATTTGAAGAAATATTATACATAAAGATTACCCTTCGTGCTCATATTTGTTGCATGCTCTTCAGCATAAAAACGTTTCCATTTAATCTTTAGTACAGACCCTGTGGATTAGTTAATACAACTTTACACATCCTTGAACAGGGACTAATTACAAGAAAACAACTGAAATTTTATTCTCTACAATTTATGAACAAAATATGGTTCACTGGTTTGGTTAATAACAATTTGAAAACAAGGGACCTATGGGTCACGGCGCTCAGCTGTAATATATGATAAAAAATATGATTTAGACTGAGGCACATGCTAATTTTATGTGGTAAAAAATAAGCTGTATTATGAGTTGTTGTTGTTTAGCTTATGTATGATTTTGATAGTACCTTTGGAGACAGGGAAGAGGATTGATTTAATTTAATTTATTAACAAATGGAGTGCTATTGTCACACAGATTTTGACTTGGCCATATAACTTATAAGCAGAACAAATAATATAATATTAAAAAATAAATTACAAATATTGTCCCAAATATAATTTTTATTAAAAATAATGAGAATCGTATGATTTTTTAAAATAAAATATAACTGAAATGATTATTAAAATAATATTAAAGAATATATTCATGAATACCTTTCGAAAGTATTTGCACTACTTTAATTTTTACCTGAATTCCCTTTCTTATGGAAGAAATTTTATAATGGAGTACATATTCATATTCGTATTTAAATACAGTTGCAAAGTATTCGCACCATGTCTGGTATTTATTCAGTTTTCACCAAACAATGATGTTGAGAATCCAGAATATACAAAATTCACACATTTCAACTAGACATTTCTTGGCACCGCAGGTGCCAGAGTATCCCCAGACATAGTAGGCCCCCCTCCTACAAGAACAGACCCCCATTTTTAGCAGCATATACTGACACTTGGCATATTTATTGTTAATTCCATCTAACGATCCACAATCTTGTTGAAGATGTTGGTCCTGTGACCTTGATCTTTTTAAAGATGTGTCCTGTGACCTTGACCTTTGATCTCATAACCCCAAAATCAATTTGGGTCTTGCTTTTCCAATGGGACATATGCAAGTCAAGTTTGAAATCTATACATCAATAAAGCAGGAATTATCATCCAGAAACTTATTTTTGGACAGATGGCTCCTGTGACCTTCACCTTTGACCTTGTGACCTCAAAATTGATAGTGTTCTTCCTCTCTTGGCAGGAGAACTATATGTGCAAGATGAAAGATATGAGATGAAATGTTTGGCTGAAAATGCATCCACATCTTTTTAAAGATGTGTCCTGTGACCTTGACCTTTGGCCTCATGACCCCAAAATCAATTTTGGTCTTACTTTTCCAATGGGACATATACAAGTCAAGTTTGAAATCCATACATCAATAAAAGCAAGAATTATCATCCAGAAACTAATTTTTGGACATATGGCTCCTATGACCTTCATCTTTGACCTTGTGACCTCAAAATTGATAGGGGTCTTCCACTCTTGGCAGGTGAACTATATGTGCAAGAGGAAAGATCTGAGATGAATTGTTTGGCTGAAAATGCATCCACATCTTTTTAAAGATGTGACCTTGACCTTTGACCTCATGACCCCAAAATCAATTTGGGTCTTGCTTTTCCAATGGGACATATAAAGTCAAGTTTGAAATCCATACATCAATAAAAGCAGGAATTATCATCCAGAAACTAATTTTTGGACATATGGCTCCTGTGACCTTCACCTTTGACCTTGTGACCTCAAAATTAATAGGGGTCTTCCACTCTTGGCAGGTGAACTATATGTGCAAGATGAAAGATCTGAGATGAATTGTTTGTCTGAAAATGCATCCACAATCTTTTTATAGAGGTTTCCTGTGACCTTGACCTTTGACCTCATGACCCCAAAATTCAATTCCGGTCTTGCTTTTCCAATGGGCCAAATACAAGTCAAGTTTGAAATCCAAACATCAATAAAAGAAGGAATAATCACCGAGAAACTAATTTTTGGACAGATGGCTCCTGTGACCTTCACCTTTCACCTTGTGACCTCAAAATTGATAGGGTTCTTCCTCTCTTGGCAGGTGAACTATATGTGCAAGATGAAAGATCTGAGATGAAATGTTTGGCTGAAAATGCATCCACATCTTTTTAAAGATGTGTCCTGTGACCTTGACCTTTGACCTCATGACCCCAAAATCAATTTGGGTCTTGCTTTTCCAATGGGACATATATAAGTCAAGTTTGAAATCCATACATCAATAAAAGCATAAATTATCATCCAGAAACTAATTTTTGGACATATGGCTCCTGTGACCTTCACCTTTGACCTTGTGACCTCAACATTGATAGGGGTCTTCCACTCTTGGCAGGTGAACTATATGTGCAAAATGAAAGATCTGAGATGAATTGTATGGCTGAAAATGCATCCACAATCTTTTTAAAGATGTGTCCTGTGACCTTGACCTTTGACCTCATGACCCCAAAATTCAATTCCGGTTTTGCATTTCCAATGGGTCAAATACAAGTATAGTTTGAAATCCATACATCTATAAAAGAAGGAATTATCATCCAGAAACTAATTTTTGGACAGATGGCTCCTGTGACCTTCACCTTTGACCTTGTGACCTCAAAATTGATAGGGGTCTTTCTCTATTGGCAGATGACTTATATGTGCAAGATGAAAGGTCTGAGATGAAATGTTTGGCTGAAAATGCATCCACATCTTTTTAAAGATGTGTCCTGTGACCTTGACCTTTGACCTCATGACCCCAAAATCAATTTGGGTCTTGCTTTTCCAATGGGACATATATAAGTCAAGTTTGAAATCCATACATCAATAAAAGCAGGAATTATCATCCAGAAACTAATTTTTGGACATATGGCTCCTGTGACCTTCACCTTTGACCTTGTGACCTCAAAATTGATAGGGGTCTTCCACTCTTGGCAGGTGAACAATATGTGCAAGATGAAAGATCTGAGATGAATTGTTTGGCTGATAATGCATCCACAATCTTTTTAAAGAGGTTTCCTGTGACCTTGACCTTTGACCTCATGACCCCAAAATCAATTTGGGTCTTGCTTTTTCAATGGGACATATATAAGTCAATTTTGAAATCATTACATCAATAAAAGCAGGAATTATCATCCAGAAACTAATTTTTGGACAGATAGCTCCTGTGGCCTTGACCTTTGACCTTGTGACCCCAAAATTTATATGGATCATCCATTATTGGCAAGTGAGCTTTATATTCAAGATGGAAGACCTGGGATGAAAGTTTGGCTTAAATGCATCCACAGTATCTTTTAAAATGCCAGTCCAGTGACCTTGACCTTTGACCTCATGACCCTAGAACCTAAAGGGTTCTTACTTTAGTGGTGGGCCATACATAAGTCATGTTTGTAATCCATATGGCTATCGACACTGGAGATATCATAAGAGGTGTGTGATTTTCACCATATATGGCAATATTCAAGGTCAAGGCCACTATCATAGGAAAGGTCATGACCCCAATTTACATAAGCATCATCCCATAACCCATACCTATGTATATGCATAATATAAAAGAAATCTGTCCATTAGTTTTTGACTTATAATGCTCACAGTGCTGTAAGGTGGCAATTTAGGGGGTATTAAACGGTACGAAAACAAGTAAAGAATAATAGGTGGCGCCACCAGTTTCTGGAACATGACAACCCTATCCATGATCTTCCATCAACTTGATTTTGGGATAAATCCATGCAAGATTTCTTGAGATATTAAAGAATTTGTGTGATTTTCCCCAAAATTGGACCTATTCAAGGTCAAGGACACTCTCCTAGTAAAGGTCATGACCTCATTTTAAATAGGCGTCGTCCTCTTACCCATATCTATACATATACTAAGTTTGGTAAAGTTCCGTGAAATATTTTTTGGGTTATCGCGCCAACAAGATTCATATGCGGCGGCGGCGGCGGCGGCGGCGGCGGCGGCGGCGGCGGCGGCGGCGGCGGCGGGACCGGTATGAAAACATAGTATCCCCCGACTTTGTCTGGGGATACAATAATGATCATAAGTACCTGGTTTTATTGCTTTTATTTATATTAAAAAAAATAAATGTAATATATTCATTTTGGACTAATTTCACATCAATGTACACACTAGACACAGTAGGAATCTAAGATTAATATTATCAACTGCATCTTTGTCTATCATTAATTTACTTCATATGATCCCTAATGATTAATAATGAATAATATGATTTACTTTTTAATCATTAAAATTGAACTGAAAAATACCATAGGTGACTGCAT
Source organism: Sipunculus nudus (assembly GCA_026874595.1). Taxonomy (NCBI): domain Eukaryota; kingdom Metazoa; phylum Annelida; class Sipuncula; order Golfingiida; family Sipunculidae; genus Sipunculus; species Sipunculus nudus. The sequence goes on from CM049308.1 coordinate 5,183,640, forward strand.
GGTGTTATTTGGAATACGTGACATTCTATCCATCAATAAAAGATTCTAATATCATCAGTAACTACAAGTTAATTTCCTGTTATTATCAACTAACAAATTCCTTTTCTATTTTTCTTTAATTTGTTATTAAAAACCAATAAAAATTTATTAATTTATTGTTATGTTGTTGGATAAAACTACTAGAGGAGTTGGGTTGGACACCTGGATCAACTGTGGCTGGCCATAAGCTGCCTGGCTGCCCCAGTTTATGCCTTGCCTCAAGCATGCATAATTTGCTGAAAGTTCAACAAGGTCAACATACAGGTGACTCAAGAGGGGCCAGAGAGCCAAGGTCTGACATGGTCTCATAAAAACATTAATAAAAGCTACAATTTTTGGCCAATTTCTTTCAGCTTTCTAAACTAAAAAGCTGAAATCCTTATGTGTGCATGATATGAAAATTATACCAACAGTGCTCACAGGAAACAAACGTGCCATGGTCAAAGTTGGGCAAAATTTAAGGTTCTAATTTTATATTTATACTTATAACTTATAAAATTTGAAAAATTCAGAACTAGTTTTGGGTATTCAATTAAATCTTGATTAAATAATGTTACATCCCTGACAAAAAATCTCTAGCTTCAGCAATCCTCTTGTTAAGGGAGTAAATATATTTCTTGATTTTTTAAAAAGTGCATTATGTTTGGGCCCATAACTTAAAACAATTACGCAATACTGACATCATTTCTGGCATGTGCATAGAAAATGTATAGAAAAAGATGTATATTATATATGATTAAAGTCAGATCAGTGGTTTTGATATTAGGCAGTCTTGAAGTGTAACAATGAGTTTTTAATGGAAAAATGAAGTTTTTCATTAATATCTCGAAGGCATTAAGTCCTAGTGACCAAATTCTTGGCATTTTTGAGACATCTAATTGTATGCCAAATTTTAGGAACTGAGAGCTGAAGCTGGGGAGCTGAGCTCTTGCAAACTGCATGACACTAGCTTGATGTAAACAATATGTTACATGGTGCTTGAAAACTTGAATAAAATCTACAGTTTTTGATCAACTGGTTTCAAATTTTTGGTGTTAACAGACAAAATGCTAACAAAAACATGCTGTGAAATCCACAGTACTTACAGGAAAAAAACGTGCCATGGTCAAAGTTGGGCAAAATTTAAGGGACTAATTTTTTATTTTTGTTAATATTTTAAAAAATTTTAAACATTTTGATCTAATTTTGGGTATACAATTTAATTTTGATTAATTAAAGGTATATAACTGGAAAAAAGTCCATAGCTTTAACATGTTTGGTGTTAAGTGATCAAATATCTTTCCTGATTTTTTACAAAATGCATTATGTTTGGGCCCATAACTTTTTTTATATTATATAATACAGACATAATTTCTGGCATGTACATAGGAACTATATAGAGGAATATTTATGGTAAATATTAGAAAAAACAGATGAGTGGTTTTGATATTAGGCAGTCCTGAAGTGTGAAAATAGGTTTTTAATAAAAAATTGAGGTTTTTCCTTAATTTCTCAAAGGAATGAAGTTGCGAAGACCCAGTTTTCGGCTCAGTAGGAGATCTTGGGGACATCTAACATTATGCCGAATTTTGGATTCCTAGGTCTTACGGTTTCAAAGCGTGCCACATCTACGGACGGATGGACGGACGGAAAGACAACGGACCATGACTATAACTCAGATGACTTATAGTCAGCTGAGCTAAAAATACTTCCTAATATGAACACCAGATGGCGCTGACATGCTAATTAAGTAATATCGTGAATAATAACATAAATAATAATTAATAGGGATTTGCTTATCTACTATTTGTCAATCTTTGTCCCTTTTTATTGCTGTGGAACAAGTACCAAAATTCTGAATTTACAAGCTGGAACTTTTTGGATGTCTGCACAGCAAATTATTAAGTGTTAATACTGGTACATTGACTAATTTTCATGACCAATAAACTGGTCGACAAACAAGTCTTAAGTTACAGTTAGCTGATATGATGCTCCTGAAGTTTAATGCCTTGCAGGCATTGCCAGCTGTTGCAATCAAGTATATTTGTGCGAAAGTAACAAGTGATTTGCAAGATTTTTGTACAGAAAATATGTTCAGAGAAAGCAAATGCTTTTACATTGTACAGAAATATGCAAGAATGGCCATTATATAATTAATACGACAGGAATAAGCTTTACTGCTAAAGAACACAAAATCTTGTTCAAATCCATAAGTGCTATTCTATTACTTAACTCCTTAACTTTCTATTTAATTTATTATTATTTATATCATTGTCTGTACCATTATAAAATAAATTGAAAAAACTACTCAGTTTATATTTAAACCATTTACCGTATATTTTTCAAAATGTCAGTCATTAGCCAGATTTAAATGGAATGTGAAATGAAATATTAAAGATTCACCATCACCTGCCAGAGAGAATAAAATTACCAGAAATGTGAAAATGTGTGAGTAGTACAAATGTAAAAGGTAATACATGGTAAACTTGGAAAAGATATCAGAACGAGGTCACAACACTTAATACTTGGTCCATCAAGAATGGTGAAACGTAAAGAAAGAATAAAAGTAACATATATACATAAATACATGGAACAGTAATGTGTGCCTGAATAAAGAAACCTGCACGACTGACCCGACGCATCACAGCACAAATCGGCAAAAAAAAACACATTTACCGATATTTTGTATGGGACAGATTAAAAGAGGGTTTTACCTCAAACCACTGATATTGGTATATTTATGAGAGGCTTCCAAAGATAAACAACAGGGATCTGTTGCAATGAGGTGACCCAAGTCAGGTTAATAACTTTAGTCCAGTGCCATGTGTGTCACTATGATAACCATTATGACATCACATAAGCAAAAATAGTATTTAGGCCGGAAAAATGTCACTGCAACTGAACCCGAAGTTGTACATTAGATAAATACTAGTGTAAAGTAGTAAAACGTGTGCTGAAGTTAATATCAGTGCCAATCTAAGTTGCATATTCCTTGCATAAATTTTGTAGATAAAATTTGTGCTTTAAAAGCTCCCGTAACCCTACCTCCCAAAACCAAGGTTACATTTTTGTGTGATGGGCAGAGCCAATGATGCTAAGAAAAGTTAACAGAAAAAGAGCTGTGTCTTCAGTGGATGAGCACAGAACGATAAGAGGTCGCGGTAAGCACAGGAAACTGCGCCTGGGCAGGCTATTTCTGGCACATCATGGAGACAAACTCTGAAAGAGCAAAGATATAGCACAGTTATCACGGAAAACAGACTGCAGTGCATCTTGGGAAGGGATAACCAGTGCTCTGGGTGATGGGTACTGGCAACGAAAATTACCCGGATTTGTTAATGAAGTTCTCATGGTATTAAATGAAGCAGGGTTTTTGTGGTAATGCTCCCAGCAAAGCAGAGGGTTTGTAAGTATGGCTACTGCAGCCAAAACTGGTTAAACATGAAGGTTAAGGAGGATATGATTAGTTTATAGGAATTCATATATACAAGGAATGGCTTAAAAATTTTAATAAAGAAATTTTCAGGAGGTGTTAGTCTACTTTCATGTAAAAGTTCCATTCAGTACAAAACAAACCATTACAAAAACAGAAATTTTGTGCTAAATTAGAATAGCAAGAGCTGTACTAAAAAGGTTCTTTTCAAAGTGAAACAGCTTGTTCGGCTGGCAATCGCAGTTACTTATATTAAAGAACAGCATCATAATTCAGCTGCATAACACGAAAGATTTCTGAGCATTCACATGGTTAATTCCAGAATTGTTCAATGCAACCCTAGTTTATTTTGGTTGAGTGTCCAGAATTCACTTTATGGGGAATCTGCTTCCCAAGTCACAGAGCACTGGCCTTGGAGAATCAACACAATATGAAATCAAGCTGCAGCCCTAGTTGCCATAGACACTGCATGCCACAGACAGATCTACCATTATTTAGAGCCCCAGTACTGGCCGTGCTTATCTATACTATTTATTACTGACAACACCAAGCAAAAATAAATTACACCTTTAGCTATAAGTGTGACTCCATAAAGAGCTAAAAGTGTGGCACTATAAAGAGCTAAAACTGTGACACCATAAAGAATTTTAATAGAGCTACTAACAGTGAGACTACAAATATCTGCATGGAACACAAGAATGAGATAATACATGAACAAAGATGTGGATCCTACTTCTTGTATCCCTATTTCAGGGTTAATCTATCAATAAACCTACACTTTACAATTAGTTATTTTCTGTTAACCTACTAGACAATTTTCCTTTGTAAATCAGACAATAAATCCTTAGATAAGAAACAAATTGATATCAGTATTCAATGATATTTATTTAATAATATTTCCTAATTTTATTTTCATTAACTCTCTTCCCAACTAAGCCTTAGGTTTCAGTTAAGTGTTCATTCCATGCAGCTGAAATTTCCACATTTAAAATTTGTGCACATAAGCAGTAAGAGAAAACTCTTTGACAAGCATTGTCATTAAATTTTGCTACTTCATTTGCCACTTTCAACTAGATTTGCAAAAAAAGGCAACTTCTTTTTCAAAATTTTCCGCCCATCCTTCACTTGTGCTAACAACTGTGGAGGCCACCCCCTACCCCCAACCCACGCATGTACTTATTACAACTGTTTTAGGATGACTGAAACAACGCATAAATAAATCTTTGTTCATGTTTCAACAGAAACTAATAACACTGTAATCTGTGAGCTATCAGCTATCTACAGAAATGTGAGTTCTTCAGAAATACTTGATGCTTTAATTGTTGAGACCATAAATACTCATGTGACTGACTGAAGTGTTAATACATGGTTAAAATTACAGGTGCCTGCAAGAGAGTTGAAGTTGGTGAAAAAACAAAAGAGAAGTGTGAAAAAACTTAAAAGCTGTGCATAAAGAGGACAACAATTACCTTCATAGTTGACTTGACCATCACCATCAATATCAGCTTCCCTGATCATCTCATCTACTTCTTCATCTGTTAATTTTTCACCCAAATTCGTCATGACATGCCTGAGTTCAGCTGCACTGATGAAACCGTTGCCGTCTTTGTCGAACACACGGAATGCCTCGCGAATCTCCTCCTCGCTGTCTGTGTCTTTCATTTTTCTCGCCATCATGGTGAGGAATTCTGGGAAGTCTATTGTACCATTACCTGTAAGAGATTTTTTTACATTGTAATATAAATATCTGGAAAATAAAAGGATTAACACACCTCAGAAGAAAAACAATACTACACTGATGGGACCTGGAACAAACTTCAACATCTGTGAGGTCTGACACCACAAGTTAATTTCTTTAGTAAAAATTTTACTAGTTTACTCATTTCTATACTGTAAAACTTGAACACTAAGGTTTCATTGTATTTCAAATTAACAAGTTCTCCTTTATTCCTTAAGGAAATTCTAATCATACTTGCTTAAATTTTATTTATTAGCCTTATCTATGCATATCTGAAGAGTATTACAATACTAATGGAAAAAAGAGAAGAACAGTATTGGTACAAACATAAACAAGGGACCTATGGGTCACTTTGCTCAGCTGACGTTAACCTTGAAGGTAAAAATCTAAAATAATATCAAATGGAGATAAAGTGTAAGAGGAAGAGGTAATAAAGGCCATGGTTGGTTTATATAATTGGTTTGTATTGATGAGCAAGAAATTGTTGCAAAAAATATTTTGTGACCTGACCATGTGTTTTCTAATGTTGAAACTAAAGCATGTGAGCAGTTTGGGAAAAAATGATCTGTACTATTAAAATGATCATTAGTTGGTTTTTCGATTAACTGTTGACATTTCAGAAGTTTACACATTTGTTCAATTGAATCTATTTTTTTGTATAATATATATTATTAAATATATATGTATTTTTTTATGAAATGTATACAGTTGAAATATAGCTAATTAACAACATAAAACAGGGCAAACAAAGCCTGATCTCAAATTCTGCTGAGGCAGGAAAATAATGAACAAATCTTTGTATTAAATCCTCATTTTTTTATCACATCAATTATTTTCCAGTTTAAGTTTATATTTCTATACATTTCCAATTCAACATATATATCTGAATATAAAAGTTGATTCATAATTCTCAATTGCATCATCATAAATCTCAATCTTGTCAGATAACACCACATCATGCATACAAATGTTTATTTATTTTTTACCACAAAAATATATCTTTTAAATCTGCAAAACAATAAATATATAAAAATACTTGATTTAGATTTCACAATTTTTAATTGTGTCTTTATTTATTCATAATGTGCTTCATATTTTATAATAATTTAAGCATACTGATGGGTTCAATTATATTTGTTAAAATCATTTAAAAGAAAATTGATTTCTTTAAAAATGCTACATTACACAACATTGCATCTTCTGGATTACACCTTGAATTATTTTTTCAAGGAAAGTTTTTGCATATCGGAGTGGAAACAGCATTACAATTAAGGAGATACAGTGAAAACAATAACAATTACTGAATAACAGGGATTGGGGTGGTGATATGAGAATAACTGTACACCTGTCACAGCAGGGGATCTCCCCCAGTGACTGTAACAAATCAGAAACCCTGGCATAGCTGACTTCCAGTGACCTGGAGTGGGACCCTGCATCTGTAATCAAAGCAAGTGACTACAGAAACCATTTGAAAAGCCAAGAGAAAATGGCCCAGCTTAAATGAACCTCTGTAAATTATAGAATAATGGACATGAGCTAAAGCATATGGACTGTGTAATAAATGAAACCTTTGGCCTGAAACCATTTAGTGATGCACCAAGGGAAAAAATGGGCCTACGGTAAGTGTCATATAAAAGTTCCATTTCATAAACAAATAATGTGTGAAGGTAATTAAGTTTTCAAAAGTTAAATATATGGCCATATGAGTTAAAAATTAATCCTACAAAGTTTGACCAATATTCCTAATTTTAAAAACTAGGTTTAACAGTGTTATTCACACCTAGGCCCCGCCAATTTTAAGAGATATGAATGAAATGCTACCAAGTATTTATATCTTCTTAAATCTTGTCAGTTAGCACTTACATTAGGTCCTTATATTTTACCATATTTGAATATTAGGATTAAATTCCACAAAATTTTGTTCTTTAAAAAAATCAAAATTGTCCAAGTCTCGACAAAAAGAATTTTTTAAAAATAAAAATTATAAGCTTTGTCTTGTATATTAGTCCTGTGTATCGAAGCGGTGGGTCAGGGAGGGGTCTCTGTTGTTACTGTTCATCGCTGAAAAAATGTGAAATTATAAGATTCATCTTGTTTAGAGTACACGGCTGTCAACAGAATGGGGGGGGGGGGGGGGGGGGAGAGAAAGGCTCCCTGTGGTATTTATGCTGGCAGCCTGATCAAGCTCAACAAGAGAGAGGGCTTGCCTGAGTGATGGGATTACATAATAGCCTGGGGAGCATTGAGAGTTGCACTGAATGACCTACAGTGACCTCAGTAGACTGCTTGACAATGTAAGGGAATACAACAAGAGCCTCCAAACAAATTAAATCACCAGCCTAATTTTGCAGCTTTTATTTTTAAATTTCAGATTTTAACAGATTAAATCCTTATGTGTACATGCTGTGAAAATAACATCCACAGTACTTACAGGAAAAAATCGTGCTGTGGCCAAAGTTGGGCAAAATTTAAGGTACTGATTTTGTATTTATGCTAATAACTTAAAAACAAGGGACCTATGGGTCACTGTGCTCAGCTGACGTTAACCTTGAAGGTAAAAATCTAAAATAATATCAAACGGAAATAAATTGTAAGAGGAAGAGGAAATAAAGGCCATGGTTGGTTTATTTGATTGGTTTGTATTGATGAGCAAGAAATTGTTGCAAAAAATATTTTGTGACCTGACCATGTGTTTCCTAATGTTGAAACTAAAGCATGTGAGCAGTTTGTGAACAAATGATCTGTACTATTACCATGATCATTAGTTGGTTTTTCAATTAACTGTTGACATTTCAGTAGTTTACACATTTGTTCAATTGAATCTATTTTTTTGTATAATATATATTATTAAATATATATGTATTTTTTTAATGAAATGTATACAGTTGAAATATAGTTAATTAACAACATAAAACAGGGCAAACAAAGCCTGATCTCAAATTCTGCTGAGGCAGGAAAATAATGAACAAATGTTTGTATTAAATCCTGATTTTTTTATCTCATCAATTATTTTCTAATTTAAGTTTATATTTCTATACATTTCCAATATAACATATATATCTGAATATAAAAGTTGATTCATAATTCTCAATTGCATCATCATAAATCTCAATCTTGTCAGATAACACCACATCATGCATACAAATGTTTATTAATTTTTTACCACAAAAATATATCTTTTAAACCTGTAAAACAATAAATATCTAAAAATAATACTTGATTTAGATTTCACAATTTTTAATTGTGTCTTTATTTATCCATAATGTGCTTCATATTTTATAATAATTTAAGCATACCGATGGGTTCATTTATATTTGTTAAAATCATTTAAAAGAAAATTGATTTCTTTAAAAATGCTACATTACACAACATTGCATCTTCTGGATTACACCTTGAATTATTTTTTCAAGGAAAGTTTTTGCATATCGGAGTGGAAACAGCATTACAATTAAGGAGATACAGTGAAAACAATAACAATTAATTACTGCATAACACTTGGTGGGTTGGGTTTGCGGGGGGGGGGGGGGGGGGGGGGTCGTGATTTTGGTGTTGATATGAGAATAACTGTACACCTGTCACAGCAGGGGATCTCCCCCAGTGACTGTAACAAATCAGAAACCCTGGCATAGCTGACTTCCAGTGACCTGGAGTGGGACCCTGCATCTGTAATCAAAGCAAGTGACTACAGAAAAAAATCAATAACTAGCTTAATTTTCAAGCTTTTATTTTCAAATTTCAGATTTAGACAAACTAAACATTTATGTTTACATGCTGTGAAAATTAAATCAATGGTGCTTACAGGAGAAAAACGTGCCATGGTCAAAGTTAGGCAAAATTTAAGGTACTGATTTTTTTTTATGCTAATAACTTAAAAAATTTACAAAATTCAGATCTAATTTTGGATAAACAATTGAATCTTAATTAAACATAGTTATATACTTGATAAAAAAGACTCTAGTTTCAAAATTTTTCATGTTAAGTGAGTTATTATTTTTCCTGATTTTTTACAAAGTCCATTATGTTTGGGCCCATAACTTGAAGAATTTATACTTAACAGACTTAATTTCTGGCATGTACATAGGAAGTATATAGAGGAATAGTTATGGTAAATATGAGCAAAAACAGATGAGTGGTTTTGATATTAGGCAGTCCTGAAGTGTGAAAATAGGATTTTAATAAAAAATTGAGGTTTTTCCTTAATTTCTCAAAGGAACGAAGTCGCAAAGACCCAGTTTTCGGCTTGGTAGGAGATCTTGGGGACATCTAACATTATGCTGAATTTTGGATTCCTAGGTCTTACGGTTTCAAAACGTGCCACATCTACGGACGGACGGACGGACGGACAGACGGACGGACGACGGACAATGGACCACGACTATAGCTCAGATGACTTATAGTCAGCTGAGCTAAAAATGCATTTTTCAGATCTAATTTTCGGTATACAATTGAATCTTGATTAAATGATGTTATATTCCTGAAAAAAAGTCTCAGCCATTCTTATTTTAAGTGAGTAAATATATATCCTGATTTTTTATAAGGTGCATTATGTTTGGGCCTGTAACTTCAACAAATTATGCTATACTGACCGAAATTTTGGTATGTACATAGGAAATGTATGGAAGAATATGAATATTTACAATTACATCTACCAGGTAAACAAAAGTAGGGTCATGATGCTAGAAAATACAAATACATTAAGGCTTCTAAAAAACTTCAATAGCTAGACTAATTTTTAAGCTTATACTTTCAAATTCAAAATTCATCAGATTAAATCCACATGTAAACTGGCTGTGAAAATTAAATCAAATGTACTTATAAGAAAAAAACGTGACATGGTCAATTTAGGCAATTTTAAGGTACCTATTTTTTATTTTTGCTAATATTTTAAAAAATTTAACAGATTTTGATCTTATTTTGGGTATACAATTTAATTTTGATTTATTAAAGATATATTACTGGAAAAAAGTACATAGCTTTAAAATGTTTTGTTTTAAGTGATCAAATATCTTTCCTGATTTTTTCCAAAATGCATTATGTTTGAGCCCATAACTTTTTTTAAATCATATAATACAGACCTAATTTCTGACATGTACATAGGAACTTTATAGAGGAATATTTATGGTAAATATGAGGAAAAACAGATGAGTGGTTTCAATATTAGGCAGTCCTGAAGTGTGAAAATAGGTTTTTAATAAAAAATTGAGGTTTTTCCTTAATATCTCAAAGGAACAAAGTTGCAAAGACCCAGTTTTCGGCTTGGTAGCAGATCTTGGGGACATCTAACATTATGCCGAATTTTGGATTCCTAGGTCTTACGGTTTCAAAACGTGCCACATCTACGGACGGACGGACGGACAGACGGACGGACGACGGACAATGGACCACCACTATAGCTCAGATGACTTATAGTCAGCTGAGCTAAAAAAACTTTTCTACTCAAAAGTTTCCCCGTGTAAAACAAAGATTGTCAAATTCTTTTGTGGTTTTATCTGCTCTTCCCCATCCTCTCATTTAACCATCTCACCATCAGCATCCACCTCGTTGATCATGTCTTGTAGCTCAGCCTCTGTAGGATTCTGACCTAGCGACCTCATGACAGTCCCCAACTCTTTGGTTGTGATGGTGCCATCACCGTCCTTATCAAACAAAGAGAAAGCTTCCTTGAACTCTGAAAAACAACAGATCACAAACCTAAGAAGTAAGATTTGTATTTTATAATCATTTAAGTGTTTTGTTGTTATATTTAATAATCACTGACATCGCTATATATCTGACCTTATCACTTGTGGATAAGTATAGTGCTCAGATTATAATAAATATCAAATGGCTATGGAACAGAGGACTGAAAATGTCTCCTTGCGTCAATTACACTGCTTTCTTCCCAGACATATCCAGGTTTGGGCAAAACTATAGAAACCGGGCTTCAGCCTGCCGCCGGTACAATGGGTGTCACATAATAAATTGTTTCCTGGAAAAGGCCGATACATATCATTTTCCTCAGAATTCCCGTATTTAATTTTGCTCATAGCTGGAGTTTATTATATTAGAGGAGGAGGGGTCCGGGGAACCTGGGTTTCCTGTTAAAATAGTAAATGCTTTCCCATTTTCGCGATAGATGCCTCTTCAATCGCAAATATAAATGAACAAAACTTGCTCCTGCTGGTATCTCATCTTCACGGCTCACTTAGTAGCATGTAGGGCTCCTAGTCTAGAGATCGTAGGTTCGATTCCCGATTCAGGCGACTTCTGATGTTTAGTAGTTGTTTATGTTAGAAGAGTTAAGTGTAGGGACATCTACAGGGAAAAGTAGGAGTTAAAATAGGGAATGAGAGGAGACAATTTTATTTATATGTTCCTCAAAAGAAGCGAAGCCCGCGTTCTATAGTGGCTCCCAGGTTTGTATCTGGGACCAATTAGCAAAGGGGAGGGTACAACTTTACACCACTTACTACTGGTGCCCCCTGTCCAGCATGGAGACAATTAATGACTGACAAGTTTATACCTAGGATATCCCAATCATACATCCTTTGACATGTTCACCAAAACCACTTCAGACTCTTGTTCAATACAAACCTTATTTTAAGGTGTATACTAGGTAACAAGTATTATTAATAACATATCCTTACCAGCTATTTGTTCTTCTGTGAGCTGGTCAGCCTGAAAAGAGAAACAAAATGTTTACGATCTCACATTTTGCATTTATATACAGTTATATAACAGTTTATAGAAGGTCTGGTTGTTTTTCTACTCATTTAGTATTCATCGTGTTTCCATTTTATATGCATTACATCTTTCTTCAAAGAATTTCTCTCTACTTGAGAAATCAGCTTTACCGGTTGTCTTTTCTGTAAATAATCAATGACTAAATTTCCATAGCTTATCTTACTTGTAACTTAATGGTCATGAATGCAACTCTGATTATATCAAGACATGCAAGTTCTGCATCAAAACCATATTTATTATGGATGGCAGAAAAATGAGAACCTTCATGTTTTAGCTTTCCTCCCAACTGGGAAATGAATTGCTGGATGTCAAAAGTATATTAAATGAACCAACACTGGGTGAGAGTAAATAATGAAGTACCTGTCTGAAAAAAAACCCAGATAATTTGTCTAGATGATACTGTACTATTACTACATGTAGGATGTGAAGAAATATATTTATACATCAAAGGGAAAATCTCAAAATGGAAGGGTTAATCCCTTGACCGCTGGGTATGGATCGAAATCAATGGCAATGAAACCGGACCCATCTTACACGTGGCTGGTCAGTTCTGGTGTAACCAGAGAAACCTTGCCGATTTCAAAATGAATAAAAAACCAAAGTTGGCCCACGTTTATAATTGTGAAAGTATCATGCATGAAAATGCGCCAGCAACAATTAATATTTCATAACGCCCAAGCCCGCAGTTCCGCGTTAGCTTGTCTGTCCTCGCACACATGGCGGCAACATTTGGTGAGCGTGGCCCTGATGAACCACGCACGACAACAAGTTTATAAACCGATTACGGGATCAGCTTGTAACACAACTGACCTACTAAGTGAGTGGGTATTTTAATATGGATCTTAATTGAACATGCAACATGAAAGTTTTCGGAACCGATGGAGCCTGAAACCGGCTAAGTAGCGCTACATTTTCGAGCCACCCAGGCTTGTTAGCTCGTTTACAACATTTGTTTACCACTTACCATTTTTTATATATCTCCTGTCAGTGGTAAACACGGCTGGGCTAGATCCGGGAACAGTCAGCAAGCAGAACTGGGCTTATTCGCTCCACACAGCAACCTGTTCGTTCACCCCGCTGTCAGACCTGTCAAATTTGATCGCCGGACTACTAAACTGCAGCGCGCACCTGTTGATTAATCCGCGCAATTTGTAAACAAGCCCTACATGGTTACGGATCTATATGATTACGCATGTAAAATACAGACGCTATTTTCATTTTCTGAAATTCAGGGGTTTATTCACTTATTAACCATGGCGATGATTACAGAAATACGTTAATAGCCGTTAGGAACTATATTTCCGTTACTTCGCGGCGGTACTGCGGTTCGTAGCCATGCGGCTAATGTATCACACTAGGCCTTGCCTCCCGTACGGCCGTGTGATTGGCGAACTGTACGCTGCAATGCGCCATTGTACGTTGCCATTGGCGCTGGCGTTCCAACACTTGGCCGGGCCTTTTGTCTTGTACTGTCGTATTGCGGGGTATTTTGACCGCCGTTTCGGTCTATTGATGCGACACATGGTGATTCATGAAGGCATTTTTATACCATTGTTTTCACGGCTTCTGAGGTACAGATCAAACATCTCATACCTGTTAACAGCACGTGTTACTTATCGTAGGGCCGGGTTTCGGATCGTGGGGCCTGCGGTCAGATCAAATTTTGGTCAAGACCACCTAACCAAAAATAGCTACCTGAAAAGTGTATGTGTTCTTGTGTTACCGTATAGCTTAGGTATTAAGTAGCATGAACAAGTGAACTTAATTTAATAGACATGCCATGGAGGTGTGAAATAAGGGGACATAGTGGGCGTCAAATAAAGCCGGTGTACCTGTTAACTTTCTTGGCCTAGACATCAGCTCTTGCAGTCTGGGTATTGTACTTCATTTCGGTGTTGAACAATAAACTAGTTGTACTATAACCAATTTAACCTCCCTAACAACGGTGGTGTTTGTTTACACATGTATAGTTTATAACTGGCAGGCCCGGACCTGTATATAATTACTGGTAAATTTCTGTATGGGACCACGCATATATTATTTAAGAGCTACTTGTCAGAAAGAGAGTTGCTACGTAAAATTACCTGTCAAAGGAAACTGCATGTAGAATTTTATATGGACTTTCAAACCTAAAACACGGGCCTGGCTGATACGACCAAGCGGTAGCCGAGTTTAAATCAATCAATTGCTGTGCTGCAGGGAATATCTAGTATACTGATGAATAAATGAAGTTATATGGGAATAGGTTTTGTGTGTATACAAACAAATAAACTGCGTCTTATGTAATAGGATATGATGTATAAATTTATCTATTCCTATATAGCAAGAAGGCTGGCAGTTGTATATGTTTCGTTGTTCCGTAATCAAAATGTGTTAATTGCATTATGTAGTTTTCAATTTTTATCATGATTTTTTTTTTTAATTATCTGTTTAGCATTTGTATTTTCCACTAATATATATATGATTATACCAGTTCGGAAGCATAGCTGTGCCTATAGACAATCACTGAGTGCTAGGATCTGAAAAAAAAATATAACGCGTTATGCGGATAGAACACGCCAGTGACGCAGAATTCTGCAGCAAACAAATAAACTATGCAGATCAGCGGGTTAGGAGAGGGGGAGCCGGGGCCAGTCTCTGTCATGCATTGGATCTGTTCTATTATAAAAGTTATATTTTCATACTTTTTATTAATTAATACTGCAAGGATTGTTAAGTTTCAGCTTTTCTGCTCTCATTATATAGGAACCCGCCCCATTCCCTAAATACATCATTCCTAATTGTAGATCCACTTACATACCAGTAAAATGTTCCACAACCGTTGTCCACTCTGCTGCCAACCATTCCCCGACCTCACGTTCACACACGCACGTTTTAGCGTAAGTTAAGGGGGGTGGGGGAGATTGTGTTTAGAATACAAATAAACTATTCTTACCATAAGTAGTTATGGTATTGTATTACGGTATTGATTATTATTGTGATTATGGGTATGATTATTATTATTATTATTATTATTATTATCATTATCATTATCATTATCATTATATGAATTGTTATATATATAATGTTTTATGTGTGTATGTGCATAAGAATAAAATATTATAATTAACTAAAGAAAAAATAAAAATAATTAAAGGGGCCAAATCACCTATATCTGACCTTTAGTTTAAACTAAAGGCAGTCCCTTGGAGCTTTCATAAAAATATATGCCAGAAAACGTAGATATCACCGCACACAGGCTGCTCGATTTGTTTACATCAACGTGTGTATAATATGTGAGGGCCTGCCAAAATAAAATGAATTTAACAAGGGAATCTTGCACCAAGTCATTTAAGCCAGAGCTTTGCAAATGGCGTTTTGCAACAAGTGACCTTTCTACCTCCGCATATATGTAACCTATATATACCACCTTAGCTTACATGTTTTCTCCGTTTGCCAACATTGCTGCATGTGTTTCCAAAATGTTTTTGACAAAGAAAGTTCATACATCCTTTACGGAGGCCTTTTCAGAACGTTTCACAACCAAAATTACCCAAAGATCATTAATTAATACCCAAGGGAAGCCAGAAATCACATAAATTCTTTTTAAAAAGTTAGGTGAATGGACATCTTTAAATAAAGCGATACATCACATGTATAACCATACATTACATAGTCCCATGGAGAAGTTTATTTCACTGTTCCCAGCGTAAGAAGGCAGTGGAGCAAAAAAAAAAAAAACAAAAAACAAACCTACATTTATCACAGTGAAGGAAAATCTGTATGAATGGTAAATTATACCTGTGACGTCGACAATCCCATTGTATGATGTATATACGCGTAATCGATTAATGGTGTTTACCTGTGCATGATAACCAGTTGTGTGAAGTGTTCCGCCGAATACACGAACCAATTTTAACAAAACAGACTGTAATAACGAGCTACGTAAACCTGTATAGTGAAAACAATTTAGAATGAACTCTGCCTCCAGAGAATTTAAAGTTATGATATAGCTATGGGAAAGGGTGAAGGGATGCATGGGGGCCATATCTATTAAACTTACCTTGTTATATACATTTAGCCCTTCCATATCATCGATATGAAAGAACAAATGAACAATTTATCTATTACTACTGTGAAATATATACATATATATATATATATATATATATATATATATATATATACAGTTGTATACAGTCATAATTTGTTGCAAATACTAATATATCTATATATATATATATATATATATATATATATATATATATATATATATATATATATATATATATATTTCCACCTCCAAAAAACTTGAAGGGATTTTTATTGTTTGTTTGTCACCATACGTTGGATTCTCAATATATATGTAGTATTTCATTAAATCTATATGACTCCTATTGCTACAACCCTACAACAGCGTTGTTACCAAAGTAAACATGCACGTATATCGTCAACGCAAAATAGAGAGTGTGTGTGTATAGCAAACCAGTGGATGTTTACACATGTTCTGGTACACCTACAAGATAAATATCACTGCTCTAAGTAGATTTATTTATGGAACAGAGTGGACGGAGTGAGTCTCAGCTGCGATTTATAGCCATATTTATTTACCGTTAACTTTGTCATATACTAAGTTCATAGACAAACGATCCCGGGACTGGTAAATTTCATTATCCAGGTGGCGGTTTTGACCGGCAAATAATATAATTTAGGGGATTCTGACTTGAAGATCAACAACACAATACTGAAAGCCATCCAGGATTCTACATGTCATGAATACAAACATTGGGATTGGCAGAGACATGTATAGGAAAAGAGTTATGATTAATAAGATCAGTATAGGCAAGGAACTGGCTAAGAAATTGGTGTAAAATGATTGCGTCACACCAGTGCAAGCTTTAAAAAAATGTTGGACTCGGGTACGTAAGAGGTACGTTTTACCTGATTGACTGGGACACTTGAGAGGTATCACCCGATTCCAGCTCGTTATTACTGCGACACTCTAAAAGCGTACTTTAAATAATATCCATAAATGGGAGAGTGACATCCTTATAGTACTAGCTGATAAACCCGGTATACTATATACCGGGCTTTTTACAAAGGTTTGGAAGATGAATATGAGGAATGTTAGATCAGTTTTCTTTCTAAAAGTTAAAAGAAAATATAGATTTTCAGTGGGATACTGGCTCTATAATTAAGATCTGTACAAATATTTGGTTTTGCATTTATTTTGAGGCGCTGCGCTCGTGGCAATAAATTTATTTGTTTACCGTGAAGACCCGGTCAGTGATGATGTTTACATTTGTGAACTGGAATGGGACGGGGACATTCAGGTTTTCGATGATATTTGACTGGTTACTATTGTTGGACTTATAAAGAAGCGGCTGATGTGAGGAAGACAGGAAAGATGAAAGTAATGTAGGTTTTAAGGAAGGAAACTGTACCTGAAGAAAGATAAGGAAATATGCATAGCTCGTTAGTAGCAGAAGCGGACCCAAGTGAAGTGGGAACCGATTTTAATCGTATCAGACCAATTTTGAGGCCTTGAACCCCCGCTCCCAACCTACGCCCTACCCTTTTCAGGAAAATTTGGATCTTAACTTGTATAAGGTTTTGTCATTAACCCCCTGGGTTGAACCCCTCTTTTTCATAAAGCGAGAGTCATGTGTTTTTTTTCACATTTACGCGCGTTGGTCAGTGCCTTGGTCAAATGTCAGGCCAAACATGCTTAAATTCCTCACTGAAAGCAATGGGTTATTCATTTGCACAACATACTCCTCAATCCTGCGCTGCATTGAACCACACCGGCAATCCGGTCTTTGCCGAAGGCAATTCGGCTGTTTTACGGTAGAAACTTCCATGCAGATCATAAAACACGCAAAAATCACTTATAATGGTGTATACATTAAAAATATTTATTCTCATCTCGGCGAGGACACTGCAGATAAATTAACCTTAAAAATGAGATATTGCACAGTATCGTAGGCAACGGGGGTTCAGGGAAAATTGCGAACAAAGGTGGACTGAATTCCTGTTATAAGTATTTGAACTGTCAACGTGCTGCTGTCGTTTAAGAATGTATAATGATTTTACATTTAAGGTGGTTTGAAATGTGAACGGGGTTCCTTGGCAGGCGGTTGAAGATACAAGCACACGTTTATATTTGTCAGAAAGAAAATAAATGTACACGCATGATTAACATGAACATAAATAAGAGTTTAACAGAACATGGGCAGTCGACAAGCGATTACGTGTAACACAGGGCTACGATGGAGTGTCTCCTGACATTAGATAAAGTCTGTTGTTTTTTCTAGTGATTATTGGCATATCAGGCCGGAGCTTATCCTGGTGTCTTTAGCGTGTAGCGACTTAGGAGTAATCTCCTCCTGGGTGGGATAGTCCATCGACGGTTACCTACATTGTATTTACTGGTACCCATTTCTACTGCTGGGTGGACATGCAGAGGCCCACTTGCGGTTTGGACCGTGCCCAAGGGTCTTGGCACGGTAAAGGTCTGACTGAGATTCGAAATCACGACCTCTCGATCATGAGCCCGGCACTTTAACTGTTACACCACCGTCCGCACCTCCTGACATTACAACCCTCAATATTTCTAGCATCAGAGATGCCAAAATGTACGAACGGACGCCACAGAAGAAGGTTATATAAGTGGTGCCACCTGTTTTTTTACGAGATAAATCTATCAAAGATCTGTGGACAACTGGACGTGCAATATTTCAGGCCAATACATGGAACCTCTCCTGATATGTACATGTGCATGGATGGCCACACAAGAAAAATATAGGCGGCGTCACCAACTTAGTGTATGGTGAAAACTATCCAAGATCTATGGACAACATTTCAGGCAAATACATCAAGCCACACTTGAGATAGGGGAATCGATAGACTGTACACAAAAACACTCCTGAGGTATGTGTGGTTCTCACTCAAAATAGACGCACGGATGGACGCCCCGCGGAAACAATCTATGAACATGCAGAATTACAGCCCAGTAGGTCATACCAATCCTGAGATGTTTGTGATTTTCACAACTAATGAACGCACGGATGACAGGTCAGAGTTTGGCACCTATTCACATGTGACTCTGCAAGGATAAAAATTTTGAAAATTTCATCCAGCGCTATCAGAGGATTTCCCCGGAAACGAACTCGTGACGGCAGCGACGGTGGAGGCGGAACCGGGCTGAAATATTATATCCACGAAACTTAATTTCCACTGATACAAGAATTTCTTATATGTCCAATCCAAGCCTCTGCGAATACTCAAGTCTTGACTTTTACTCGAGTGCTCGGTTAGAATTACTTGAATTCGAGCACTCTTCTCAGAACAACATCACACAGAAAGAAGATATGATAGACTAGCTGTAGTTTACAAAGACAATTGTAAAATCAGAAAATCAGAATCCGAAATGTAGACGTATGCTCGAGCATGCGCACTGCAAGTAGTGCAGGGTCGTCTGCTGGGACAGGGTTCAGTTTGCATTGCGGATTTAGTTAAATGAAACAAAGTAGAGTACATGAGAGACTCAGACAGATATCTCGCTATTAAGGAGATAATAATTTATTTATAATTTGAGATATAACATATAATATATAACACACCCGAACGCTTAGTGTCAGTTTTCGCCTACAGATGTCCCAAAAGTACTTAATGGAAATATGTCCCAGTGAACCCATTTTAATTGGCACATCAGAATACCTTTGTCAGAAACACATCCTATAATATTTGAGCAAATATAGACTACCATTTTCATCGAGATCAGGTTTTCAATTAATATTTCATTCGTTCAGGTTACAACATGATAATAACAGAGTCATTTTGCCAACAGGGAAAATCAGAACATAACAAACTGAAATGTAATCTATAAATTTCATTTTAATTTCTTTAAAGGAACGACCGAGTAAATGAAATATATACAAGTTATTAAAACCTCTGAATAAATAGTTCAATGATTACCTTTTAGGCCTAAAAGAGGTTGAGAAAGTATGGTGTCGGTTTAAAGAATTAAGTCAGTCAATCGCATATTGTAGTGGGAACAAATGAGAAGAAGAAATAAAAACACTGATTTTTGTAAATCAACACTGAGTGAAAATGTAGTTCATTTGAAAGGTGGTGGAAATCGTTAACACGTTGTTTGAGCAATTGAAAGATCTGAGAGGAACAGAACTGGAAAACTCGATGTGACTGTACAAGGTAATTGATGCAGCATTGGTAGAACAACTTGATTTACGTTGCCAGGGTGATCATGGTAATGACATCAAATTAAGAACATTGTATAGGATAACTTTTTATCGACATTACTTGAACCCATCCCTCGGAATATTTGTGTGTCACTTCATAAAATAAGAGGAATTCCCTGGAAAGTAGAAATCCGCAACTAAACTGTCATTCAAAATAATTCGTTGCGGGATGTCTCTAAAAGGATTCACCCTAGGAATTTTGTTTCTTCGGTGAAGATGTATATCGACAAAATCTCGGTCAAATTCGAAGATGGTTCACCTTGACCTATTTTTCTACGTTTTAGAGCTGATTATAGAAAAACACTTAGAAGTTATTTCACAGGAACCATTGAATGGATTTTCACAAAACTTAAAATGATCATTGGAACTGATAGTCTGTACCTACTGCACAAGTTCGGGGGCGCCACCTACAATTTCTGATTTTAAATGAATATTAATCGGATAATTCCACTTTGGCCTTGTGAGCGGGATATCTCCAAATGTATTCAAGACAGGAACTTCATTTCTTCATTGCTGATGCATATTAACAAGATCTCGGTCATGTTTGAAGATGGGTGACTTGGCCCTATTTTTCTACGTCTTAGAGCTGATTATAGAAAAACACTTAGAAGCTTATTTCACAGGAACCATTGGGTGGATTTTCACAAAACTAACTATGATTATTGGGACTGATGATTTGTACCCGCTGCACAACTTTGGGGGCGCCACCTACAATTTCTGATTTCAAATGAATTTTTATCGGATTTTTCAACTTTGGCCTTGTGAGCGGGATATCTCCAAAGGTATTCAACACAGAAACTTCATTTCTTCAGGGCTAATGCATATTAAGAAAATCTTAGTCAAGTTCAAAGATGGGTTACAGAGTAGACTTTTCAAGGTCACAGAGCTTAGAATGAAAAAAAAACTTAGGAGCTTATTTTTCAGGAACCACTGGGTGGATTGTTATGAAACATGGTATAATGATATGCCTTGATGATCTCTAAGTGAGATCGGTCTTACCATACTTGCAAAGGTACTACATACCTCTTCATTTTAAATTTATAACTGAGACATGTACAGATATACATCCATGTGAGAACAAATATTTAATACTTGTTACTGTTACCACCTATAAACACGGCTCTTTTGGCTGAGGGCTTTTGTCAGCTTCTGCTGATATTCTAGTTATTTTTGCGAAAGGATTTCTTGCCCTCCCGCAAACTTTCATCAAAATTCATAGAGAACTCTTGGAGGTATTGCTTGGTCAAACACACACACACACACTCACGCACACACAAGAACCATGCTGATAACATAAACCCTCTGCAACCGACATTGGCGAAGATAAAAAAAATTAGAATGGTCTATCTTGAGCTGAGTTGACCCTGTGTATGTATATATATGTTTTGTTCCTGCTTCCTGAGCGCTAATGATCATCCTGATACAACGGTAAGGACATTGTTATTACTTCCTGATAAGGTCCTGATAGATAATACAATCCAATGATCTATAGATTAAGATTAGGCAAAAACGAAAATGCAAGTAACATTTATCAAAACCGCATGCAGATGTGTCAAAGCCTTGAAACACTGGACACACCAGATTATCTATATATAATGTTGATATATAAGCATTGGAAATGCATCGTGTTTTCATGTCAGTGTGTGTGTGTCTTAATGATAATTAGCAGTGTGTAGCTCCAGGGCAGGAGTTAAATTGGTATTAGATAACGAAGCTAAATTGGTATTAAATTACTTTTATCTGATTAAATTTTAGGAATGCTGGTGGCGAAATTAATCCAGTACCAGCACAGATTTATCGTGTAAGAGGACGAGACCCCCTGGACAACACCCCGGTGATGTATTTACAGCCGATGCAACCCCCCCCCCCCCCGGACAGTTACCTCCCCCATTGCATAAATCATACATTTTAAACTACACATTAAACAGAATAAAGTACATTAAAATATATATTTTACAATTTTTTATATATATATAAATATATATTTTTATGCCACTCACAGACATTGTGTCTGTGAGTGGCATAAACATGCCAGATGTTAAAATAAAAATGTTCTATTTTACCAAAATTTAAGAAAGACATATCGACCAGGACTGTTAACAGGTGATATTAAACATGTTGCGTCGGTATATGTATAATTTTCCGAGAGGCTTTGTCTACAACCTACCTCTGAAATGGACATTTAATATCCAATACATTTTTCCGGTACATTTACGATACATTAAGAAACGTGAAAATTTATATGTATACTTTAAAATGGTTGTCTTATAACAGGGGGTAACTGTTCTCGGGGTAATTCTTCATAGGTATATTGTCGGGGGAGGGGGGGGGGGTAATTGATCGGGGATGGTTTTCTAGGGGGGGGATAATTGACCGGGGATGGTTTTCTAGGGGGGGTTGTACTGTAGTCGATGTTTACCTAGCAGGATATTGTAAATGGACTAATCATTTTGGATTTCATTGAAAATATTTTAGGTTCATTCCTGTACATATATTCATTTAACATTTTTTGGTGCTGAGTAACCATTATAATCCATGTTACGTTGATTCTCCCTGGGAATATAAAACATATTTTGATATATAATTATTACTACAGACGACTACCCTGCCATCGTCCCGGACCATCAGATGAATGCCTGCATCACAACATATATTGGCGTTATGTCGGAGCCGACCAGTTGAGTAGATCAGGGAAAACATGTCCAAAATGAAGTTACGCAGACCCTTACCCAATTAACGTATATATATATATATATATATATATACACGTTGTGATGGAAGGTAATAACAGCTTTTGGTAAAAGATGACTCTTGCATTCACTGACCTAAAATAACATTTTTATTGCACTGTCTTGTACCTTCTGCTCTCAATGCTGTATGCTTGACACGGCGCGCTTTCCATCTGACGTTTTATATATTCTTAAACATGTATTCATATATTCTTATTTATGCAAATAATCAAATCAATACCAATTATATAACCTTGAGATCAGCGATAAAAGCTAGTAGGAGTCCCAAAAGCAGGTTGCACATTTTTTTTATATAGAAACACGCAATGTCAAAATCATTAATTACAAGATACAGAATACCAATAAAACACACACAAAGCACAACATGAAACGGACAATACAATAACCAATGTACTACACATAGCAATTTGTAATGAATATATGCACCATCCAAATCCTTTATCCTATTTATCCCATAATAGTTTCCATTTATTAATTCCCTTGTTGTTTACTTTCTTCTGCTTGGTATCACCATAATTATATGCGGGTGTA
This sequence comes from Sipunculus nudus, assembly GCA_026874595.1. NCBI lineage: Eukaryota > Metazoa > Annelida > Sipuncula > Golfingiida > Sipunculidae > Sipunculus > Sipunculus nudus. The sequence goes on from CM049308.1 coordinate 5,207,073, forward strand.
TTTTTTTTTTCTGTAATAACATCTGGTGCTGAATTATATGCAATGCAGACTTCCTGCCAAAATCTCTTCACAATATCACAACTGAAAAATAGATGTCGGAAATCTTCTATTTCAAGACAGCATAATCTACACTTTGGATTATCTGTGATTCCTAACTCGTGTAACTTTCTATTAAGATTTAAAAAAAATATACAATATTTAATACTGCAATTCACAAATTTTGTTTCCCTTACACAGGCTACAACTATTTGAATAGAGTGTACTCCATTCTTCTTCCAAATATTATATTTAAGGCAATATTTTAATTTTTTTTCAGAAGTAGGTCTTAGCTGACTAACAAAATAGTCATAAACCTTTTTTGAAGTAACATTCTCCATTACAACAAAACCCTCTGCTGTTTTACATATATACATATCAAGAGTATCTGTTGCCAAATCATTACCAAATCATGAAGGTACAATTGCTTGACCTGCTTAATCACGGATCAATATACAAAATAGTTTATTTGTTTTGTACAATTAGCTAACCAGTAATTAAATTTTTATTATGGTACTGTTTTCTTTAAGTATCCGATTTACAAGAATCAATCCGCTTTCAAATAAAGATTTATAGAAGACAGGTCTTCCTTCAGTCCCTTTTATATAATCTAAGGTGTAGTTACAGTGTAGCAACATTTTTAAACATCCATTCCTGGCACTAAAATTATCAATGGAAAATGTCCAGTCTTTATCTGTATTATCTAAATATCTCTTTATCCACATAATATGCTGTTTTTTTTTAATATAAGTATCACTCTGTAGCATGTTCAAACCTCCACTCTTCACTGGTTTCACCAAATGTTCCATTAGTTGGACCTTTCCATATAAATGACCACCAGATTTTTTTATATTCACTCTTTATAGCTTTTTGGTAAAATAAAGTTTGATACTAAATGTGTTAATTTTGAAAACCAATGTTTAAACTACTAAAATTCTTCCTTGTATATATAATGTTCGGCTTCTTTGTTTCCATTAATTAATTTGTAAGTTCATAAATATTTCTGATATTTTATTCAAAGTTCAAGTTATTGCTCGACTCTTGGATAGGATATGAAGATACCTATAATTTTGATGCAAGTGGACCATATTAATTCTAATGGATTTTCCTTACTGTTTTTAAGTTTCCCTAACCTCAGTTTTATCATTATTAATTTTTAAACCTGAATACTGTCTGAACATTCTAAACAAGTTTACAACGTTTTTAGCAGACTCCAAATCCTGCACAATTACTGTAGTGTCATCTGCATACAAAATCAGCTTTAATTCCTAATTTTTTAATTTAATGCAATGTATATCTGAACTGTATCTAAAATTAATTGCTATAATTTCTAGACATATTATGAAGACATATGGCGCCATGCAGTGGATCTCCTTGTCGAACACCCCTTCCTATTTTAAAAATACTCTAAAGAATAACCACCATTCATAATACATGCCTGATCATCTTTATAGAGTAATCTTACCCAGTTTCAGAATGAAGGACCAAAATCAAAAGTTTTTAATGATGCATTAATAAAGTTCCATTCCACAGTATCAAAAACCTTCTCAAAATCTCAAGTTAAAAGTGTAACATTTAATTCCTTCTTATTTATATAATACATTGAATCAAGAATAGTTCTAACTGCTTCATTTATTGATGTATTTTTAACATATATACCAATTTTGGTTTTTATTTATGATATGTGCTAACACTGACTTAAGCGTACAGCTTTTGTCATAATTTTATAGTCTGTATTAAGTAGAGATACTGGACGTCAATATTTAAGTTTTGTACGGTCTTGTTCTTTTTTCCAAGAATTGTTATTACGGCTTGTTTCTGAGATGGAGTTAAAAATCCTTTATCTCGATAAAAATTGAAACTATAAACCATTATTTGACCCACTTGTTCCAAAACTTTTTTTTATAAATTCTTATGTGAGGCCTTCATTTCCTGGAGATTTATTTGGTTTAAATGTATATTCAATTATTTCAAATATTCTTCAACAGTCAGATATCCTTCATATTTGTTTTGCTTTTCAATGGTTAGTTTTGGAATGTTTTTTCATTAAAGAAAATATTATCTCTAAAATTTGTTAGTTTATTTGTCAGGGAAGAATATAATTTTTGGTAGAACCTTTTCTGCCCATTTAATATATTTTGTGCACCTTTTATTAGTTTTCCGTTATCATCTACTAGCTTTGTATATGCTTTTTTGTTCAGTTCTTTTTTTTTCTAAATTACAAAAATACTTCGTGCTCTTTTCACCTTTATCTATCCATCTTATTGTTGCTCTTGTTATTATTCCCTCCACTTTAGTTTCATAGAGATCACGTAATTCTTGTTGTAGCTTTTCCTAGTGGTCTTTTTTTCCTTTTGAACGTCTTCTTGAGTCTCTATTTCTCCAATAAGACACATTTCTCTTTCTATATCGTCTTTCTTTTTAGTTTTCACATATATTTTTTGTGTCTTATTTTATATTTAATGAATTCCCAGAGGCTGCTTGGAATCAGCGGCTTGTTCTCCTTTTACCATTCATCAGTTTTATCATTTATCAAAGTTATGTATTATTGATTATTAGGAAGCTGAATATTCAATTTCAAGTATAGTATCCTTTTCCTCTTTCTTCACATAAATTTTCTTTTATTGTGATTTTGATTCCTGAATGATCGGACATGAAAGCTGGAGTGATAGAGCTATCTGTAATTTCATCCTGTAAATGACTTGTTATAAATTAAAAATCTAGTCTACTGTAATTTTTTTCGCCATGTATATTGTTCTTTTTCTTGTTTCTTAATTCTCCACATATCAATGAGATCGAACTTTCTTTTTCGTCTTAAGATTTCTGTAATTACATTTTGATTTTAGAGGTGTTTTACCACATTTTTCATCTTTATTGGTGAGAGCACAATTCCAGTCCCCTCTTATCATTATATTTTCTTGGTGCGTTAGCTCCATTTCATTCACTTTTTAATACTATTTTAGAACATTATTTACTTTCCTTCATAATTTGGCGAATAAATATTTATAATATTGTATTAAGTGTCCTTTACTTCTGTTTGACAGATTAGTACTCTTTCCGCACTATCATTTAAAACTTCAACAATATTGCATTTAATATGGTTTGTAAAAAAACAAGCCACCCCTTTGCTGTGGTTGCTCCCATGACTAAATATAGGACATCCCCCCCCCCCCCCCCGCATTCATTTTTTCAAATATTTTCAACAGTTTTTTTCTTGCAATAAGATGATGTCCGCTTTCTGTCTCCGTATGAAGCTAAAGATGGCTCTTTTTTAAGTTCTAAGGCCTCTTACATTCATACTAAATATCTTTATCTCTCCTATCACGTAACTGTTTTCTTGCAGTCTGAAATAAAAGCTGAATCTACATGTAACACTAAGGTTTGACTCTGTATCTGTTATCTGAAACTTCATTGAATTTGAACTGATCTTTAAATAATAGGTATGACATATAAAACAACATTAAATATAAATGGATTGACAGCAATAATAGCTATTTTCCCATATAAGATTAGCATAATAGGTTGAGTAAACACATTTTTGTCCCGTCTCCAAATCAAAGTTCTGGTAAACCAGATCAATATGAAAAAATAACCAGCATCCCAACTGGCTCTTATTTCTTTTATAATTTTAATTATATTTTCCAACAAATAAATAATTTTTAATATTATCAAGTATGTTATATTAGCTTTTATCAGCAAGGTTAATAGAACTGGATATTAATATTATACACATGGTTAATATTAATAGAATTAACATTCCTAATGCTGAATTTAGATTTGCTGGCCAGTAATGGTTGGCTTAAAAGACAAATAAATAATATTTATTTTGCTGTGGAAATAGTTTTAGTGACTCTGAATCTACTGTATTGTGCCATTTAATATATCTACTCTGTTTCCTATTAAAAAAGGAATTCTTGAATTCTTGTAGAAAATTCATTTATTACAATATTATGTTAGTGTTGCTAAAATAATCTATTTTAACATACAGTTGAATTAAGTAATTCCAGCTCCTGTTTTTAATGAGATGGTGTGGGTAAAATGTACGGACGACTGCCAACGGACGAGAGACAATGCACCATCACAACAGCACTGCACTACCACACTGGCGCTACATCAAAATTACAAAAGCTTAATGTGGTTTTCTATTAAATTTTCTTCACTCTTCTAATTTTATGAACATTACACTTTTTCTCCAAGTTTATGATTTGATTACAATATGGATCTGACCAGGCTGCACATAATACCGATTTATGCATATTACACAAATTTCAAAATATTCGTATCTTTGTTGTAGTTATCAAAATACCCGCTAGACGGCAGTCAAGGACACGCCGCGTCACTCTCTGCTCATTCTGTCTTTCTCTGTGGAGGCTTTCCATTTTAAATATTGGTCCCATCGAAACGGCCACAATGAAATGCCACCACCTCATAGCAACCGTCCGTAAACAGCCAGGTGACGCACAGACCTCCGCAAATCAGAACTGGCCTTCAGCTGTCGCTCCAGGAATTAAGAGCCGTTGATTTTTCTCGACAATTCACTGAAACTCCTCTCTCTCCCTCTCTCTCTCTCTCTCTCTCTCTCTCTCTCTCTCTCCCTCTCTCTCTCTTACACACATATATATATATGTATATATATATATATATATATTCCAACCAGGTGCTCAATGTACAACCCCTCAAGTCATACCGTTCTGAAGAACTAACTATTTAGTCAACACGATGCTTACAATCGTTTGATTCCTTATACATGATATATATATATATATATATATATATATATATATATATATATATATATATATATACACGGTGTCAGCGTCCGTTAAACATGATCGTTTAGTCAAATGGCCTTGACGCATTTTTTTACCTTATACATGATTGTAGTCCTGTCATTTTAATTTACTTAAACATCTTACAATGCTTGTTTGTGATTTGCACTCAGTTGACCAGCTGAAGGCATCATTTTCAGCTTAGCTGACTTGTGTTAAATTATAGAAGCTGGTCTTAATCCGTCGTTCTGCCGTAAAGTCGCCGAAAATGAGTGCAAATAAGAAATCCATGTCAGCTTCTAAATATTAAAAGCGGAAGAGAATCGACCGGCGCCAGAAGAAAAGCAATGCGACGTTTTGTCAGATCGTTAGTTTTTTTTTACACTTCTGCTAACCGCGGCGTTTAACAATATCCCTCAGGTTTTACGTCTTTCTCGGTGGAGCTGTGCATGAAAGACATTGTCTGTATATTCTCCCTGTGGTGAAAATGCTATGCAGACATATTGAATATACAAAATCATCAATGTTATGTTTATAAAAGCAAAATTACGTGTGATTTTTTTGTAATCTTTATTAGGTCGTATATAGGTCGTTTTTGCGAAAGTTTAAAGTGGTGACATCTCGTGGTCATGAGAATTTCATCAGTGAGAACCCTGATCATGCAAAAATGAGCAAACATGTCTCCAAAAATATACTGATAACTATATAAACATTCATCACTTTTGGAAAATTCATTGTGGCAAGGTAAAGATACTCAATACACCTTCCGCGTGAAGATGTCCATTGCACATACTTTTCCTGTATTCAGGTCAATTGAATTAAATAGAATTAACTATAGCGTTGCGAATTGATACGTGTAAATAGCCAGATCTCGAGGCTTCCGATTAAACCTAACCATTAAAGACGGGATTTTTTTTTTTTTTTTTTGTTTAAAGAATATTTTGTGATACACTGGTAACTGAAATTAATATACCCGATCACTCAGTATCAGTCTTCGCACACAGATGTCGCCAATTTTATGACTGATGGGAAATGTCAATCATTAAGTTCGTTTGAACTTTAAATTGAATTTTTATTGAATTCAAATTACTGAAAATGGACTGTTATTTTAACGATAAATCTACATGAAAAAAAAAATCTGGATTCCCCACCATTTCTCACCTGTCAGGTTAGTCCTGATTGAATCAAACGTCAGTCTGTTTCTTTTTATGCAGTCGTCATGCAGTGGCCTCTGTTGAATAGTTTGCGAACTAAACTACACGATTTAATCTCGTCTCCCTTAAAATGAAAAGACGGCATTCAGTGTCAAAATTTGGTATTTTCCAATTTGAGAGATTTACTCTATGCTGTTATATCAATTTCCGTCAATTTTAACGCCTCTGTTTTTATGATAGACTGAGGCTATTTGAGGCCGGCTATTTCCGCTTCCGGAGAAACACATTGGCGAGTCTGGAATTTTCTCGTGCTGTCAAACGTTCAGGGGGAGAATCAACAGTCAAGACGTCAAGATGGCCAAATGGGGAGAGGGTGACCCGCGATGGATCGTAGAGGAGAGGGCGGATGCCACAAATGTCAACAACTGGCACTGGTATGAATATTCGAGCTTAAATTTTAAGATAACATGTACTTTGTCAAAGAGAACGTTCATCATCCGATCGCATCAACATTGGCAACAACCAGACTACTAGTACTACTACTACTACTAGCATTGGTAGTATTTGGTACTATAGTCCCTTCCAGCACCCCTGTCCACCTGTTTTTTCGCGATTATCTCTACACAAGACAAACTTGCAAAATAATATTTGCACCAATGGCATGAAGAGGCAAAAGCGTAATTTTTGGTACCTTGCCTACTCAAAATATAAATATTATTATTCACTTTACGGCCCAGCTGACATATCTCATATATATCCGTGGTTCATGGCGTCCCTAATAAGTGGCCATTGTTTATCCTCCTTTGATATAGATATAAAGTAATGTGACGTAACAGTGAAGCGAGTGCACGCGGAGAATACAAGTCTCGCTGTAAACAGGGGTCGAGAGCTCTTGATTATTGGTCCCATGAATATGGGCGCCTCTTCAGTACGTCACGTCTATTTTGATGTCATCACTAATCCCTGATATGCCCATTTCACAGATTAGTGGCACGATGTCGCTACAGAACAGACTTGTTACTCATAAAATGCTTTTAAATTGTTTACAGGAAAATGACATAAGGTACGCTATTATTTCCATAACAGTTAATTACGCTTTTTCCTCTTTCTGCCCTAAGATCAAAAAGTTTGGACGTTCTTTGATTATCAAAAAAATAATCACGAAAAAACAGGTGGACAGGGGTGCTGGAACGGACTATAGTACACTAGTACTGATAGACCTCTCTCACATACTCTCTCTTCCTTTCTGAAATGTATGTTGAATACGGTCATTAATTGGGGATTAAAACATGGGTAATTGTGCGTTTACTCAAATCCTTTCCACAACCCCGGTAAATCTGATTTTTCGCGGTTATCTAACTTGCCAAACAAAATTTGCTACAATGGCACAAAGAGGCGAATGCTTAATTTTTGGTACCTCACCTGCTCAAGTTGTGAATATTATTTAATTTATGGCTTGGTTGACATGTCTCGTACATATTTGTGGTTCATGGCATCCCTAAAAAGTGGCCAATGTGTATTCTCCTTGGATATGGATATAAAGTAATGTGACGTAACAGTGAAGCGCATGCATGCCGAGAATGAAGGTCTCACTGTAAACAGAGGTTGGCAGCCCTTGATCACTGGTCCTTTGAATGTTGGTGCCTCTTTAGTATGTTAAATTTAGGTCTAAAAAGGACATCATCCCTATTCCCTGATATGCCCATTTCACAGATTAGTGGCAAGATGTCGCTACAGAATAGACTAGTTCCTCATAAAATGGTTACATATTGTTTACAGGAAAATGAAACAATGAATGGTAGGCTATTATTTTGTTATTAGTGAATTATGCATTTTCCTCTTTCTGCCCTAAAGGCAAAAAGTTTTGGCATTCTTTGACTCGCAAATAAATAATCGAGGGGTGCTGGAACGGACTAAGAGAGTATTGAGCTCAGTAGACTGCAAGACATCTGAGCTATAGTATAGTTATGATCCATTTTCTGTCATCAGCGTGTTATGAATGGAATGTTTTGAAACCATTAGACCTAGGAATGGGAAATTCGGCATACTGTTGATGTCCCCAAAATCTCTGATGAACCCGAGAACTGGGTCACTGTGACTTATCTTCCTTTGAGAAATTAAGGACAAACCTCAGTTTTCCATTAAAAACCTATTATCACACTTTAGGGCTGCCTAATATCAGAACCATGTATCTGTTTTTAGCTCAGCTGGCTATAAGTCATCTGAGTTATAGTCATGGTCTGTCGTCCGTCCATCTGTTAGACTGGCAAGTTTTGATACCATTTGACCCAAAAATTCCAATTTTGACCTACTGTTAGATGTCCCCAAGATCTCCTACCAAACCGAAATCTGGGTCACTGTGACTTAGTTCTTTGAGATATTTAGGAAAAAACCTCAATTTTCCATTAAAAACTATTATCACACTTCAGGACCACTAATATCAAAACCACTCATCTGATTTTCTACATATTTGTCATGAATATTCCCTTATAAAGTTTCTATGAACATTTAAAAAATAAAGTCTAATTTATAAAAGTAATGGGCCCAAACATAATGCACTTGGTAAAAAAAAATCAGGAAAGATATTTACTCACTTAACCTGATAAGTGTTGAAGCTAGAGACTTTTTTTCAGATATACAAATTTACAATATTTATTAAATTAAGATTCAGTTGTATACCCAAAATTATATCGGAAATTTGTAAATATTTATAGTTATTAGCATTAATATACAATCAGTACCTTACATTTTGTCCAACCTTAACCATGGCATGTTTTTTTTTCCTTTGAGTACATTTGATTTCATTTTTACAGCAGGTACACAAAAGTGATTAATCTGTTAAATTCAGAAATTTGAAAATCAAATCTAAAAATACGGCTAGTTATTGAAGTTTCAGAGGCTTTATTGTATTCATTTGTATCTCCAGGCTGCCCACTTCTGGTCACTACAGCCCTGCCTGCCTGGGTAACCTTATCATTGATGCATCACTGGTCCAGGACCATTGCTGTCACAGGCGTACAGTTATTCACATGTCGCCCACCCACTCAAAGAGTATTGCAAGAGTTGTTATCGTTTGAACTGTATTTCTTTAATTGTAGGCTTAATTTGATCATATATGAGCTAAATGATGGATAAATAAAGATGCAGTTTAGAATTGTAAATTCTGAATCAAGTGTTGTCTTCAGATCTGTATTGTTTTGCAAATTCAAAAAATATATTTTATAAAATAAATTAGTACATCTGTGTGCATAATTATATTCTGATGCCATTTAGAATTGTGAATCAACTAAAAAAATAGATATATATGTTAAACTGTAAATGTTTAGTAAAATTTATAAACCTGAAAAAAGACTGATTTAATAAAAACTTATCTAATGCAAACATTCATTCATTATTCTCCTACCTCGGTGGCATTGGTTCTTGCTTTGTGTTTCCATCTATTTGCCTGTTTTTAAATAGTTAATAATTATGAATATTTTTTTTCCTGTAAGAACGGTTGCATTTAATTCCATATTCTGTATGTATATGTATTTGTTTATCCCTGATGGTTTTGGGATGGCCCGGGGGAGGGGGGGGATTGTTAATGTATAAGATTATAAACATTTGATGTAATTAAAAATGAGGATCTAATGCAAACATTTGTACATTATTTTCCTGCCTCAGCAGAAAAGGAAATAAAGGAATCAGCTTTGTTTGTCAGTCTTTCTGTTTTTGAATATTTAATTATTATAAATAAACTTTTTTTCCTGCAAACACTGTTGAATTAAATATTATATCCTGTATGTATAATTTGTATATGCAGAGGTGCTGTAAATGTGAATCAACATTTCCCCTTATAATTGCTGTTGAGTTAAAAATTTCATATCTTTTATGTATGTGCAGAGATGTAACTACTACCAATTCTCTTTGTTAATGAAGCCATTTTTTTCAGGACAGAGAAAAATGCTACTGGGTGGTCAAAAGAAAAGCTGAAGACCCTTCTAGAAGGACTGAAGGTTGAAGAAACTTGGGGTACGGTTTGTCACTTGCAGATGTTTTGTAAATTAATCTGTTATTAATCCTAATATGCACAGGTTGGAAATATCAATATCTACAATATACCAAAGAGTATGGACAGGCATATCAAATAGTGTAGAGTGAAAAGCCAGTAACATATTTGGAAGGCAGCCCTTACAGTTCATTCTTACATTACAGCAGAATGTGCCAATACTTGAATGAATACAGGACATTATGATAATGTCAATGATTTCAGAAAAAGACTGATGTGCAAAACATGCTTAATAGACAGTAGATTTGTCATAACATCTGATAATATTGTAATGAACTTCAGTTGTTTTCAGATGAGGCACACAAATTTTAAATGCATTTGTCTGTAGAAATGTGTTTGATGAAAAAACAGCATTTGTTGGCTTATGTTGAACAGTGTAATACATAGCTTATATATATATGTATGTGTGTATATAATTAATAATCTGTTCTTTTGTGCAGCATGCTGTGAGATCAAGGAACTGACAAAGATTGAGGGTGAAGCCAGTGCAAACAACAGGAAAGCAAAACTCATCTTTTTTTACGAGTGGGAAATTAAGGCAGATTGGACAGGTTAGTGGAATCTTTGTTTTTTACTTTTTATTGGACCCCAGAAAGTAAAATGTATCAAGCTAAAAATCCATGTGCTCTTATTTGTATATCCATGAAAAAACTTGTGTGTGAAACAGCAGAAGTAAATAGTGGATCTGGCAGATTTTCCTGCAACTTGGTTGGCAATTTTTAGCTCAGCTGACTTTCAGTCATGCTGAGCTATAGTGATCACTCTTTGTCCGTCGTCTGTCTGTCTGTCCGTCTGTCCGTTAACCTGGAACAAATCGTAACCGCCAGACTTATTCTTTGATATTTTACGAATTGTTTTCTCTATTTTTAGACCTTAAAAAAATGTGAACATCTGTTAACAGGGCACAAATCGTAAAGACTGGACCTAGAATCTTCATACTTGACACACAGGGAGACCCATGAAAAGTCTCAATGGAAACCTGAAATTAGGTCTCTGTTACCCATATCCTTTGAGCTGTGGGGCTCCCAATTACCCCCCAGAACAATGGAAAATTTGATATAAAAAAAACTGCAACATCTCAATAACTACAACACTGATGGTCATGATTTTTTGCATACATATTGATCAAGAGGTGTTCCATCAGTTCCTGCAATCTTGGTGGTGCCACCTGTATTTTTTAAAATTTTTATAATTTTTTTTCTCTATTTATGAGACCTTTAAGGATGTAGTTATCTGTCAACAGGGTACAAATCTTAACGACTGAACCTAGAATCTTCATTCTTGAGACACGGGGAGACCCATGAAAAGTCTCCATGGAAACCAGAAATTAGGTCTCCATTACCCAAATCCTTTGAGCTATGGGGCCCCAATTACCTCCCAGAATTGTCAAAAATTTCATAAAAAAACTTCAAAATCTCATTAACTACATCACTGATGGTCATAATTTTAGGCATACATATTGATCATTAGATGTTTCATCAGTTTCTGCAGACTGGTGGCGCCACCTTTATTTTTCGATATTTTACTAATTGTTTTCTCTATTTTTAGACCTTTAAAAATGTGAACATCTGTTAACAGGGCACAAATCATAAAGACTGGACCTAGAATCTTCATTCTTGACACACATGGAGACCCATGAAAAGTCTCCATGGAAACCTGAAATTAGGTCTCTGTTACCCATATCATTTGAGCTGTGGGGCTCCCAATTACCCCCCAGAATAATGGAAAATTTGATATAAAAAAAACTGCAACATCCCAATAACTACAACACTGATGGTCATGATTTTTGGCATACATATTGATCAAGAGGTGTTCCATCAGTTCCTGCAGTCTTGGTGGTGCCGCCTGTATTTTTTCAAATTTTTATAATTTTTTTTCTCTATTTATGAGACCTTTAAGGATGTAGTTATCTGTCAACAGGGTACAAATCTTAACGACTGAACCTAGAATCTTCATTCTTGAGACACGGGGAGACCCATGAAAAGTCTCCATGGAAACCAGAAATTAGGTCTCCATTACCCAAATCCTTTGAGCTATGGGGCCCCAATTACCTCCCAGAATTGTCAAAATTTTCATAAAAAAACTTCAAAATCTCATTAACTACATCACTGATGGTCATAATTTTTGGCATACATATTGATCATTAGATGTTTCATCAGTTTCTGCAGACTGGTGGTGCCACCTATATTTTTCGATATTTTACGAATTGTTTTCTCTATTTTTAGACCTTTAAAAATGTGAACATCTGTTAACAGGGCACAAATCGTAAAGACTGGACCTAGAATCTTCATTCTTGACACACATGGAGACCCATGGAAAGTCTCCATGAAAACCTGAAATTAGGTCTCTGTTACCCATATCCTTTGAGCTGTGGGGCTCCCAATTACCCCCCAGAATAATGGAAAATTTGATAAAAAAAACTGCAACATCCCAATAACTACAACACTGATGGTCATGATTTTTGGCATACATATTGGTCAAGAGGTGTTCCATCAGTTCCTGCAGTCTTGGTGGTGCCGCCTGTATTTTTTCAAATTTTTATAATTTTTTTTCTCTATTTATGAGACCTTTAAGGATGTTGTTATCTGTCAACAGGGTACAAATCTTAACGACTGAGCCTAGAATCTTCATTCTTGACACACGGGGAGACCCATGAAAAGTCTCCATGGAAATGAAAAATTTGATACAAAAACCACAGTATCTCAATAACTACAACACTGATGGTCATGATTTTTGGCATACATATTGATCATGAGGTGTTCCATCAATTTCTGCAGACTGGGTGTGCCGCCTCTGTTTTTTCAAATTTTTACAAAATTTTTTGTCAATTTTTGAGACCTTTAAAGATGTGGTTATCTGTCAACAGGGTACAAATCATAACAACTGGACCTAGAATCTGCATTCTTGTCATGCAAGGAGGCCCATGAAAAGTGTCTGTGGAAACCTGAAATTAGGTCTCTGTTTCCCATATCCTTCAAGCTATAGGACTCCGAAGTATCCCTCAGAATAATGAACAATTTGATACAAAAGCTGAAGTATCTGAACAACTAATGCAGAGATCACCATGATTCTTTTGATGGATATTGTTTATGGAGTGTTTCATCAGTTTCTGCAGACTGGTGTTCCACCTATATTTTGTTCAATTTTTCGAATCTTTGTATCCGCCAAAACAGAGTTTTGCTGATACTATGTTTTCAGCTGCACGCAGCCCCCGCCGCCGCGTAGGTGTCCGGAGAACTCCTCCGTAACCGCTGGGCGGAATTTTACGAAACCCGGGATTATGTTCGGGTCACATGTGAACCGCTGCGCCCCCATTTTGTTTTGACCTCTGACCTTTCCTCTGCGCTCTGCGTCTGTTTGTGTGTCTGTTTCCACACATAAATTCACATATCTCGGGAACCATTTGACAGATCAGGAAAATTTTTTTGCACAAATGTAGCCCTTGGAGAGCTTTATAACATACACAAAAAATGGTGGCGCCACCTGCAACCATGTTTGCACAGTGTCCATCTGTTTGTCTGCCTTGGCTTAAAATCACTCATATCTCTGCAGTGATTTGACTAATTCACCTGAAATTTGGCATGCGTATACATCCTGGATAGCTTTTCTGATTTTATGACAGGTGGCGCCACCTACATTCACGTTTACGCTGCAGACATCCAAGCTCATATCTCGGGAACCGTTTGACTGATTGGGCCAAAATTTTGCATGTGTATAGATCTCACATAGCTCTTTATCATACGCAAAACTGGTGGCGCCACCTGCAGCCATTTTTGCACAGCTCCCGTCTGTTTGTCTGCCATGGGATAAAATCACTCTTATCTCGGCAGTGGTTTGACATATCTGCCTAAAATTTTGCAGGTTTATACATCCCAGACAGCTCTCTTGATTGTATGACAGGTGGCGCCACCTGCATTCTAGTTTATGCAGCAGACATCCAAGCTCATATCTTGGGAACAGTTTGACCGATTGGGCCAAAGTTTTGCATGTGTATAGTTCTCACATAGCTTTTTATCATACGCAAAACTGGTGGCGCCACCTTCAACCATTTTTGCACAGCGTCCAACTGTTTGTCTGCCACGGGCTCAAATCACTCATAATCATATAGTGGTTTGACTTATCTGCCTCAAATTTTGCATATGTATACAACTTGGACGGCTTTCTGGATTTTGTGGTAGGTGGCACAACCTACATACACCATTTGGCTGCAGACATTCATGCTAATATGCAACACTTCACTCTATTTCCCCTTGCCACTCAATCCATGCCTCATTTCACCCGTTCCACTCTGATTTAGGCGGATACACGTAGTCGCTTATCGACTACCCGTATTCTAGTTTTCTCTATTTTTGAGACCTTTAAGGATGCTGTCATCTGTTTACATGGCACAAGTTGTAACAACTAATGCAGAGATCACCATGATTCTTTGCATGCATATTGACCATTAAGTCTTTTTATTAGTTTCTGCAGACTGGTGGAGCCACTTGTATTTTTTACGCATTTTTTCTCTATTTTTGAGATATATAAATACAGACACAATTTTGGCCTGTTGGTTAATCTGTTTGATGCTTCAGTTGAATGGGTATATACTACCATTCAGATGATAAAATTTCCTTTTGCGAATCTCTTCCCAGTCAGCTGAGCATCATGACCCATGGGTCACTTGTTAAGAGTACAGATCATATGTCAAGGAACAGGTGAGTGTAAAAGATTTTTAAAATCTTGTTTCTGAAGATGTGTTGGTCATGAAAGGTACTAGTACATAGTAAAATGACGTTATATGTTTTACTTTGGTATGTTTAATGATTTCTCATGCACCAAATTGATTTTCAAAGTTAACCTCGATTCTTATTGCAGTCAGTTCTGATTTATGGGTCACCTTACTTATTTCTGTTAGTGACTGATACTTGCGTAACTACATTGAATAATGAAATAGAAGAGTGTTATGATAAGGCAGAGCGTGTTATTATAGGGCTTCAGTATACAATACATCATTTTTTGGCCATGTTAATACTTGTTTGTAAAACTTATGACTGTTTGTAGGAAGAATAGCGGGTTGTGATGAGAAGATTAAAGGAAAATTAGAAATACCAAATCTTAGTGAAGAAAATGATGCAGATGAAATTGATGTGAGTATATCTTATACCACTTTGCGTGTGCTGATATTTTATGCTACAGTACAATGTAAGATTAAAAAGACATTTAATCCCTTGAAATTATTTGTGCCTCCACATCAATAAACTTGGATTGGGGGGGGGGGGGGGTAATACTTTTTTCTGAAGTTGTATCTCCAAAGAATTTTGAAACCTTCAGAAATAGATGTTCTTTCATATAATGCTGCAGTTGATTTTCTATAAATAATGGTTTATGGTTTTTACATACTGCTTTTAATAACTTTGGCAACAAAATCCATGAAAGTTAATATTAGTAGTTAAATTTGTCATACTTAGTTACAAATAGATATAGAAAATCACACAGGTTTCTTTATTAGTCCATTTATTGACATTTTTCAGCCACTTGTCACAGGTCTGTGTGTTTAATTGTACAAATTAATATCAGATTCATTAAATATGGACAAAATAAATATTGTGACCTTTTGTTGCAGGTAAATGTAAGTGTGAGTTCAGGCGGTGACCAAGCGTATAAACTGAAAGAACTCATGAGGAAAAAGGGAGCTGATGTCATTAGAAAGCAACTTGCAAAATATATTACTGACTTAAGAAGTGGTAAGTGATCAACCTCACACCTAACATAACAAATATAAACACTCTTGTTAATATCTGTTTCATGTTTCTGCTGCTAAATTAATGAGGCTCTGATAAATCACCAACACAGGCAACACTGAAGACAGTTGTTTTAATGTCTGTTTTTATTTTTGTGAACTATTTTTGTCTCTGAAAACCTTTTCAGTGTACATTTACATTGTAATTATATATTACAAAGATATTCCTTATATATAGGTAACCATGCCACTGTGGTGGTCTCTTTCTGTAATCAGAAGCCTGAGTAAATGTATCATTCTCTTTTCAGAGTTCAGTCAAGGTATGATCTTGCCTGGAAAAAATGCACCAAATAAACCCACCAGCACGACTGCCAAAACAAATGCTGCAGTAAGTATTGTAGTGACACACACCAGAGGCAGCCCAGTGTTAATTAAAAATGTTAAGATATGAACTACCACCAACGTATGGTTTTAAGTGAACCACACATTAGGCCATTCAGTCATTAACATTAATAACATATTATTTCATGATGATATTTGTCTTCAGACATCCTTTCAAAATGGCAATGCACAGTGGGCTGCAACTCTGTGCGCAAGTAGTAAACCACTACTAAAACAGTGAATCTCACAATTCAGCTTATTGTAACCGCCAAAACGAAGTTTTGCAGATACTATGTTTTTGACCGGGTTCCGCTGCCGCCGCGTTCATTTCCGGAGAACTCCTCTGAGACTACTGGACGGATTTTTCCGAAACTTACACAAATTATCGGGTCACATGTGAACTGGTGCCTAACCAAGTGGCCTTGACCTCTGACCTTTCCTATCTGCCCAGCGTCCGTTTGTGCGTCTGTTTCAACACATAAACCCACATATCTCGGAACGGTTTGACCAATCAGGAAAAAAATTTTACACAAATGTAGCCCTTGGATAGCTTTATAACATACACCAAAAAAGGTGGCGCCACCTGCAACCATTTTTGCACAGTGTCCATCTGTTCATCTGCCTTGGGTTAAAATCACTCATATCTCTGCAGTCCTTTGACTAATTCACCTAAAATTTGGCATGCGTATACATCCCAGATAGCTTTCTTGATTTTATGACAGGTGGGGCCACCTACATTCATGTTAACGCTGCAGACATCCAAGCTCATATCTCGGGAACCGTTTGACCAATCAGGGAAAAAAATTTACACAAATGTAGCCCTTGGATAGCTTTATAACATACATAAAAATGGTGGCGCCACCTGCAGCCATTTTTGCACAGCGTCCATCTGTTTGTCTGCCTTGGGTTAAAATCACTCATATCTCGGCAGTGGTTTGACCAAATTACCTGTAATTCGGCATGCGTATACATCCTGGATAGCTTTCTTGATTTTATGACAGGTGGTGCGTGCTTCATTCACGTTCACGCTGCAGACATTTTTGCTTATATCTCTGGACTCGTTTGACCAATCAGGAAAAAAATTGTACACAAATGTAGCCCTTGGATAGCTTTATAACATACACAAAAATGGTGGCGCCACCTGCAGCCATTTTTGCACAGTGTCCATCTGTTTGTCTGCTGTGGGATAAAATCACTCATATCTCTGCAGTGGTTTGACTTTTCCAACTGAAATTTTGCATGTGTATACATCTTGGATAGTTTCTAGTTCAAATAACAGGTGGTGCCACCTACAATCATGTTTACGTTGCAGAGATCCATATGTAACACATGTAACTCTTTTTCCCCTTGCCACTCAATCCATGCCTCTTTTCACCCGTTCTACTCTGATTTTGGCGGATACACTTAGTCGCTTGTCGACTACCCGTATTCTAGTTAATCATAGGTCAGCTATGAACATTAAATCATTCTGCATAATTTAATTAGATGTGCGAATGAAATCACAGTCCTAAGCCTTGCCTTTGTCTTGCAATATTGTGTTTCTCAAATGTGCTTTTGAATCTTTAAGTATTCAGATTTTACTGGCTACTTTTCAAGACTATTATTCATTGTGCAAATGTTTTGCTGTTATTAATTGTTAAGCTGTTCATGTTATTCTGACATGTATTATGTTCCTGAGTTTCATGTCTGTGGATAATAATTGTGATTTTTATTACTTCTTTCACCAGAATACTGCAAAATCAAAAATATCACAGCCTGTTGTCAGCAGTGGTGGTAGCTCTGTTGGAGTAAAAATCCCATGCAAGAAGTTGACAGATAAAGCTGATTTTAAGTGTGCTGCTAGCGACCTCTACAGGGCACTCACAGAAAAAGAGGTAGGTCTACTGTGTGTGTGACTACTGACTTTCCCAGACTTGCAGACTTAAAACATCATTTTGACCATTAGAACCTGCATAACATATTCAGAAAGTTGGTAGCATTGCAAACCACTACGGCTTATATGTTTAAATTTAGCAATACAGCCCAGTTGTTTTTTGTCCCCCACTCCGCAGATGCGGGGGACATTGATTTGGGTTTGTCTGTGTGGCCGTATTTTATCTGATTTCATTCAAATTTGGATCAGTGATTGCTATTATACATACCTCAGTTGGGATTGGTTTTGGAGTGTCTATCTGAAAAATAGTTATCACCAAATCAAAAAACAAAATTCTCAAATTTTTGTCAAATTTCTCAGTGTTTTAGTTTTTATCTTTGCCTGCAGATGTCTCCACATGCCATAGTGGATTATGGTCCTATACCTCAATGTGTTATAGTTTTATGTTCGCCCTCGGATGTCTACATATGTCATAGTGTTTCTGTTAAAGTTTTCATGTGCCCTCAAGATTTTCTCCACGTCATAATTTTGTTTGCTTTTCAAGCATGAAAGACAACAAGATCCCCAACCGGGGGACATTTATTCCACAAATTGGCTTACTAAATAACGATTTACTGTTTCAAGTACATGTTTAAGTAAGATGCTTAATCAGTCAGTGGGAAGCGTGCAGAGGTACCGGGATGTGATACCAATACAGAAGTTGTTTAAAACAGTTGTTGAGGAGGAATATTATTTACTCTGATTATGACTAAGAGTCTGTAATTTAAATAGATAAACTTGAAAACATTTTATACTTCATTGAATGCCATTTTAGACCATCATATTTCATCATGATTAATAAATAAACAATTTAATAGATTTCTGATAAAACTCTTTGTATTGTAACGATTTCAGATGGTGCAGGCATTTACAGGGGGTGCCGTAGAGATGGAAACAGAGAAAGGAGGACGCTTCTCATTATTTGGGGGGCAAGTTGTTGGAGAATACAAAGAATTGGTGAGTTCGGTATAAATCACAGTATGTTCAGCCATTGTTTGAAAATGGAAAAGTCCTTTGGTTATAATGATGATTTAAAACATTTTTAATGGAAATCTTCATATATTTGATTAGCATTTGATAATTATTATTTTGTTAATGCAAGTATCTAAAATCCATTTTAACAACAGTTCCCCAACATTTGGATGAACTTCCAATTTCATTTTTGTGTTTAAATTTTGCTTATTGGGCCCTCAGAAAAATTTGGCAAAGTCTGACATTTCAGAATCTCTGATTTTTGTAGGTCTGAAATTGGTAGGTACCAATGCACCATATTTTGTGTACCCTCTGCCTTAAATATAGGAGATGGCACAGAAAAATGGTTGACTTAACGGAATTCAATGGCAGTGTGACCACAGCATTATATGAGGCATTCCTGGTCCTGGTGAGGGCTAGAGTCAGGTTATGCCAAAGGGTTTAGAATCATAGGCTGTGCTGCACTGAGCCAAAATAAATAGGTTGACTTAGTGAGGTATATTCTAGCAGTGGCAATTAATATCCTGTTTTTGTATTACAGATACCTGATCAGAAAATTGTGCAGTTGTGGCGCTTCAAAACATGGCCAGCGGAACATTACTCAACTGTAACCATGGAGCTTGAACAAAAGGAATCAGGGACAGACCTGAAACTCACTCAGACAGGAATTCCCGAGTCAGATTTTGAGAGGACGAAAGAAGGCTGGAGACGCTACTACTGGAACAGTTTAAAACAGACATTTGGCTTCGGAGCCAATTTATTTTGACAGGAGCAGCATCAGTGAATGCTTGATAGGATATTGTTTTAACTTATATAGACCAGGTCACACACTGATATCACCGCTCTCATCCTCGTTCATAACATACCAACATAAACATTCTCCACATAAATTAATGATATAAAGCAGTGTGTACTGTCAAATTACCAAAGGACACTGTTCATTCTGCTGTTGACCATTGGTGTGACTTTTTACAGTAGGGCACACCTTTGCCAGAGATACACTACCAAATAACGGCCATTTTTTATATTTGATCTGCCATAGACATCTTGTGCATTATTCATCATGTCCCGAGTTGCGTATAATTTTGTTGTCTTCTGTAGTAATTTGCTACTGTCAGCATTGCCTACTGTACAATAAACTTGATTTCATTCAAATTGTCTTTTTTCATTATTAGCGAACCTGTGAGCTTATGTGTTGGTGTGGCAGTGTCCGGGGTCCAGCGGCCGTCATCCGTCGTCAGTACGTTAACCCATACTATCTTGAAAACGGCAAGAGTGAGCATCAAGAAAGTTTCTGCAAAAAATTAGTCATCTAAAAAACTCTATCAGATTTTGCTTATTTTTTGGCTTACTGCATTTTCTTAACTGGAGAAAAAGCTAAAAAAACTTTAAAAATCTTCTCCGAAACTGTTCAGCCAAATTGTCCAATATTTCACAGAAATGATCCCTTGAACAATCTCTCTCAAGTTTGTTCGAATGGTTTAAGTTCGGTGATTTTTGGCCGAGTTACAGCTAGTTGAACTTAGTCATCTGTCCAAAAAAGCATACTAAAATTACTATCTTAGAAACGGCTGGAGCTGTCATCACCAAATTTTATGCCAATGTTGGTCATATGAGTCATGTCTGAAATTGTGGTATTGGTGGCGCCACCTGCATCGGCCTTTTCTGAACGGGGGTCATCAGTGCCAGTATCATACTGACAGCTACAAAAAACTTCTTCTCTGACACCATTTGGCCAAATTGTTTAATATCGCACAGAAATGATCCTAGGGTAGTGCTTTCTGAAGTTTGTTCAAATGGTCTCAGTTCAGTGACTTTTGGCTGAGTTATGGGAAGCTGAATTTAGTCAAATGCCATAACAGCCCATTTTAGCTCAGTTGCTACAAAGATCTTCTCAAAAACCACTGGGCCAAATTCTTAAATCTCACAAATTAATTATCCTCAGATGTTGATAATTCAAGTTTGTTCAAATGGTTTTGGTTCAGTGATTTTTGGCTGAGTTATTGGAAGCTTAACTTCGCCATTTTGCTTTATTTTCCCATATGAGTTATAAACCTGCAAAATGTTTTTTGACTGACGCCACTGAGGCCAGTTTGTTAAATATTTTACAAGAATAATCCCCTGAATAATTCTCATAATAATTGTCTTTTATGATTCCAAAGAATGAATTTTGGCTGAATAATAAAGATTGAATTAAGTCATTTTACCATATATGTTAGCTGTGTGAAGCAGATACATCTAGCCTGGAACCAGTTTACCAGCATCCGTTACATCATGCCTCCAGACATTTAGATTTCAGGTTATCTTTGGTTAATATTGACAAGAATATTTTTTAAAAACTTTTAAAAATGTAGATTTATGATTTTAGATATTTCTCATGCCAGGCAATGTTTACAGTCACAGGTATACGTTAACCCATACTATTTCGAAAATGACTGGAGCTAGCATCCTGAAATTTAATGCAAAAAATTAGCCATCTGAAAAAAATCTGCATTTTCTCAGATTTTATAGAGAAAAAGCTAAAAACCTTTAAAAATCTTCTCTTCTGAAATGGTCAAGCCAATTTGTTCAATATTTCACAGAAATAATCTTTTATACCATCTCCTTCAAGTTTGTTCAAATGGTTCAAGTACTGTGAATTTCGGCCGAATTACAGGAAGTTAAACCTAGTCATCTGTCCAAAATAGCATACTAAAATGACAATCGCAGAAACGGCCAGAGCTATCATCACCAAATTTTATGCCAGTGTTGGTCACATGAGTCATATATGAAATTCAGGTATTGGTGGCGCCACCTGCATTGACGATTTTTTGTACGGGGGTCATTGGTTATCTGTATATCAACCCATAATTTCTCAGGAATTGCAGGAGCTACCATCCCCAGATTTTATGCAATTATCTGTCACATTTCAAATGTTGTGGGATTCAGCTTGTGTTTTTTGCTATCTGCATTTACTTAGATTTTATAGGGGAAAAGCTGAAAAACCTTTAAAAGTCTTCTTGTAAACAGTCCAGCCAAATTGTTCAATATTTTACAGAAATGATCCCAGAGGCAAGCACTCTCAAGTTTGTTCAAATGGTTTGCATTTGATGAATTTTAGTGGAGTTAAATGAATTTGAACGGTCATTTGGCCAAGTAAGCATACTGACATAGTTATCTCAGAAATGACAGAAGCTAGCATTACCAAGTATTGTGCAAATGTTGGTCATATGACTTGTATTTGAAGTTGCAGATTTTGATGTGCCACCTACATTGACCTGTTTTTTATGGGCAAAAACCTCATAATTTTAGCCTCTTTCAGCTTAAAATGTTTATGATGAAACTGTCAAGTTGAATCGTTCAATTTTTCAAAAGAATTGTCGTAGGACATGGTTCTTTCAATAATATCAGAAAAACTTAAGTTGGTCTTATGGCCATTATTATGTCTAACTCAAACTGAGGACTGCAAAACTGTTCTTCTACAAAATTATTTTTTCAATTATAACTTCTGTTACATGGCACAAAAATTATTCTTAGGTGGCCTTTGTTCAAGTTTACCTGAATGATTTTTGGCAGAATTATTTGACCTTTAACAATGAAAGAACTGAATCTTTTATTTGTCTATATATTTTGATAAAAAGTTTATGAATATTTCAGCTTGAAAAGAAGCATTTGAGCCAAAGTCTTTCAGTATGTGTAAACAGATTTGCCAACAGGCCAAGATTGTGTCTGTATATTTACATAGGTTAAGAAACTGCCGTTTCAGATTTGGCAATAGATCAAGAGTTCATTCAGTGCAGCCAGATATAGGTCAAGAGTTCAGTCAGTGCAGCCAAGCACAAGGCATGTGATCATCTCATGGGTGACATGTGAACACCTCATGGGCACCATGTGATCACCTCATGGGTGTCATGCCCCTCAGGGCTGCATGTGGAGCCAATCTATTTATAGCTTTGGCAGACTGCCAACTGTATCAGATTAGGCAACAGGTAGAAGGTCCACTCAGTGCAGCCAGGTACAGGTCAAAAGTTCACCCAGTCTAGCCAGGTGCAGGTCATGAGTTCACTCAGTGCAGTAGCCTGAGCTAGCAAATTTGTCACAGTTCACTCGGGGCAACTGCCTTTCTTACCTAAGCGTGGTCAGCTCCATGCATAAGAAAGTTTGATGTATTGGCCTAATATTTTGACCTGTCTATGTGTCTTTGATGGGTTTCTTGTTCACAAGACAGGTGTCACCACCTACAATGACATTTGCGCAGTATGTGACTTTTGTGCCTGCTTATTTCTATAGAGGAATTTGATATATCATCCTGAAATTGGGCTTATTTATACCTATCATATTTTAATTATCGTATACTTGTCATATACAAGACTTGTGATGCCACCTACAATAATTTTTTGCACAGTGTGTGTCCCTGCTTATTTCTCAGGAGGGGTATGATATATCAGTCTGAAGTTGGGCATATGTATATATCTCTGAAACCTTTTTGTATACAAGACTGGTGGTGCCAGCTACAATCATTTTTAGCTCAGCTGACTGTAAGTCAACTGTGGTATAGGAATGGCGCTTTGTCCGTCGTCCATCTGGACGTCCGGCCGTCCGTTAGCAGGGCACAAATCATAACAGCTGGTCCTAGAAACTTCTAAGTGAATATCCAGGGAGGACAATTAATAATTTCCTTGGTAACCTGAAGTTAGGTCACTGCGACCTTTTTCCTTCGAGCTATGGGGCTTGAAAGTACCCCCCAGAATGGTAAAAAATTTGATACAAAACCTCCAATATCTTGATAATTAATGCATGGTTTGTCATGAATCTTGCCCTGAATATTGACCTTGACTAGTTTTGTCAGTTCCTTAAATGTGGTGGTTTTCCTATTTTAACAAATATTTTTTCTATTTATTTACTATAAAATGACAACAATCATGTCAGTTTCTCAGCTGTCATTACATCTGGTGTCCCAAAGCCTGGTGCGTTTATTGATCACAAGTGGATGCTCTATACTAATCACCCTGTCTGTCAGTCTGTCTGTTTGTATGTCAGTCTTGTCTGTTAATCCGTCCATCCACACAAAGTAGTTTCCAGATGATAACTCCAGTTAAGTTTGATATATTGGTTCCAAACTTAATTATAAATGGCCCACCACTAAAGTAAGAACCATGTTGATTTTGGGGTCCAATGGTCAAAGGTCAAGGTCACAGGACCCATTACTTTAAAGGGAATGCATATGCATTTGAAGCCAAACTTTTCATCGCAAATCTTCCATCTTCAAGATTGCTAACCTGCAACTAGGGGAAGATTCTGTTTGATTTTTTGGGTCATAGGTCAAAGGTCAAGGTCACAGGGCCCATCCATTCACAAATTAGTTTATGATTGATAATTCTGCTTTGGATAGACAGACTGGCTTCAAACTTGATTTAATAATGACCAACCACATATGTAAATTCATTTTGATTTTCAGGGTCCAGCGATCTAAGTTGAAGGTCACAGAAGCCACATCTTTAAAAAGATTGTGGATGCACTGTAAATCAAACTTTTCATCCTGAACTTTCCAACGTTCACACATGGCTTACTTGCCCAAAGAGAGGAAACCTGTAGAATTTGAGGTTATCTGGTCAGAGGTCAAGGTCACTTTTTAAAAGGTTGTTACAATAATCCTAATGCTGCAAGTCCAAGGATATTAGGTTCTAAGAATTTTTGGTTACAAGGTCATTGGTTAAGGTCACAGGACTGTCATTCTGAAAAATTTCTTTCAAAATATCCTTATAGACAAATTCAACTGAGCGTTGAGACCCATGGGTCCCAAGATGTGTTGTGTGCACCCATGCAAGAATTTCAGCAGTGATGTTTGTGTAATTGTTTCTTATTCAAAATGTTTAGTAACTGCATTGTTCATATACTTGAGAAGTCATGGTCCAGCACTGAAGCATTATACCTGGTGTATTTCCCAATGCACAGGTTTGCATTAGGCCTGTAGGCCTTGTTAGGAGAAATGTTGCTGTATTATGGTAATATATATTCTTGACTGGTGAAAACTGTTTTAAAGCCACCTTTTCACCTGCATTATTTGTAGAATTTATGTGAAATATGAGTTTCTCTGGATGCATATGAATAAACTAGATCTTCTCTGCTAAGAAGGCTAGATAAAGTCTGCTAAGAAGGCTAGATAAAGTCTGCTAAGAAGGCTAGATAAAGTCTGCTAAGAAGGCTAGATAAAGTCTGCTAAGAAGGCTAGATAAAGTCTGCAGATCATTTCTGCTAACCTTTCCAGTGACGGATGTATGAACTTATCCACAAGCTGAAAGTAAACATGGTACAGGTTTGTGTTGACCTACAGAAAGAAATTTTTGTTGAAGGTGCATGTGTGGAAGTTGAAAGGTCATTTGTTATTGTGGTTGCCTTTTGAAAAATCCTGGTTCGTCTGAAATTTCAGCCCATTATCAGACCTGTCTGGATTAAGATATAAAATTAAAAGGTTTAATAGATTATCTTTACTTCATTCATGTCGGATATAAAAAAATTTCCCCTGTAAAAGATAGATTGATATTACAAGCAGATTGTAAGTAACAAGGTTTATACAGCTGTGGTCCTCTAGCTATCACGTTTTGGTACAAGTTTTTGTTCTGTTGGACAGAGCTCGTTGATGATGCAACCACAGAGTTGAACCTATGTTTTATCTGCTTTGATTGCTGTATCTCTTATAGCATGTAATGATTTGATCAGGATCCAGTAACATTTCAGATCTTGTGATCCAAAATGCTGGCAGAAGTGTATCTGCAGTCTTTTACATTTTATTTGATTTCTACACTTAAGTGGACCTTATTGATATATCAACTCTTCCTTAATATTGTCTGTTTGATAGTGCAAAAATCGTCCATAAGATGTTGGCACCAGTCACTGTTTGGCGAGTTAAAAATATTATCCTCCACCCATATGTCAATCCAGACCTGTTCTCAATTGATGTAAGGCTTGTCTACAAAATCCCTCTACTTCTCTTATAGAAATCTTGTGCATGTACACACATACCATGTACACACATACCATGTACACACATACCATGTACACACATACCATGCACACCAACATGGTCAGAGATATATTACCTTCGACAAAGTAAGGAGTAAATTATATTGTACAAATTTATGTCTAAATTCAATGTATAAAGGCAGCTGTAATAGTTGTATCCTGTATGTATTTTATCACTTTAACTGTCTGATTACATTTGATCATACATTCTGTGTTAAAAGTGTTCATGTATACATAACATTAAATATGTCAAATTTATTAGTTGTTTAGAATAATTGCTGGTAATTCTCTTGTTTTCCCAAAAATTAGTTGTGTAGAATTGCAAATTGAGTTTCATAAAACGGTCAATATTTATCAATGATTGCATGATCAATCATATTTGACACTAAATGAAAATATACAAAAAATTGCCCGAATCTGTAACAGGGCCGCAGGAGGAAAGGGAGGATTTGACAGGTGGTGACATCTTCTGGCCGGATAATGTACTATTCAAGTTAAATTTTGCGTCTAACGGATGTTAAACTCCATTTCGGAACATCTCTCTCATAGCTGACTGGAAGTTCCAAATTCGCCGATTATATTCCCTCAAAACGTGACTAACTGTTACTTGCAAGGATGGATCCACACACGTCATTTTTCATAAATATTTATTAATTTAAATAAGAACTGCTAGGCGGGTGCATGGTGGAGTAGTAGAAAGCGCTATTTGAGAAAGGTATACGATAATGGGCTGTCAACTATCTGCCAAGTAAGATGCGGTATGTCTCGTGACTTGAAATCCATCGATTTTTCTGGCATAGGAGATCCCGGAATATCCAAGACTTTTCATCGCCTTTAAAATAAACCTTGACATCTACATAATTCAACGGGTAAATTACTTGAATGCAGTGCCCCAAGCAGTGGCGTCAATGTTTCTTCCAGGGTGGGGGGGGGGATAAGTTTGTATATATAAATATATACACACAATATATAATATATACCTTTTTAAGCATCTCTGAGTGACATATTCAACTATATATATATATATATATATATATATATATATATATATATATATATATATATATATATCTGAAGAAAAACAACACTGTAAATTCACAACAGTCTGTTTCACGGGATGCGACCCGATCATCAGGTGAATGTTGTTATAGAATGAAGCTAACGGCGTGGTTTATATATATATACTTAATTATATTTCAAATTATTATAATATTTTAGTAGAAAATAAGTTATTTTGTGAATTCTAAGCAAGGTTTAGATATAACATTTTCTAGTAAATGAATCCAAAGTCTTTAATTCTGTTTATTAATATTTCATTTGCAATATTATAATATTATTAAAAGGGGGGGGGGGGGTATATATACCCCCCCCCCCCATATTGACGCCCCTGGCCACAAGCATGTGCAGCTTAAAAAAAAAGTATCATTGTCGTTTGTGTCATATAAGGAAATAACCAACAGCATACCCTAGCCAGCTGCCGAGAAAAATGCGCATGACGTTTCTACTGTATAATATGAGGATTTGTGCATGGTACAAAGTGTTATTCAGTTCTGAACTTTGCCAATACACGTCCCCTCGCCGCCAAACTGCCCCCATAGATAGATAATCCCTGAAAGCTGTCCTCGGAGATCGAACCCTGACAGTTTTGTTTCTCCCAGTTTCTCGAAACCGCTTAGGAGCGTAGATACTGCTAGTTCATCAGATAAATACCACCAAGATATTTGAATATACAATATTTCAAATCAGTGGACCCAATCACCTCTGAGACGAGCGAGTTTCACCCCGAAACAAGGGCCCGGATGGACGGATGCAAACATCATAGCAGGTGAGGCCACCAGTCTTGTGTACAAGGTAAACCTGTCAAAGATCCAGGGACGTGCAACATATCCCTCTGGATCATCTTGCACAAAACCCACTATAGTTACTAAAATATTTCTGATTTTCACCCAGAATAGATACAAGATGAGGACACCACGCAAAGAAATGGCACGTATTATAATGTCAATCCTCGGAAAATCCTATCCGGAGATTTTCCTGTTTTTTTTTCGCGGAAACGAACGCGGCGGAGTCAGACCTCGGTTTAGGCCTATCCGCGAAACTTTGCGGATACAATTACAGGACTATCCGTTTTTTTTTTATTTTTAAACAAATTTTTATTTTATATATGGAAGTGTCCAAAGAGTATCTTTTTTACGTAAAATATACCAAATGCGCAATTAAAAGGTGTCTAGTCGGTTTTTACTAAACTGTCTATGGCAGCTATAATTAACACTAATCATAATAATATTATAGTAATTATACGAAAGAAAAGATTAAAAAGTTTCACACACACACACACACACAAACGAAATCATACATGCAACTACTGTAAAAGTTATAGGGTATAGTTTTTCTTTTGAAGTGCCACTTTCCGCTACACAAGACACGCTTTTATGTAAAAGTATTTTTTTTCGTGTATATTCACTTTCACTTTATGTAAAAGTATTTTTTTGTGTATATTCAAATCCAAATAGTATACACCCACAAGCCGTGCTTCCTTTGAAACGAAATACCAGAGACCTTATAATCATCGACAAAGGACTTACCTCTGTATATAGTTACATTCATGGACTCAGTTAAGTGTTAATCACAGACTGCGTGGTGGTGAATATATTTTTCATTACTGCATCTTCGGCGTTTTCTTTGAGATGGATCAAATTAAATTTATTTATTAATTGTTTCCGGAT
Source organism: Sipunculus nudus (assembly GCA_026874595.1). Classification (NCBI taxonomy): domain Eukaryota; kingdom Metazoa; phylum Annelida; class Sipuncula; order Golfingiida; family Sipunculidae; genus Sipunculus; species Sipunculus nudus. The sequence goes on from CM049308.1 coordinate 5,235,795, forward strand.
AATATGTTTTCATGCAGCAGGGTTCCACCACCGCCGTTGAACTCCGACGAAACCGCTCTACGGAATTTTTCGAAATTCGGCATCGTTATGCATGAGGTCATGTGCACATGTGAGCTGTAGCCATGCAACAAAATTTGTTGGTGCCACTTGCGATCGTTTTTTCGTGTAGTACATATTAATGTGTCTGCGTTATATATATATATATATATATATATATATATATATATATATATATATATATATATATATATATATATATATATAAGCCTGAAATGTTGTATGTTCCTGATCTTGGAAAGCTTTATCTCGTTCACAAGACTTGAGGCGCCAACTATACAATCGTTTCGTGCATATGTTATTGGTTGAAAATCTCACAAATATTTTTTTTTATCAGCCTGAAATTGTGCATGTCTAAAAGACAGGTGGCGCCACCTACAATATCATATCCCAACAAAAATACACCCATACACTAATTTTAGTTGTGATGTATCGGTCTGACATTTTGTATGTATGTTGTTGTTATTGTTGTTAACCTTTATTTCCTCCGACAAAGCGAAGATCAACATACAAAATGACAATAGCATACAAAAGCATTGCAAATTACATACCAATAATCTGAAAGGTGAAATAGGAAAACATTTCACCTTGTATGGCATACAGGCAATTAATATGTTATTTGATAATGATCAAGATAGTTCATGAAGAATCTTCTTAGACTCACTGAAGAAAAGAGATACCTCGTTTAGTAAAGCGGCTGAATAGTGTTCGAGTTCGGAAGATTCATTTAATCCATATTCAATGTCCGCTTTTATCAAGGCGCTTACGAGTTCAATGTCCGACAGGGCAACCAATTGTGCCTCAACCTGAACGGGTAATTAATCACAAATACAGTTCCCCATATGTTCTTTCTGGTTGATTGTAGCAGTACAGGATTCTATATATACTATACGTACTATTGCATTGGAATATAATTTTCCGCAACGATGACAAAGGAACTGATGTTGCATATTAAAATTCCCAGATTCACAAGTAGCTGCGGTAAGTACCTGAACCTAGGCAATGAACCAGGTATCTGACTTGATGTTACCCACAGAGCAGTCGGCGAGAAGCGGTCACGGTGAACCTCGATGAAATTACTTAAGGTCAAATCTCGCGAAACCCTAAATTCATGCTTGGTGTGCTCAAAGTTCACAATACTATTAATTACTGTATACATCTCCATTCGCCCCTGTCTGGAAAGGGTTCACAACCGATTAAACAGTTATAAATGGTATCAAGCAGTTTATATTTGTTTAACAGTCGATACATGTCGGCGGTAAATCCGTATATTTTAAGATTTTTATTCAACAAGAAGTTAAGGGAACGGTATATCACGTCTAAAAGACAGGTGGCGCCACCTACAATATCATATCCCAACAAAAATACACCCATACACTTATTTTAATTGTGAAGTATTGGTCTGACATTTTGCATGTATGTAGATCCAGGATAGCTTTATTGCATAAGCATGACTGCCAGTGTCAACTACAACCGTTTCTGCATATTGCATATTTTTTGTGTGAAAATTGCACACTTATGTCGGGAGTGGTTTGGCGTATAAATCGTTTACAAAGATTGATTGCAGCTTTATCTTGTACGTACGACTGATGATCCCTTTATAATATTTTCTGTAGCGTCCGTTCGTGCGTTTTTGGGAGGCAGAAATATAAACTGCTCTCACGCCATGGCCTGCAGGATACCTTTGCCTCGATTATTCCAGGCCCCTGTGGATCGGTGATTACACGTGGTCGTTCGTCAACTAAACATGTGGATGTTCATTCTAGTCAAAGAAATATTTTCAAGTTATGTTGATCAGTTTGTCGGTTTAAATGTGGATTAGAGGATGCATTAGAAGGCGGCAGATTAAACCTTTCTTCAGTAAAATCAACAATTGTTTATATTCTTGTACTTTTTCATTCATATAATTAAATCTGTCGTACGTAAAAGCGAACATTATATAAATTGTCTATAGGCACATCTCGAAAAGCGAGGTTAAAATTATATCTGGTACTGAAACCCTGGTCAAATACCCCTGTGGCTGCTCTTGGATACAGATCTTACTGAGCGCATGGATTTAAAGTGGACCAACAAGGACTATTTTTGAGTTAGCAAACATGCACTCTCTAATCCTCAAAGGGGAAAACTTGCGGCTGGTCCGGCATATTGACGAAACCATTGACTTGACATTAGAACAGTTGGACCGAATGGCTGTGACTATAACAGGACCGAGCTCTGCTGGCCCGTGCGTTCTTTTGCTGCGCTGGCCTAATGCACTCTGCTGGTCAATGCTGTTTCATTGGCTTAATCAATATATTTGCCAAACAATGCCCTGCACCGGTTACATCTCTTGAAAAGCCATATTAATATTCAATACAAAACCATAGTTGTCGATTATTGCAATTAAAAGTCCGATATTGTAGAAATCAGCTTTCCCACCTTGTCGAATTATAATCGAAATAATAAAGAATGTTTACTGGAAGTTTTTCACTGGACCTATTTTCATTGGCGTGACTTAAATATTTGTAATTAATTTTAATCATTATAAAAAAAATGGAAAATATTATTTACTACATTGTTATTTCAGCTATACATATTCAATTTGTTATATTTCATGAAATGGTCGAATCCAAAATTAAATTTATGCTTAAATCTCTACATATCAATAGTTTAATTGCTGCGTAAATTTACATAAGCTTAGTTTTTTTAAAATTGTTCTTGTTGCAAACCATATAGGCTAATTTGTAAAAATTTATCTAGCCAAAATCTGTGAAAATATATTTAATGGCTATTAGAGAAAGCTCTCTTTATCTAGTTATATAAATATTCAGCCCAAAATATGCCAAAGTGGCACAGTTTATTTGTCTTTTGTTCAAAAGGCATATTGTTTAATTGTGTAATTAATTTATCAGGGTGTAACAATATTTCTAACCTGCTAATTAATTTTATTATTAAAGATAAATTATATTAATTACAGTTTTTACACTTTCGTGTCAAGATTCTACTTACGCGCTTGAATGGTCATGGTTGGCTGACCATAACCGTTACACTCCTTGCAAGTGCAACAACTCAATTGAGACAAACTGGACCATTCACAGGTCAGACCCACCTGGCAGTGACACTAATTAGTATCCTAGCAGTCACGAGGTGTCGCTCCAGTTTAGCGTCATTGGTTTCAATATTCCTACAGGTAATGTAATTTTTGCCATACAATTTAATAACGAATACCACAAGGTAATTCTGCTTATCAATGCTAGAAAATGGTAATAATATTGTTAAGGCGGTATTATGTCATAAAGATTTGGTATAGATGAAATATATTTTCCACTTTAATGCCCGGATTATGTTTCTAGGCGGATGAGTACATCAGTGAAGCGGTGGCAACTCCGACTCTGATTGGCTTATCCAAGCGGACCGCCGGAACGCGTACCTGAGCACGACGAGAAAAGCGTGAGGTTGTTTACGGACTTTGTGTTAGCTGGGTGAGTGGACGGTCGTCTGGGCTCGTTCAAGTCTGGGCTCGTGCCCTCCAACTTGGAATATTTTGAGGGCCATTAGAACACACATGCCCGTCAAGGAGTACCAGTGCACTTTTACAGTTTCTCTCAGTGTTTTGGATATAAGTTATATGCGTGTCGTCTGCTTTGGTTTCATTTCACGTGTTGTGTACGGTAAACCCGCGAGCAGCTCTTTGAGAGAGAGATTTCATGGAAAGAATGGCGACACACAAGAATTAAACCCGTGATGGCTTCTTAATTTTTGGTTGATATACCCAATGCATACGCGGCAATGGCTGGTCTAAAGCCAAGTATTATGGAAAATCCATTAGTTGTTTGGGTAAGTATTCTTGTCAATGATATTTTCTCACACGGACAGTTTCTAGTGACAGGAACATGTTGCCAATCAAAATAGTTCACCACTGCCAACTGGTCCTGTTTTCACACCTGTCAGTGTTGACAGTAGTGTGTGTGACAGGTGACCCGAAGTATGGTTTCAGAAGTGTGGACCAACTTCGTTCCAAATATTACAGGGTTACTTTGAATATTTTGCATCAGGGATTCAATTCAAGCGTTTACAATAAATTTGTCTATCATTATATATATTAAAAAATTGATTTTGTGAATTTGTTTACATATAAAAAGAAAGTTTTAACACTTTTATATATTAATATTTCGGTTGATTGTATTTGTATTTGTTGTATGGAGCTTTTATAGGATAAGTGTCCATTGGAAAATTGATATGTATGAAAAGAACATGTTTCCATGCTTAACTAGAGAAGGCGATATATTCGATGGGGATACTCCCCCCAGATAGGGTTAAAATGAGTTCTGATGAACTGATATGTGAACGCTTGCGTCACAAGTGTTCGTCATTGCACCTTTTGGACATTATCCTTGGGAGTAAACCCAGTCGCCACATATTCTATCATCTTACCGATTGTTTGTTATTTGGGTATTATAAAGGTGGTAATTAAAAAAAAATCTTCTGGTACTTTGTTTAATGAATTGAGGAATTTAAATTTGTTAAATAAAAATGAATTGCTAACATCATTAAACTAATGATTAGTGAATATTAATTTACATAGAATAACATACTGCTGTATGTAGCTCATATTTTTTAAAACAAACATGACCTTTAAAGTGTAAAGACAAAAAATGTTTACCTATTTCAGTATCATCAGAATGAGTGCTTTTTTTAGCATACCTTTACTAGCTTTAGTAATGCTTTTATCTGGTAAAATGTCAAGAATACATTTATGAATAACTCTTATTTTAGCCATTTGTCGAAATTTAATGTAAAGGAACCTGTTCATGAGCTGAAATGTATAATAGAGTAAATATAGCAAATGTAAACTCAAGCAGATCATGAATTCATAAGAAGTTCTTTAACTGTGAGCTGTCAATTATGCCTTTTAATGACCACTGGATTTTTTTACCTTTTTCAAATTCTGCTTGTTTAATGATCGTAAATGATTGCATTTGAAATATGCAACTGGTTGTTTTCTTTTCTTTGAGAAAAATGTTGATGACATGAAAGTTGCCTTCTTGGAGTTTATTAATAAAAAATTGGTACATCCTTGCTGTAGATGGAGAATTCATAGATTGATATGGGATTTACAGGTGGAATGTTAGTGTGATTAACTGTTAATGTTAATGAAAAACCACTGCTGACTATTGCCATGTGTTACATATATGCAGTTTCTGGATGATAATTTTATGTAATTTACAATATAACCAGTGTTTATGGCAGTTAGATTTTGACTGGTGTATTTGCACATAATGATGATAAAGGAAACGGCACTTGGTATGTTATACAGATAGGAATCACCTGCATAGTGAAAAATTGGTGTTATAATTGTTAAATCAAATATAAATAAAATGTCATCATAAATTATGGTTTATACAGATGAACAGGGCTTGACATTTTTCAACCTTTATCTGGAAAATAGAATTATAATGCATTTATGCTTGAATAGAGAACAGGGCTGGCTTTTGTACACTCTTCCATCCCATAATTGCATCATCATACCCTTCATCCTCTCTGCTTTGCACTGAATAAAGGCCAAGACAGTCGTAGAGCACTGGGATGTGCAAAAATTTTGTGTATCAGTCTTTATATAAGTAAATGTTCACACTTATCTGCCTTCACAGAATCAACATCAGGCTTCTGGTAATTAATTGGATGGTAGCTGGGCTTGTCTTTTACAGACTCCCAGTAAAGCTGTTGAAGCAGTAAATCACTGAAGGATATTGTCAATTTTCTCTATATACAAGAGGGGTATTTAGTGTTATTCTGGCAGATATTTTAATGTAATATATTGACTTTTGACTAGACAGGGGATTTATTGTTAGATATATAAAAAAGGTAAAAAGAGGTTCTCCTTTCAGGATATATGAAAAGAGTAGTTTTCAGCAAAAAATGTTATCTAGATACTAATGTGTCAATCTTTTGAATCTTTTACATAATGATAAGCTTGACAGTTTTACTGGCCTGGAAAAAAATAAATTGGACCACAGATAATGATATCATATTGTGTGTCTGGCTAAATATGCCATGCGTTATGACCACAAATTTGTTGATCTTACTACTGTTTAGGTTAAAGAAGGTCAATAAGACACATTTGTAATTAAACTTGTGGTCTTTGTATGTGACCTGTGGAAGTAGAAGGTAATAACTTTATCAAGGATCAAATGGAATCTGCTTATTCAAATAATCATCTTTGTCAAGTGGTTACTTTTATATAAGTTCTGCTTTTATAATGGTATTTAGCAGAGGAAATTGATTATAATGCAATATGAATACCTACTTGAGGATTGGTATTAGCAGTGGCACAATGGTTCAAGTGGCACTGGTAGAGCATTGTTTATGACAAACATTGTGCTCCTGGCGTCAGGTGTATACATGTACTCCATGACCTGTTACAGGAATGGACAGAGACCTTTAACAAAGTGACCTGGCTACTGGTACTAATATGTTATATATTCTGTGGGGTAATCCAGTTATGAGTATACTTAATATGTATTAACATTTTATTTGGTATGATATGGATACTAGGGTCATAAAAAAGTGTTATATGGCACTGGTACATGAAAACATATGATCACTATATTAAAAAGTGGTAACTTAAGTCACACTTTGCTTAGATTTGATCTAATTATTTTTTTTGGTCTTTTTATAATTCATGATATATGTATATTGTATACTAATAAATTTTTGCCACTCTTAATGATGCATAATACACTTTTCAGTCTATCACTAGTTGCATAGTCTTGCAAAGATTTGCCAGAAAATCTTCTTTTGTTCCAGTAAAACCATGACCTTTCTGACCCATTAGTTAATTGAACGATCAAATTTTTTTCTTAAGATACAAATTTCATGTAATCCTTCACACACTGTGATACATTGGAATTTAATGTTTATTACAGAATTGTATCCTGGGGGGGGGGGGGGGGATCTGAATCAGAATTATTAAATTTTGATTATGATAATACATTTGTATTTTGCCTTATTTTCAGGGTTTTAATAAACATTATCAAATTTTCACTTAGTAAATTATATTTATTTCTCTTCTTTAAAAAAATATGTTGATGGTTACAGGTAAATTAGTTATTCATATGGCTGCAATATTTGGCTATGTACATAGTGGAAACTGTTGTTACACTAACTCAGGTTGTGAATGTTTAAAAATGAAATACTGTCAACATTTATTTTTAAGTATTAAAACTTGGTTTTAATAATGATGTGGGTTTAATTGATTGTAAGGGATTAATATTTATTATTTCATATTTGTTCATTTCCCCCAAGTCATTCAAGATTAACCCTTTTACAAGTCAAACGTAGAGAGTCCCAGAAGTTTCTAAAAACTTAATAGCATTCCAGTGAGGGAGTCTTACTGAATACTGTAATAGCATAATTGTGTGTGGTTTGTTGAGACCTGTTTGTAACCCAGTGCCATGTTCTCGGTCTCAGAGGACCTCAGGGGTTAACCTTTGGTGGTCCCCAGCTGAGTCCAGCTGGTCACCAGATCATCTTACAGAACTGGCTGTACCACCAAGAACCCAGCTTATAAGTGTTTATTTTTCAAACACCCCTAGAGTTTTCACCCGATTGCTGGTACCCCCTCCAAATCAGTCTGTAAGGGACATTGAGTGTTTGTTCCTGATAGTAAAGACAACTTGTTGGTTGAGTTTATTTAAATATATAGAAAGTCTTTAAAACTAAAAATAGTAATGTAAACAAAGAAGAGTGTTTAAGCACAGAGCAGTGCAGTGTGTGAAAATGGTTATATATAATTGTGTGGATGGATCTAGATGTTATTACAGAATTGACAGTGTTACACACATGTTATAAAGAATAATAAATATGTATGTATAACCACATACATTTCTAGTCTAGTAGCTTTAGTACTATACACCAATGTTTTTCTTTAACTGCATCAGAAAGAGGCCTGGGCCTTTATAACAAGATAATTAAATCAATCATAAAGCTTCAAAGTTAAATATATAGATCTGAAGAATTGTACCTTTTTTGACTGATGGCAGCTTTCATGTGGCCTTCATGTCGCATTGTCAGACCACAATGGTTCTGTGTATACTGTTGTTGGCTTCAAATTTGCGAGGTTAAAATTTCATGACTTTCAACTTTTCAATTTTATGCGAGGGTTCCATTTTCGTGATCTCACCTTACAAAAGACCTACACAGATTCACCATTAGTACACTTATTACTTATATCAAATAATCAGTGTGCAAATTCTTAATAACTGCACAGGGACACAAGGGAATATCAACCTAATGGAAATTATTGTTCATTGATTGCAGATAATTTGAAAGATCTGCATGATATCATTCTTACAAGCAATGTTTGATTTTACAAGATATATTATTAGGGCCCGGCTTCAATGGAAGTGGGTGCCCTATAGTAATAACCCTGTCTGTCCATCTGTCCATCGACAAATTCATTTCTGGATGATAACTCCAGTTTGGATTCACATATGGATTGCAGACTTAATATATAAAAGGGCCACCACTAAAGCAAGAACCCTATTGATTTTGGGGTCATGAGGTCAGAGGTCAAGGTCACAGACCTGACTCGTAATTCTAAAAAGTTGTGAATGCCTTTAAGCCAAACTTTTCTGGCCAGTCTTTCCATTTTGCTTCAATGTTTAAATACTTTTTTGGGTCAGTTTCCTCTGTCTCTGCATGTAATCAGGTCTTCTGTTATTTTTTTCCAAGCATCACTCAGCCCACACTAGAAGTCTATTGGCCTTTAGTAGGCCCTTCCTGACCTGTCAGTATTCATCTAGATATTCTTTAGATTAATCTTTTACCTTTCAATTGGCTTTCAACTATGGGACTTCTTATTCATGAAGGCTTAATTTTCGCAATAATTTACCTTTTGTGAATATTGAATGGATGTTGATTTTCAGTCTCATTTTAACTACTTGTGTGAATATGTGTCATGTGTGTGAGCTTTTGTAGATCCATATTCTAAAAGAAGTTATTTATTTTCTTTTGCAGGTGCAAACATTCAGCTCAGACAATGCCCCAGCAACTTACGATGACTTGATCAGTGGTGTTTACCTGAACAATGTCATGCACCAGATGTGAGTATCTGCCTTTATCCATGTTTTACTGTTTAGGTATTCAAAGCTTGAAGGAGCATTACTCAGCATGTAACAGGACAGGAATGGCTCATAACAATAGATCAAATCAGGGAGCAATTAACAGTTGTCAAAACCTTTTCTTTCTACTCATAGGGTTTCATAAATGAAAGAGAACCTTTAAATGTTCTTTCTTGTTTCTGCTCGTCCCATTTACTTATTTATAATAAAAATTAATATATTGATTTAAAATGGAAAAAAAAGCATTGGATGTGTTGACACAACCCTATGCCATAAAAATGATGCTCGAGGAATGTTAAATACAATGCTCTTTGGAACGTCTTTTCAATGAATTGTGTCTTGAATTGAGAAATAAAGTGCTGAGTGTGGCCCTGCCACCTTTCATAAACAGCACATGCCTTTGATGTCCTTGTTCTCAGTGATGTCAACTAATTGCTCTTCATAGATGGGCATATGATCACATGATATACCCAGTGGTAAAATATGATTTAAATCCCTATAGAATGCTATTCCCAGCGTTATTTACACCAATATAATTACTTCACCATACTGATTTTTATGATAAATTTCAATAAAATCCACAAAAATGTTCTCCAGTTATCTTGCAGTTGCACACACATACTCACAGAATTTACTAAAAACTATAAACTTCACTTTAAATATGTGGAGTATGTCTTCTGCGATAAGTTTAAAAGATTACAAGTTTTGTATATTTTTTGTTTGTGCATACATATTCTTTTGATGATTGTATGTTAAACTAGCAATTAATTTGAATAACTGCCATAACCTAATGGATATTATCTTGCTAAAAACTATTTTTTAGGTGATATCTACAGTTAAGTCCTCTGCAATATGTATGGCTTGTGAAAGATCAAAGGTGTTGCCTTGGTAGACAGATAACACATGGGGTTTTGCAGTCTTTATCTTTGGCGTCACATGGTCAGGTTTTGAACAGATCACAGGCCTCATCCAGTTGGAGCATATGATGATTGGACAGATGTATGAATTCTTAAAAATACTATAGTATAAAAATGAATGACTGATTCTCACTCAGGGTTCAGATTTAAGTATTATTCCTCTTTGTGATTGGTGGAATACACAAGCACTAGACTTACCTTTGTGGGATCTTGTCATAAAAAAGACTATTCCTTTCCAGGTCATTTCCCTCATTTATGAATTGATATGAGACTGATATATCTGCATGTATTAGATTGACTGTCAAAGTAAAAAAGGATAGTTTAATGTTCATCATATTTCTGGTCACAGATACTGAGTCATGTGGAGTGGCAATACACACCTCCAATACCTGTAAGGTACAACAGGTTAAAATACATATATATATATAGCCATTTACTAGTAATAATCTGGAGCCCAGCAGAGTGGAATATCTGTTAAAACCCACCAAAACATAGTAATCTTCAGTTGCTATCATCGTCATTTCTGATTCTGAAATCGTTGTACACTATGGTTAATATAATATTATAATGGCATTTTTAATGTTTTTTTGCTTTAACTAGGGTCTTCCGGATAAAACCCTACAAAAGACTGACTCTTTGACCATGAAACAATAAATTTCATATAAGAAGTACTAGGATTCTCCTTAATTTTTCATGACCAGGTTAGATTTGAGATAAATATGTTCAGTTAAGCTTTGTAAATTATTTAATAAATTATCAAATTGGGTTACAGTTCTGAGTTCACTATATCAAAGTCTTTCCAGTGCATACACTGGAATTTACTTGATCTCCTCAACTCTCAAAGTCTATGACCAAGTCTGTGACCAGATGAATGGTTAATCCTAAAGCTGCACCATTTCTGGCTGGGATATTCAGCTAGACATCTTGGCCTTTTAAGTAGTTAAATGTCAGACCCTTGAGTCACATTTTATGAGCTACAGAGTATCTGTCTAGTGACCATACAGTCCAACACAAGAAGCTTCTGAGAGAACTCCCAGTTGGACCATCAGTCCATTAATAAATTGGAATCAGATCAATTATCATTGTTTGTTGTCATCATCCTGGGTGACTAGACCCTGATAGGGACAAAGGAGGCTAGCCTTGAGGGCAGAGATCTCTCATTCTCTGGTTGACTCATCTGTCAGTCAGCAGTTAACACGTTATGCAGTTGCTCCAAAGATTATTAATTAGTTGCTGGACCTTTCCTGATTATATTAACAATTTATCATCTTAAAATAGGCAGTTGCCTGTTAGTTTTTTTGGTAGATTTTAAAGAATAAAGAAAAGCTCATCTTTGTGGAATGATGCAAATTTTGTACTTATAGTACTGAGTTATTAGTTGTATATTGATTTATGAAAAATGCATGTTGGAAAGACATTTAAGAAAATTTACATAAATTCTTTACACTGTGCAGACCAGTAAAGCAAGGATCCATTTGTACATACTACAATTAGAATTTCTTCATAGGTCCTTGTGTACTTATGTTTAATTCCGTTTTAGAATCGGAAATAATTACTGAAGTGCTAGGGTTATTTCATTGATTTTCTTCTGAAACAATATTTGTTGTCTTTCCATTTGAAACACCTGATCAGTGGTTGGAGGTGTTACATAGGTACTGATTATTTTAAAAGTCTTTTTAAAGGTAAAGGTTTTGAAATAAAATAAAAGCCAAGCAGGGATGGATCTCAGCCGGCCACTTTAAGTTCCAAGAAAACCACATCAACAAATCACGCCTTTGCCTAGATCACAGGACATCATGTGTGCACAGAGGCATAAAAAGAGCATTTTCAGATGTTTCATTCACTGCCATGCACAGACAAGGGGGGGGGGGGGGGACACCAGGTTTAATTGTCTACAGCCAGGGGGCTGGACATGTTTGTGAAGGACTTGTCATGTGGCTGAGCATCTGGTGTCAGTGATTCCATGAACTCCCATCTGTCCCTGGTAGGGAGGGTGATAGGCTTCAAAGCTCTGGTATTGTCCTTATTGTGTTATGATTTTATTGTTTGGAAATTTACAACAGGCTTTGACCTGCTGTAAGCAACACCATGACAGCGTGTTGTAAATTGTTTGTGTCTATTGATTCATGAATATGTCTGACCTGTGTCTGCCTTTGTCCGTCTTTCTGTCAGTTTGTGTTTAAGATACCTGAAAATATTAATTCTTCTTAGATGGGCCTGCTTTTTTTTTCTAATTCTTTGTCTCTTTGTGTATTAGATGCCAGAGAAATCTTAATTTGTTTTAAATTTTTCTTTCTGTACACGTGTGTGTCTTTTGTTGGTTTGTGTACATGTTACTTTAAGTCAAGATATTAACTTTTTTGAGATGTAGGTTTAAAAATTATCTAGGTAGATAGAGGCCTAGATGATGATGCAAGGTTAATCATCTTTGTAATATTTCATTATGAAAGTCTTAATGCACTCTTGATTAAGTGTTCCTTTATGTAGAGTGAAACAAGTTAGATTATGATTTATATTGATTAAGTGGATATTTGGAGTTTTTTTGTCTACATTATTTGAATGAACCTGAAGGTACAACAAGAATTTATAATAAGAATGTCTATTTGTTTTATGAGTTATAAATTTGCCACATTTTCTGGAATGAGAAATAATACAGTTAAACAGATTATGGATTGGCTCTTAATTAATTTGAATATATTACATTTTGAAGACAAATAATGTCATAAAGTGGCAATGAATTGTTAACATTGCATAGGTTAGTTCTTACTATTGTGATTTATAAGAATGTAAACAAATAATTTGAATCTGTGTGTCAGCAGCTGAATGGAGAGCCCTGTCTGTGTCCCCTTTCTGACATGCTTATCATTAGTATAATTTTCCACCCTGGGGCATGTCAAAGGTTTGTTCATCTGACCAATACCATTCTTAAATGGACATTAGTCGCTCAGTGGGCCAACTTCCTGAATCCCCAGTGGGTGGGAGATGTCACAGAATATGTTCCCCTCTGGGGGTTTACCCTGGATTAACCACAAAGGACAACCTGTGGAGATAATGTCACATGGGTAGGACCTGCCTCAGTGAGGCTGGCTGGGCCATTGAATGCTTCACTCTTATTAACCTGGGTCTCTGTTTGGTCTTTAAATATTTTTGCATATACTAAGCAGTACAGATGTTGTATATTCAAACCCAGTTTGATGGCCATACATCTATAAGTGGCTTATAACCTGTTTATTATCATGGTCATAACCATGATTACATATTAAATACAGGGAAGTGATGTGATCAACAAAACTTTCAAACACCAAAAGGCTACCCAAATAGAGATTTATTCCAGAATGCATTTGTCATTGGAACTGTGCAAGACCTATGGGAATTTTGGTTCAAAGGGTGGGAAAAAAATGCAACAATATTATGGTTACAGTATTGGTGTATGTGCCCATGGAAAGTTTAAAGCTTGTTTTCCATAATAAGAATTTAGTCCACGTGTGTAGTCTCTATGTGTATAGTTTGTTTTCCAAAAGAATGTGTGTATAGTCTGTACCTTGTTGATGGGTTTTGTTGATATCTTTAATTCATTTTTTTTTATTTAACAACAAAAGTAGGTTAAATAAGTGATTAGAAACCTTACTCATGTCTTGTCTATCACAATAGGACAAGTGGAGTTTGCCCAGTGAGCGTTTTTTTTTTGCATTTAAAGAACCAGGGTTGTATACATTTCAGTTTTGTCCACACTTAAAGGGCCAGGGTAACTATATTTAGTGCTGACTTGATCTTCTAGTGAGCATTGTAAATATAATGTAGTCCTGGTTGTGCTCATAAAATGTGTGGCATCAATGTGAGCTGGTGTACCAGAGTTACCAGGTAATGATTATGGATTACCTTTATACCTGGGGCATGCTTATATATTATACAGGAACACTTCATGCCTCAGTACCCTCTACCATAGCCTGTCATTATACCACACAAAGACCCTCGGCCATCCATACTGTTTATACCATGAATGTAGATTAAATGGTAATGATTGTAGAGATTGTAATAGGTGTACAGTATGCTTATTAAACAGTCCTTGCTTGTAAGTACTCTGAGGGTCGCCCATGTATTACTGATTGAGAAGCACTGGCTCCAATAAAAAGTCACACTGCGAGCCTTACCAGCTCACCTTAGGTGTACCAACTGATTACATGTGGTTGTGTGCTATTGATTTGTGTAGTACAAAATGGTACACATAATAACTTCATTGTGACCCACACAAGTACATACCTCAAGCTCTTTTATATGTCTGTACTTGTATCGTGATACATACATGCAACTTGTAATATAATTCCCATAGGATATTTTGACATTATAGCCTTCTTCAGCTGTTAACTATGGGTTATTATGCTTGATAACTGGATGTTACCACCTGAATTTGTTATTATGCGCCACCTGCCAGCTTTTTTCAAGGCCACTTGAATGCAAGGTTAGATGAGGTGATGCGTATATTAAAGGCTGAAATATAAAAACATTTTTGTCATTTTAGCACATCACAAATATGCAGGATGTGCATATTATTTTAGTGCATTATCACTTAAAGCAGTATAATTTAATCATGACCAGACAAATATCTGAAATTTTTTAGGGATCCAGATTTTCATGGTTTGATAATTCCTGTTTTTATGCATTTGACAAATGGGTGGAAGATCAGGTTTGAAATCCCTTTAATGCAGCAATGCTTGATACAATAATACATAATATTTTGTCTACACTTGTCAATTCTTGAATATGTTGTAACAGGAAAGATCCAAACCTCATTCATATCTTAAGATGACCTCTGTAAAACTTAAAAGGATAAGCCTAAAATTTATTATCTCATGATTATCAGTTCATCATTATACCGTTGTTATGATCAATAAATAATTTTGATATCAAACTTGTTATAATCTCTGGGTAGCTTTAGCCAGCACTGATCAATAAGATAAACCTTTTTCATAACTCATAACCTCAAGGCAATGCAAGTCCTTAAAACAAATTTTTTGTTGTAAAAAACTTCTTCACTGTAATGACTTGGCAAAGTGGATAAATAGGAACAAATCATGATTTAACTTGTCATCAAAATTTTATAATATTTGTACACAAGACCACACAAAACAGAGAATAATTGAAAAAAAAATGAATAAGATGGAGTAGCTGAAGGGATGGTAAAGGAGGCCATGCAGAAAAAAAATCTTCAAAGCCAGATTTTATGCTTGAAAAGACCTCAAACAAGTGAACTCCCATAAATTTTGTGGAACATAGACTGAAGTCATATTTTAAATAATGATGATGGCATATTTTGTGAAAACATTAAGTGTAGCGGAATATGGCTATACAAAGTAATTTAATGAAAAAGCAAAGATTGAGTAAGCTGAAGGCATGGTAAAGGAGGCCATGCAGAAAAAAAATCTTCAAAGCCAGATTTTATGCTTGAAAAGACCTCAAACAAGTGAACTCCCATAAATTTTGTGAAACATAGACTGAAGTCATATTTTAAATAATGATGATGACATATTTTGTGGAAACATTAAGTGTAGCGGAATATGGCTATACAAAGTAATTTTTTGAAAAGCTAGTGGCAGGAGTATTATGGAATACCTTCCATCCGTCTAGCTGTCCGTCTGTCAGTCAATCCGTATCGCAATGATAAATTACCTGGGCTTTGATGATTTTCATGAAACTCACCATAACTACTTACCAACAGATTACCTCGCCCGAGATTATGGGCAACATCCACACATTTATGATAAGGTAACTCATGAAGAATATGAAGGATTTTGATCAAACTCATCAGAAATGTTAATCAGTAAAATATCTTTCTTAAGTTCTATTTCGAGCAATCACAATTTGAAGAGTATATTTAATGAGGTCAGAGGTCACTGCACTTTGGAGGCATCTTGGTGACAAACCAAAAAATCCTATGGATGTTCATAAAACTCCTGAAACATATTTACCCAATAGAGTTTCTCACCTGAATTACCGTCTCATCAAAATTCACTCATATTTTATGAGGTCAGAGGTAACCAGATACACGACGGGCATATTAATGCAGGTTTGCAGTGCTCTTGTTAGTGTTTTGGTTATTTTTAAATCATAACTAGCATCGATCAAAATCTGCTAAACCTTTGTTTTGGATTGCTGGATGACAACTGTAAGGGCTAAATGGCAAGATACCTGGGCAGAAAACTGTCATTGAAACCAGATGAAAAGTAAATGTGGAAGACATTCTATCTCCAATTTAGCTTGTGAAGATTCTCTGTTATTGTATTGGTCACTACCAGAGTCATTGATAATCTTATCATACCTGTGATCGGATCAATATATTGATCAGTTATGGCAGTACTAGTGCTTAAACCCTTGAACCAAGAGTCCTAAGCTGGGCTTAAACTCCTAAACTTACAGGTCAAGTCTGAAATTCAGATATATACCACACAGTTTTATATGCTTTCACTGTTATGAGCACTGTATAATATCTTCAGAAAGAACATGCTCTTACATGTCCTCGTTCAGTATAGACAGAACTGTTTACTCATATTGGACTAATTGTCTATTAGGGGTTGATAAATTCTTTTCTGTATCAATATTTTGGTAAAAATTTTATGGGGTATGGTTATCTGAAGTCTAGGGTTTGAGAGACCAGATGGGCTGCGGTTTGGAAGGCAAATTGTCCTCTGTGGACCTGACTCTTGTATATACATGTCCCTTTTCATCTAACTCTTTTACATCTTAACAGTCTTACTTAATACCTGATGAGTGTTCACTTGGCGTGTGTGTGTGTTTGTGTGTATAAACAATTTAACATTTGGAAGCATACACTAAATAGAGATTTAACTTTTGAGAGTAATAACTGAATAGTAATCCTAGCAGACCATAAACAGGTAATTTTGCAAACTATATAAAAAGACTGTTGTTTTGCATAAGTTTTTAGTTGAAATAAAGGTTAATACACCAAGCAAAGTGACTAAAGAGAAAGATTAAGACATTTTCCACACCAGCCACTTCAAACAGACAAAACCTATAGTGCCAGTGTATATACCTCTTAATACACCCTATATACACCTGAATGTGTTCATGGTGGGTAAAAGTGCTGTATTAATGGTTTACCATATGTGTTATATGGCATTAGCACAACAACACTGATCAATGGTGTGTACATTTTCTTACTTTTCTTAAGAAAAACTCTTCCTTATAAATCAGTAAACTGAGTTATTCAGGTCTTGAAAGCACTATGAAGATTGACATCAATATAACATATAAGTGGAATCAGTATTCTGTCATTCAAAATTTGCTATACATTTAGCATAGATGTTAACAAGAGTTGATAAGTGTTCTTACTAGATAGGTAAACTAACCATGAGAGCAAAATGCATGTACAACCTGCCTCAAGTATGTGGTTTATTTCATTTTGCTTTTCTTTTCTAGTTTGTCAAGTATTTTCTTCTTGTGACACATTTTTAGTGTACAGTACTAAGTATTTCTTTATCATTTAAACTGGGAAACTCAAGTTGTTCACACCTTTAATAAGAATTCATATAGAGATTTAGTTGAAGGATGAAATATCAGCTGAATTATTGAAATTATGCTTCTGTGAGGACCTTTGTCTTGCTGTTGTATATATTAAATTAAAACATATCTAATGAATATAAAAACTAAAATTAATTTCTTATTTTGCTTTGTGATCATCAAACTTTTCCACATAGGCTCACACCGCTGTGTTTCTGGCCGCCACACTCAAGATTTGACAGCATGGGTGCAATGATTTAATTACAGATATGGCTGTGGCGCAACTGTTGACATCTGCTCCAGTTTTATCACAAATTCTTGTTTACTATGATATAAATCTGAACAGGAAAAGCCTAATAAAATGTTCAGGTATGTGCCATTTCAGAGATATCTATGATGTCATAAGTATGGAATTACATCTGGAAGCTTGAATTGGCATAGCATAAATTTCTACATGATCAGAACAATTTGTCTAACACCTAAACTGTAGCTAAATACACCTGTCTTACATGAACTTAATGTCCATATTGTCCATTGCCTCCGTATAATATATACACACCATAACACAGCTCTGATTAAAAGGAATAATTATATAAAATGGAATTTGTTCAGACAAAATAGGAAATTATAATGCACAGTTGGTTTGGTTAAGCCTCATCTTTACCTGGTCAGAATGAAGCTCAATTAGACATTTACTGAAGTCATTGAAGGTGGTCAAATGGGCCTTCCTATTAGGTTTCAATTATTTTACAGGTTTTGTAATACTGGAAATCTACAAACTTAAGAATAAGTATAATTTCAGTATATTTAAGAACAAAGTTGAAATTCTCCAAAAGAAAATCATGAAAATGCTGAATCACCCACACATAAGAATGATGCATGCTCTGGCAATATGCATCTTATCCTCAGAGAAACCATCTCAGGTCATTTAAACAATGCCCGTCAGAGATTGTGTGCCAGGTCAAGTGATTGATCTGTCCACCTTGTTATAGATTTGTCCCTCAGTGTCATGTCAGTGTCCCCAGCAGTCATGTGATCACAATGAACAGCTGCCGCTGACCACAGCAGGAGACAACTAAAACCCATCAGGTTCAAGAGTGGCTCTGCAGTAATTGTGTCCAGCTCATACATGATGGAGACCTGTCCAGCTGTGATTTCATTGACTTTTAATGACAGGCATTGGTGCCATTATGTTGACCTGTAATAAGAACAACTTGCTCTTGTCCAGTGTATTGTTAATTAAGAGTTAAGTGGCACAGCTTAACAGTGTGCTACAGAGCCCTAGGCTTATTGGATACCTGACTTGTAATTATTGGACAATGATCCCACTGGTGACACCCTGAATTATACATGACCACCAGTATTGATGAACAAGTCTGGCTATAAAATAGATAACTGCATGGCCAAACTTTTGCCTGGACCAGGTTTGGATTTACCATTAGATTTTGACATGTAATCCATCTTTTACATGTTTTGTGCCTATAATAATATGCATTTAATCCTTATTGAGCACATTGTTTGACGTGTTATATTTCCTGTATATGTGAAAAGTGAACAGTATAATGTTTTCAATGCTAGTAACACCAGAGAAAATTAACTTCAGGATGCAAGCTAGATGTATGCATCACTGTACTATGTCTGTAGTCATTGGAAGCCTCCCTCCCCTAAGTGATAATTGGGGATTGGCTTTGGAATAAGGTCAAGGTAAAAAAATGAATGTAGACCAGATGGCCGAAACCCAGAATGCCGAAACAAATTTTCACATACCCAAAATGCCGAAGCCCATCTTGCCGAAAAAGAAAATTAATAATAGGAAATAATGTGATTATTGCACAGTAAAGTTTCTAAGTACGTTGTCTGTTAAGGTACTTGAACAAAATTTGATACCATCCTCTTAATATTTTCAAATAATTAACGGTAATTTATTCGGCATGTCGGCAGCGGCACTACGATAATGTCGACATGGCAACCCGGTCCCGCTAAATGTCCCTGGCTTTATAAATCCCTCATTTTGCAGGTATAGTCAGACTAACTGATTTTCATGAAGAAAGTTATATCTTGTGTCACATTTATGCTTCTTTAGGAACTTTTTTTTTTTTAATTTACACATCGTTCAACTGCATATTAGCTAAGATGGAGGCGGTCGCGTAGGAACTCACGGGAGCGTAGCGGCACTCGGAAATCAGCAAGGAAACCCGCCGGACGACACTGGACCCGTAATCCCTTGTGGAAATATCAAGGAAACCTCTTACATACCGTTCATTCACCCATCCATTTCTCATTTGAACTTTGTTTTCATTATGACAGTCATTTTTAGCTCAGCTGACTATAAGTCATCTGAGCTATAGTCGTGGTCCATTGTCCGTCGTCCGTCCGTCTGTCCGTCCGTCCGTCCGTAGATGTGGCACGTTTTAAAACCGTAAGACCTAGGAATCCAAAATACGGCATAATGTTAGATGTCCCCAAGATCTCCTACCAAGCCGAAAACTGGGTCTTTGCAACTTCGTTCCTTTGAAGATTAAGGAAAAACCTCAATTTTTTATTAAAAACCTATTTTCACACTTCAGGACTGCCTAATATCAAAACCACTCATTTGTTTTTCCTCATATTTACCATAAATATTCCTCTATATAGTTCCTATGTACATGCCAGAAATTATGTCTGTATTATTTAATTTAAAAAAGTTATGGGCCCAAACATAATGCATTTTGTAAAAAATCAGGAAAGATATTTGATCACTTAACACAAAAAATGTTAAAGCTATCGACCTTTTTTCCAGTTATATAACTTTAATTAATCAAACTTAAATTGTATACCCAAAATTAGATGAAAATCTTTTAAATTTTCTAAAATATTAATAAAAATAAAAAATTGGTACCTTAAATTTTGCCCAACTTTGACCATGGCACGTTTTTTTCCTGTAAGTACTGTGGATTTAATTTTCATATCATGCACACATTAGGATTTCAGCTTTTTAGTTTAGAAAGCTGAAAGAAATTGGCCAAAAATTGTAGCTTTTATTAATGTTTTTTATGAGACCCTGTCAGACTTTGGCTCTCTCCAGCCCCTCTTCAGTCACCTGTATGTTGACCTTGTTGACCTTTCATCAAATTATGCACGCTTGAGGTGAGGCATACAGGATTTTCACAGCATGTTTTTGTTAGCATTTCAACTGTTAACACCAAAAATTTGAAACCAGTTGATCAAAAACTGTAGATTTTAATAAGTTTTCAAGCACCATGTAACATATTGTTTACATCAAGCTAGTGTTATGCAGTTTGCAAGAGCTCCGCTCCCCAGCTTCAGCTCTTAGTTCCTTAAATTCGGCATACAGTTAGATATCTCCAAAATCCACTACCATGCCAAGAATTTGGTCACTAGGACTTAATACCTTCGAGATAATAATGAAAAACTTCATTTTTCTATTAAAAACCCATTGTTACACTTCAAGACTGCCTAATATCAAAACCACTGATCTGACTTTAATCATAAATAATATACATATTTTTCATTCTCTATGCACATGCCAGAATGATGTCAGTATTGCGTAATTGTTTTAAGTTATGGGCCAAAACATAATGCACTTTGTAAAAATCAAGAAATATATTTACTCCCTTAACAAGGGCATTGCTGAAGCTAGAGATTTTTTTGTCAGGGATGTAACATTATTTAATCAAGATTCAATTGAATACCCAAAATTAGTTCTGAATTTTTCAAATTTTATAAGTTATTAGTATAAATATAAAATTAGTACCTTAAATTTTGCCCAACTGTGACCATGGCACGTTTGTGTCCTGTGAGCACTGTTGATATAATTTTCATATCATGCACACATTAGGATTTCAGCTTTTTAGTTTAGAAAGCTGAAAGAAATTGGCCAAAAATTGTAGCTTTCATTAATGTTTTTTATGAGACCCTGTCAGACTTTGGCTCTCTCCAGCCCCTCTTCAGTCACCTGTATGTTGACCTTGTTGACCTTTCATCAAATTATGCACGCTTGAGGTGAGGCATACAGGAATCCAGGCAGCTTATGGCCAGCCACAGTTGATCCAGGTGTCCAACCCAACTCATCTAGTAGTTTTAACCAACAACATAACAATAAACAATAAATTAATAAATTTTATTGGTTTTTAATAACAAATTTCAAGAAAAATAGAAAAGGAATTTGTTAGTTTATAATAACAGGAAATTAACTTGCAGTTACTGATGATATAAGAATCTTGTATCGATGGGTAGAATGTCACATATTCCAAATAACACCATGCAGTCACCTATGGCATTTTTCAGTTCAATTTTAATGACAAAGAAGTAAATCATATTATTCATTACTAATCATTAGGGATCATATGAAGGAAATTAATGATAGACAAAGATGCAGTTGATAATATTAATCTAGATTCCTACTGTGTCTAGTGTGTACATTGATGTGAAATTAGTCCAAAATGAATTTTTTACAGTTATTTTTTAATATAAATAAAAGCCATAAAACCAGGTACTTATGATCATTATTTAAATGTGTGAATTTGGTATATTCTGGATTCTCAACATCATTGGTTGGTGAAACTGAATAAATACCAGACATGGTGCGAATACTTTGTAATTGTATTTAAATACGAATATGATTATGTACTCCATTATAAAATTTCTTGCATAAAGAATGGGAATTCAGGTAAAAATGAAAGTATATGAATTCTCGTGCAAATACTTTCAAAATGTATTCATGAATGCATTCATGAATATATTCTTTAATATTATTTTAATAATCATATCAGTTATATTTCATTTAAAAAAATCATATGATTCTCATTATTTTTTATAAAAATTATATTTGGGACAATATTTGTAATTTTTTTTAATAAATAGTTAAACTCTTATATTATATGTTCTGCTTATAAGTTATATGGCCAAGTCAAAATCTGTGTGACAATAGTACTCCATTTGTTAATAAAATAAATGAAATCAATCCTCTTCCCTGTCTCCAAAGGTACTATCAAAATCATACATAAGCTAAACAACAACAACTCATAATACAGCTTATATTTATAACCACACAAAACCAGCATGTGCCTCATTTCTAAATAATATTTTTTTATCATATATAACAGCTGAGCGTCGTGACCCATAGGTCCCTTGTTTTGTCTTAGTTACCATTAACATATGTTGATCAATGACACGCCTCAATAACTAGTTCATAATATTGCAGGCAAAAAACTACCATTGATAATTCTCGGTCTTGATTGATATTTTTACGGATTTCTATCAGAAAATATTTTTATAAAAAAAACGGTTGGAGAATTTCATAAAAATATGCGCGTGTAATAAAACCAGAACTGAGAAGTCTGACAAGATTACTTCAAAGAGAGTGAACTCCTGTTTGTTTTCTTGCCTATTATATGGGTCCGTTACCGGTTGTGTTTATATTGTTGTAATAACTAATTCTGGCGTTTGATTAGAGTGACGAAGGAGGTCATAGTTAATTGAGTACGGGTATATAAAAATCTTATACATATTCTGCAATGAATAAAAAAATTAATATAAGATTCCGTATGCTTATAGATGCATACTTTGTGAAATGTGTATGTTTGTTATATAATTATTCGGCAAGCACTATATGGAGTATTTACTGTTCTTTCATATATCAGTGCAATATTAGCATAACTCGTCGATACAAATGTGAATAATGGCAATTAAATATCATAGATATTAAAAAAATAAAGATAAAATCAGGTTCAGATTAAAGTATTAATTTAAACATAAACAAATCTGATGTAAAAATTGATTATTCACTGGAGAAAATGTGATTTTTATATGCTTCTGCTCAATTAGCTCTGACCAACTACATCACTCTAATCAAAAGCCGGACATGGTTATTACAACAATATACGCAAACCCGGTAGAGGCCCTCATAATTGACAAGCTAATGAACAAAACTGGACTTCGCTCTCTTCAAAGTAAATTTTGTGAGACCCACATAGGTCTGGTTCTTTTGAAATTCTCCAACTAAAATTTTCACTTTAAAAAATCTTTTATTTATGGAAATAAAATTCCGTTAAAATATTGAAAAGATCCGAGTTTCTCCATAATTAACTGAAATATTTTCGTTATATTTTCAAGGCAATGCGGACGGTATCGGTTTTACGGTTTGCTATTTTTAATTATACGAATAATTATGCATGCCGGTATTAATCATAGCGTATTATAAGATATAATATTTCCAAATCAAGGGAGAGGTCTAAAACTCGGGGGTTTCCTGGCTATTTCCACGAGGGATTACGGGTCCAGTGTCGTCCGGCGGGTTTCCTTGCCGATTTCCGTGTGTCGCCATGCTGCAGTGAGTTCCCCACGCGACCGCCGCCATCTTGGCTTTATATGCAGTTGAACGATGTGTAGGCCTAAATTAAAAATAAATAGTTTACAAAGAAGCATAAATGTGACCCAAGATATAATTTTCTTCATGAAAATCAGTTAGTCTGACTATACCTGCAAAACGAGGGTCTAATATAGCCAGGGACACTTAGCGGGACCGGGTTGTCATGCCCGATATTATAGTAGTGCCGCTGCCGACATGCCAAATAAATTACGTGACCGTTAATTATTTGAAAATATTAGAGGATGGTATTAAATTTTGTTAAAATACCTTAACAGACAACGGACTTATCACTTTACTGTGCAATAACCACATTATAAACTATTATTTATTTTCTTTTTCGGCAAGATGGGCTTCGGCATTTTGGGTTCGGTATCCTGGGTTTCGGCATTCTGGGTTTCGGCCATTTGGTCGACTACCAAAAAAATATATCAGGGGAATCTGTGACGTAGGACTAATATTGGCCCAGTGTTTGAAAATAAGCCAAATGGAAAATTTAGTGCTAACAGAAATGATGGAAGACAAAAAAAAAACAAAATTGAAATTTTTACCCAAATATGAATATAGAAATTTATCACCCCCTATAAGCCTCCCTATTCTATAGGGTGAGGCTCATATTTACCTTATAGGCCTTCTTTTCACTAGCTGTTTACATGTTAGGGTAATGATATTTAGCTATTGTGCACTATATTTGTAAGATTGTACATAGGATAAAAGTACACAGTCCTGTCACTGTCCAGGAACATGCACTGGAGTAAAATCCACTAAGGACAAAGTCCAGTCATTAATCAACATTTTGGAAATGGTTTTAAATGTTTGTCTGCATCTACTCAGTTATAAAATAATGTTAATTTGGCAAGTTGTAAAACCCTCCAACTTGTCATCTGTCCCCCCCCACCCCCCACCCCACCCCCTCAAAAAAAAAATCGGCTAAAGATAATCAGGTTACCAACATAACCTGTAGGTTACTTGTATACATATGTGAATGCCAGTTGAATTATAAAAGTCTACAACAGGTGAAGGAAAATGGATTATTCATAAATTTATTTGTGTATTTTATCTTTCAGTGATCCACGGTCCAATCTGGATTTAGTGTCAACTCCTGAAAACATAAAAGATAGGATACAAAATTGGGATGTGCTAATGAAGAATATAAAAACGTACTACCAGGTATGGTCATTTTATCACATGCAAGTACATGTCTCAGATAAACTGTGACCCACATATAAAACCTACACCACATTGTTACACAATCCACAGCATACTCAGTTTACATGTATGTTATTTGTTCACACACAGAAATGTACATATTTGGGCTAAAGGATTCAAGTACAAATGTCGAACATGTTGTGTGGCATTACCACACCAAACAACACAGTCCATACATTCCATTACAATCTTTGCTGCATATACTACCCAGACTTGACCAGTTGTCCTTAACATAACTACCGTATTTTCTCAAATAATTCTGAATCTGTTTTATTTCGTTAACGTAGTTTTCTGAAAATCTTAATTTTTTTTCTATATAATTTCGAAAGAACAAACCTCGGAGCTCAGCTATCAGGCTGCAGTTTCGTGTCGGTCGTCATCTTGTCTTGTTATAACATGACAGTATTGAATGGAACAACTAGAACTTTGCATCTTTTTTAGTGTTATCAAAGGAATCACCATTACTGATATGAATGTAGTACTAGGGTGACTATTAAAAATATATATATTGCTCAAAAAATGGTTTTCATATGTCTGAGTAGCATCCCAACATTAAAAAAAAATGCAACTGAAATAAACTATCCCTTGCCTAAGCCCTAACAGGGCCGTGGACAACCCATTACCTCAAATTATCACCTTGCGTAAAACATTTGCAGCACCTGTTGATAATTGACTGTTTTGGCCTCCAATATTGCCCTTTACTATGATTTATAAATAAATAATTATTGACATTCTCAAAACATTTGCAGAAAACTTACCTTTTATAATTCAGTATACCTATCCATACGATGTCATCTCTCTCAAAGTGCCAGTTTTGTTCCGATTGCAAGTGATATAACTCTGCTGTAAACGAGTTTAATGTATGCACATTTAATTGGGAATTCCCAAGTAATGCGACCTCAGCATGTGTTACCAGAGGTCAAACGGGGCCACACATACTAAATGTATCCGCCAAAACAGAGTTTTGCGGATACTATGTTTTCAGCCCACCGCCACCGCTGCCGCCGCTACATAGGTGTCCGGAGAACTCCTCCGTAACCGCTGGGCGGAATTTTACGAAAACCGGGATTATGTTCGGGTCACATGTGAACTGCTGCGCCCCGATTTTGTTTTGACCTCTGACCTTTCCTCTGCCCTCTGCGTCCGTTTGTGCGTCTGTTTCCACACATAAACCCACATATCTCGGGAACCTTTTGACCGATCAGGAAAATTCTTTTGCACAAATGCAGCCCTTGGAGAGCTTTAAAACATACACAAAAAATGGTGGCGCCACCTACAACCATGTTTGCACAGTGTCCATCTGTTCCTCTGCCTTGGGTTAAAATCACTCATATCTCTGCAGTGGTTTGACTAATTCACCTGAAATTTGGCATGCGAATACATCCTGGATAGCTTTTCTGATTTTATGACAGGTGACGCCACCTACATTCACGTTTACACTGCAGACATCCAAGCTCATATCTCAGGAACTGTTTGACGGATTGTGCCAAAATTTTGCATGTGTATAGATCTCACATAGCTCTTTATCATACGCAAAACTGGTGGCGCCACCTGCAGCCATTTTTGCATAGCTCCCGCCTATTTGTCTGCCATGGGATAAAATCACTCATATCTTGGCAGTGGTTTGACATATCTGCCTAAAATTTTGCAGGTTTATACATCCCCGACAGCTCTCTTGATTTTATGACAGGTGGCGCCACCTACATTCCAGTTTATGCAGCAGATATCCAAGCTGATATCTTGGGAACCATTTGACCGATTGGGTTAAAGTTTTGCATGTGTATAGTTCTCACATAGCTCTTTATCATACGCAAAACTGGTGGCGCCACCTGCAACCATTTTTGCACAGCGTCCATTTGTTTGTCTGCCAAGGGCAAAAATAACTCCTATACATGTAGTGGTTTCACTTATCTGCCTTAAATTTTGCATATGTATACAACTTGGACGGCTTTCTGGATTTTGTGGTAGGTGGCGCAACCTACATACACAATTTGGCTGCAGACATCCATGCTAATATGTAACGCTTCACTCTATTTCCCTTTGCCACTCAATCCATGCCTCACTTCACCCGTTCCACTCTGATTTAGGCGGATACACGTAGTCGCTTGTCGACTACCCGTATTCTAGCTACTCTTATTGCTGACATGTGAAATAAAACGTTTATATAATTTGTTGTTCTTCATTTCATTTAATTGTGTTATTGTTAACTGATTATGTTTTTTGTCACAATTAACATTGTCTAACCATTCATGCGGAGTTTGTAACGGACACTCGTTTGGTTAAGGTGTGTTTTGATCTAGGGTACTAATTAATCATCAGAGGATTGTGATGAGAACCTTGCGCCCCGGCGGTTTTCCTATGTAATTAATTATCAAAGGGATGTCTCGCCCATCGGCAGTCTTTCTTACACAAGCAATTAACACTTCAGCGCTCGGACCGCGACTCCCGGGAAGTGGCCCTCGCTGCAATACCCAGGAATTTTACCTCGTTTCGTCTTTTGTTTTATTCAGCACTGAAATAAACTTTGATTTAGTCCTTGCATACAGTAATTTAGTAAATGATAGGCACAAAAATATTTATAAAGTTTAAGCAAAATCTGTTATAATATTTACTCCATGTGGCCTTATCAGCTGATCAGATGTCGACTGTCAAGTATGGCGGCCTAAACGTGAGACCCGTCTATATAATGTACCATTATAAAACAACAAAATCATAAGTTTTCACGGAGAATCTCGTATTTATAGATTATCTGAGGGGGAAAAAGAACTACAGAAACAGGTTTAATCAAACAAACATTACAAATATTGGCACCTTGGTCTTGTATAAGGTAGATATTAAAACTTCTGGCAATATTGCCCATCTATAAAATGACATTGATGGTCCATGCATCAGCAAAACTAAATTTACTCATTTTTAGCTCAGCTGACTATAAGTCATCTGATCTATAGTCGTGGTCCATTGTCCGTCGTCTGTCCGTCTGTCCGTCCGTTGATGTGGCACGTTTTGAAACTGTAAGACCTAGCAACCTTAAATTCGGCATAGTGTTAGATTTCCCCAAGATCTCCTACCAAGCCGAAATCTGGGTCTTTGCGACTTTGTTCCTTTGAGAAATTAAGGAAAAACCTCAATTTTTTTATTAAAAACCTATTTTCACACTTCAGGGCTGCCTAATATCAAAACCACTCATCTGTTTTACCTCATAATTACCATAAATATTCCTCTATATAGTTCCTATGTACATGCCTGAGATTATGTCTGTATTATATAATTTAAGAAAGTTATGGGCCAGAACATAATGCATTTTGTAAAAAAATCAGGAAAGATATTTGATCACTTAACACAAAACTTGTTAAAGCTATGGACTTTTTTTCAAGTAATATAACTTTAATTAATCAAAATTAAATTGTATACCCAAAATTAGATCAAAATCTTTTAAATTTTTTAAAATATTAACAAAAATAAAAAATTGGTACCTTAAATTTTGCCTTACTTTGACCATGGCACCGTTTTTTCCTGTAAGTACTGTGGATTTAATTTTCTCAGCATGATTTTGTTAGCATTTTGTCTGTTAACACCAACAATTTGAAACCAGTTGATCAAAAACTTTAGATTTTATTCAAGTTTACAAGCACCATGTAACATATTGCTTACATCAGGCTAGTGTTATGCAGTTTGCAAGAGCTCAGCTCCCCAGCTTAAGCTCTCAGTTCGTAAAAATTTGGCATACAATTAGATGTCTCCAAAATCCCCTATCATGCCAAGAAATTGGTCACTAGGACTTGATACCTTTGAGATATTAATGAAAAACTTCATTTTTCAATTAAAAACCCATTGTTACCCTTCATTACTGCCTAATATCAAAACCACTGATCTGACTTTAATCATATATAATATACATGTTTTTCTATACATTCTCTGTGCACATGCCAGAAATGATGTCAGTATTGCGTAATTGTTTAAGTTATGGGCCCAAACATAATGCACTTTGTAAAAAATCAAGAAATATATTTACTCTCTAAACAAGGGGCTTGCTGAAGCTAGAGATTTTTTGTCAGGGATGTAATATTATTCAATCAAGATTCAATTGAATACCAAAATTAGTTCTGAATTTTTAAAATTTTATAAGTTATTAGTATAAATATAAAATTAGTACCTTAAATTTTGCCTGACTTTGACCATTTCACTTTTGTTTCATGTGAGCATTGTTTATATAATTTTCATATCATGCACACATAAGGATTTCAGCTTTTTAATTAAGAAAGCTGAAAGAAATTGGCCAAAAATTGTAGCTTTTATTAATGTTTTTATGAGAAAATGTCAGACCTTGGCTCTCTCCAGCCACTCATGAGTCACCTGTATGTTGACCTTGTTGAACTTTCAGCAAATTATGCACGCTTGAGGCGAGGCATATACTTGGGCAGCCAGGCAGCTTATGGCCAGCCACAGTTGATCCAGGTGTCCAACCCAACTCATCTAGTAGTTTTAACTAACAACATAACAATATACAATAAATTAATCAAACTCTTATATTATATGTTCTGCTTATAAGTTATATGGCCAAGTCAGAATCTGTGTGACAATAGTACTCCATTTGTTTATAAAATAAATGAAATCAATTCTCTTCTCTGTCTCCAAAGGTACTATCAAAATCATACATAAGCTAAACAACAACAACTCATAAAACAGCTTATTTTTATTACCACACAAAACCAGCATGTGCCTCATTTCTAAATCATAATTTTTTATCATATATAATGGCTGAGCGCCGTGACCCATAGGTCCCTTGTTTATTTTTTTATTTTGTAATTCCAAGATCGTAATTATTTTTTTCATTCCGAATTATTTGAGAAAATACGGTTATCAAAAAACAATGTTCAGTGAACACCTGACATTAGTGGGATTTTCATTATTTACCTGTGAGTAATACATTCTCAACAGTGCAGCATATAAAGGCATATTGCGTTATGTACAATTCAGTCACACCTGTATCTGTGATGCTAACATTGTTATCTACACTTTTTCCATGTGGGCTCCAAGCAAACATATGACATAATTGTACAGAATACTTGATGTAAGGATAAGATACATGGTAACAGACAGTGGGTTCAACAATGGAGGTCTTTTAACACCATGCTGATAACAGATATATGTTAGCATAACACTTTCTATTACAGAAAATTAAAATTTCAACACTCAGTGCAATGGTAAACATTAAGTGCATAAATCCACAGTCAAATTGACCAATTTTGCAGCTTTTGCATGCTTCATTAAATTCAGAGCATTTTACCCTGTTTGTTTAGAACCCAGGTTTAATATATGTCTTAAAAGACTAAATACAACCAGTAGTGCTGCAGTGATTATCTTCATGCCGTTAGTGCCTTTGCTTGTTGATTCATAAGACACTTCCCAAATTAACAGGCCAGTGGATAAAATAAATGCTCAGTTGTTTCCCAACACTGAGGTATATTTAAACATATAAGAATATATTTAGAAATCATTGACATTTTCATATGACTAATATTTTGACAAACATTCAACTGTAAATTATATGCTCTTCAGGGTGTCCGTAAATGTCATTACATGATTTCAGTGAACATATACATGTACATATTTATTGAAAAAAATATGAAGATTGCTGCTTGATTCCTTCAGCAAGGTAGTTTAAAATTCGATTTGTTACAGAGTGTAGTTTTAATGGCTGTGCAGCACATTGTCTGTGGCATGTGGTGTATTTTAGGTTTCTATACTGATTATGCCAGATCAGGAATGTCAGGGAAGGATCCGGGGGGGGGGGGGGGGATGTTTCTAGGGGGGTTGAACCCACCCTTCCTGGGAGAAATTTCCTTTTTAGCTCAGATGACTATAAGTCATCTGAGCTATAGTCGTGGTCCATTGTCTGTTGTTTGCCCGGCCGTTAACAGATCAAGTTTTGAAACCGTAAGACCTATTAATCCAAAATTTTGCATACAGTTAGATGTCCACAAAATCTCCTACCATACCGAAAATTGGGTCACTAGGGCTTCTTTCCTTTGAAATATTAAGAAAAAAAACCTCTGTTTTCCATAAAAAAAAGTCATTGTTACACTTAAAGACTGCCTTATATCAAAACCACATAACTTTTTTTAATCATAGTTAGTATTCATATTCTTCCATACATTTTCCTTGAACATACCAAAAATTAGGTCAGTATTGCTTATTGTTTTGAAGTTATGGGCCCAAATTTAATGCAATTTTTTTTCAGATTCAATAAATATATTTACTCACTTAAAATGAGAATTGCTGAAGCTGGAGGCTTTTTTTTTTCCCAGGGGTATAACTTTATTTAATCAAGATTCAATTGTTTACCCAAAATTAGATCTGAGTTTTCCAAATTTTTTAAGTTATTAGCATACATGTACATAAAAAATCAATACCTTAAATTTTGTCCATCTTTGGCTATGGCATGTTTCGTCCCTGTAAGCACTGTTGATTTAATTTTTACAGCATATATACATAAGGATTTTATCTTTAAAATATGAAATTTGAAAGGCATTGATTGAAAAAAATAGCTTTTATTCACGTTTTCATACACCATGTCAAGTGTTGTTTACATCTAGCCCACCTAGTAGTACAGCCTTCACTTGCATTATGTAACCCACCCCAGGCACCTTGCCTTGGCTCAGCTTGGCCACTACCAGCAGGCTTCCCCTCTGCCCTGCACTCCCCCCCCCCCCCCAGATGGTTCATAAACTAGATGAATGTTATTGTATCCGCTAAAACAGAGTTTTGCGGATACTATGTTTTCAGCTGGCCGCCGCCGCCGCAGCCGCCGCCGCGTAGGTGTCCGGAGAACTCCTCAATAACCGCTGGGCGGAATTTTCCGAAACCCGGGATTATGTTAGGGTCACATGTGAACTGCTGCGCCCAGATTTTGTTTTGACCTCTGACCTTTCCTTTGCGCTCTGCGTCCGTTTGTGCGTCTGTTTCCACACATAAACCCACATATCTCGGGAACCATTTGACCAATCAGGAAAATTTTTTTGCACAAATGTAGCCCTCGGAGAGCTTAATAACATACACCAAAAATGGTGGCGCCACCTGCAACCATGTTTGCACAGTGTCCATCTGTTCGTCTGCCTTGGGTTAAAATCACTCATATCTCTGCAGTGACTTGACTAATTCACCTGAAATTGGGCATGCGTAAACATCCTGGATAGCTTTTCTGATTTTATGACAGGTGGCGCAACCTACATTCACGTTTACGCTGCAGACATCCAAGCTCATATCTCGGGAACCGTTTGACCGATCAGGAAAATTCTTTTGCACAAATGTAGCCCTTGGAGAGCTTTATAACATACACCAAAAATGGTGGCGCCACCTGCAACCATGTTTGCACAGTGTCCATCTGTTCGTCTGCCTTGGGTTAAAATCACTCATATCTCTGCAGTGACTTGACTAATTCACCTGAAATTGGGCATGCGTATACATCCTGGATAGCTTTTCTGATTTTATGACAGGTGGTGCCACCTACATTCACGTTTACGCTGCAGACATCCAAGCTCATATCTCGGGAACCGTTTGACCGATCAGGAAAATTCTTTTGCACAAATGTAGCCCTCGGAGAGCTTTATAACATACACCAAAAATGGTGGCGCTACCTGCAACCATGTTTGCACAGTGTCCATCTGTTTGTCTGCCTTGGGTTAAAATCACTCATATCTCTGCAGTGACTTGACTAATTCACCTGAAATTGGGCATGCGTATACATCCTGTATAGCTTTTCTGATTTTATGACAGGTGGCGCCACCTACATTCACGTTTACGCTGCAGACATCCAAGCTCATATCTCAGGAACCGTTTGACCGATCAGGAAAATTTTTTTGCACAAATGTAGCCCTTGGAGAGCTTTATAACATACACCGAAAATGGTGGCACCACCTGCAACCATGTTTGCACAGTGTCCATCTGTTCGTCTGCCTTGGGTTAAAATCACTCATATCTCTGCAGTGGTTTAACTAATTCACCTGAAATTCGGCATGCTTATACATCTTGGATAGCTTTTCTGATTTTATGACAGGTGGCGCCACCTACAATCAAGTTTACGCTGCAGACATCCAAGCTCATATCTAGGGAACCGTTTGACCGATTGGGCCAAAATTTTGCATGTGTATAAATCTCACATAGCTCTTTATCATATGCAAAACTGGTGGCGCCACCTGCAGCCATGTTTGCACAGCTCCCATCTGTTTGTCTGCCATGGGATAAAATCACTCATATCTCGGCAGTGGTTTGACATATCTGCCTAAAATTTTGCAAGTTTATACATCCCTGACAGCTCTCTTGATTTTATGACAGGTGGCGCCACCTGCATTCTAGTTTATGCAGCAGATATCCAAGCTCATATCTTGGGAACCGTTTGACCGATTGGGCCAAAGTTTTGCATGTGTATAGAGCTTTCTGGATTTTTTCGTAGGTAGCGCAATCTACATACACAATTTGGCTGCAGACATCCATGCTAATATGCAACAC
Source organism: Sipunculus nudus (assembly GCA_026874595.1). Classification (NCBI taxonomy): domain Eukaryota; kingdom Metazoa; phylum Annelida; class Sipuncula; order Golfingiida; family Sipunculidae; genus Sipunculus; species Sipunculus nudus. The sequence continues at coordinate 5,269,469 of CM049308.1, forward strand.
TTCACCCGTTCCACTCTGATTTAGGCGGATACAAGTAGTCGCTTGTCGACTACCCGTATTCTAGTTATTTTCTGTATTTGATTCATTCTTATTCTAGGCTATCTATGCTACATTTTAGATTCTGTATTGTACCACCAGGGTTACAATGATTAAAGTGTACATTTAATTGTGTCCACAAAGTGGTGTATTGCTAAGAAAGTGTGGATGTTCATGAGATAAGTAATTCTTTACTTCAGAGGAGTAAAAACTTCACCTGGTTTGAATTTGACCATTAATTCCAGTAATAATTTATAGCTGAGATTGTAATTAGCACAATTATTCTTTGTTCCTCATTCAACCAACAGTGTGTGTACTTTATTTGAAAAGATGTTTTATTTTATCAGATTTACTGAATCTTTTATTTTTGTTGATAAAATTAAGCATGTACTGAAAACTCATATGTACAAAACTTTTTAATAGTGATTCAAGGAATAATCTTGAAGATGCCATGTTGTGGCATTATTTTCTTTTAAATTCAGTTTAAACATTTGTGTTTAAAAATAATAAAATATATGTGAATGCATTTATATGACCCAATAGCAGATACACTCTGGATAAATAATGATTGCAACTTAGAATTCTGATATTTTAACTTATATTTTCAGATTTTTTATTACAAATTTATAAATCTTGTAAATAAAAAAAATGAATCTGATAAAAAATTTTAATGGAAAAAGTGGATATGTTAAAAAAATAGGCTTTAATATAAACTTAAATGCATTATTCCCTTGAAAGTGAAATAAAGGTATTAGTCCATTCTGTCCAATTGTCTCTCTGTCTGTAAATTTTTCATATGCATCATAGTATCTCATAACTTTTACTCTTTTTCTTCATGACAGTCTTGTCAGAGTATTAGTTTAGCAATCATATATTTAGAACTGTACTATAACCAAGTAGGAGGGCCCCTTTCCTCTTAGCTTCTCATATGCTTATATATATGAAAAACATTACAATAGAATATTTTGCATATTTTGCATTTGCAAATATTTCAAACTTCAGCTGAGCGCTGTGACCCATGGGTCCCTTGTTTTGCAGTTGTTTCCCCAATTTTTTAAGGCTAACCCCCCCCCCCCCCTTCTGGGCTTTTTAAACCTCCTTAAGGGTATTAGTCCCTCTGTGTTTACAACCATAAACCCCACCTTTCCCAAAATCCTAGATCCGCCCCTGAACGTATAGGGTGGAGTCCCCTCCTTTTGCTTAATGAGTTGCCCTAGGTTTCATTACTCACACAGGTGTTCTTGAAGTGAAGTTTATTAGGTTTTTGCACCGAGTGCCTGACCAGAAAGTCTTTTTCTTGTCCCGCCAGTACTGTACTGTATACAACCGTGACTGAGTGATCTGAATGTGATTTTGTGACGGCAAGTACACAGAGATTAAAAAGGTCAGGTTATTTTTGTCATGAAGGGGCAAGGAAAAAGGGCTGTTCATGTAAGCCAATTGTAATAAGACCTGGCAGCAATTAACCTGTCGCCAGGTGATTTGTACCACATAGCATACCTGGTTGTCTGACATTCCTTATCTATGGGACAGATCTTGTGTATAATGTGTGTTTTGTTCAGAAGTAATGTTACACCTTATGATTTATTAAGTGTTTATTGTCAAATAAAATCTGTTAGAGATAAATTTTGTACTGAAATAAATTTTCTTTGAATTTCTGAATTTTCTGTCAATCTCTGCCTGGAGGGACAATTGGTAAGAGTGGTAAGATATTTAGGATAATGATTTGTCCAAGTCAGGTTCACTGGGATTTATATACAACCAAGTTATCAGCTGTGCTGAAATAAAGTTTATAATAAAATCAAAATCTCAGCTTTCATAATTCTTAAAGTAACCTTTCAAATAGTGCCCTGTTTAGGTGCACCTTGGGTAGATCGAGTGATTGATTTATAGACTTGATTCGCAGCCAAGGTCTGAATACTGAGAGTGTGCACTTCAGTACCTGAGACAGAAACAATGGGTTTGCAGGGTAGTACTGATTAGCTTCCAATGGGTTGGCAAGGGTCAGTACCAGATTTGCAAGAACCTGATATGAAGGAGAAGAATTGCTTCACTCCTCCTGAGTGTCAACAACCAGTAACTAGGATATGGGGCAGAGCTGAAAGACCCGCAGACCTTATTCTTACATTCTTCCACGCTGCCAGCTCGCAGGTGATCAATCCTCCTGCGACTGTTCAATCCGCCTCGGCAGATCTCTTCTCTGCCACAAACACATACATGTGCAATATGCTTGAATGTATAAATAGTCCTGTATTAAATTTATTGGTGACAAAGAAAGGCTTTATAATGGATAATTAAGGTATTTTGTGGCTGAATGCTTTTTCTGTAAATGAGCAAATATTATAATTGAGATCTAGGGATTTTCTCACACCTCACTTTAAGGTTCTAGTGAATATTTAAATCTATTATTTGGCTGATGAGATTATGGCAGGTGTAATGGGCTTAATAACAATAAATATATGGTATTGAATTTCCTGTTTGCTCTTGTGAAATGTTATAAATTTGGTAAACAATAACAAAAGGAATTGTCACAATACAATTATATGTCAATTCAAGAGATTTGCATAAACATGTTTTGAATATAACATAGCAACCATACTTCGAATTCTACCAACAACCATACTGCTATAGAACACAGTGAACTATAGTGTGATCTACAGCATACATGCAGTATACCACATTGGCCTAAAAAAAAAGGTCTCTGTTTCCGATTACATGCCAGTGAACAATAGGGTAGGTAGGTCGGAATTTTTTTTTTTTTTTTTATTTTTTTTTATTCAGCTTATGCGACATATTTTCAGAATAAAATGGTAGATAGAATTATGTTAATGCATATCTGTGCCAATCCGTGTACAGTATGATCAAATACTGACCCATTAGAACCATTTTCTCTTGGAGAAATAGGTGTTTGTTCAATCTCTTATATGAAGTGAAGCGAAGTAACTTTCAAGGAATGATCAGCTGGTCGCTGACAAATAATTAAAGTTGGCGATCAGGCAGGTTTACCTTCTTAGGCTAACATGAGCGCCCGGCCATTCATTCACCCCCAGAAATTGCGAAATGACACTGTTGAGCCATGATGTAGTACGCACGCATTAAGTTGGGGGAAACTAAAGTGATCATAACATCGGTATATTTGTTTAAAATAAGAAATGTACATCGGCAATCCGCTGGTGTCAAATTGGACATCGCAGTTATGAATATGCGCTTATCATTTACCGCCGTTATATAAAAAAAATATCGCCAAAAATGAATGATCACCACGTGTGACCGCCAAATTTGCATTTAACTTTTTGTTACATGACCGGCCAACATTCATTAAATCGTTCGTTTTTACTCCTGCCAGAGCCCGAGCGCAGGTTCAGGTGATCATTGACAGCACATATACAGGTACATATATACCCAAATAGGTAACCACGGTTACATGCAGTGACAAAACGTCATGTCATTGGTTCATTTCAACTCATTTGCATAGCCGAAGACGGCACTGAATTCCGAATATTGCCGACTAGCGACCGTGCATACAAGCGGGCCATTAATGAGGCCTTACGGAAGATGCAAATTTTCGGGGCTTAGGGCAAATTTGAACGATCTCGAATCAATTCTCAGACGGGTCACGGCTATCAGGCATTCGCGGAGGAGGCCACGTTCATAGCTTGAAAGAAGCTGCTTATTTCTCCAGTGGAACACTTTTATATTATATTTATCTGCTTCCTATAAATTAAAAAAAAGTTGTTGTGCAGAACTACGTTCTAAGCTTACGAACCCGCTTATGAATATGACCTTCCACACGCCGTTTTCCCGGGTATATTTGAACTGTCAGTGACAATCTCAGAACATCGCAGTTTGTATCTGTATGACAGATAAAGTTGTCGACATTAAGTCGTACTTCACCTAAAAATTCCACACGCAAACCTCAACGTTTACTGGTTTTGCAATCAGATTCCAAATAAAAATTTTAGGGTCGCACAGTAAATCTAGGGTCGGTCGGGTAACCGGAAACAAAGACCTTTTTTTTTACGCCCAAACTGACAGAACTATTACATGATACAAAAGTGTAAATATATTGAAATGAAATATAGAAAAAACTATTTATTTACCCCATTACTTGAATTTTATTTCTGGTTAGTTATCAGCTTAGTTGTCTAATGTCCAGTGTTTATATATATATATATATATATATATGTAAAATGGACGCATAGTGTTTTTAATTGTCCAGGTCGGTTGTGACAGAAGTTCAGTATTCATGGAGCTCTTTCAACCACAAATAGGCATCACGACAAGATTGCTAATTCTGTTGATATGTCTGAAATCATCCATTGAAATCTAATATAATTTCATAATATTAAATACATATAGAAATGAACAGAGAATGAGATTTGTTAAATGATTGTTGAAGGAAATATTATGCAAGTAAATAAAGATTAATGTGAATCTTATGACACAGGTACAGGATCAGCTCTGGTACACACCTCACTAAATAGCCAGCAGGTCTGTGTGCACACGGCCATTGTACAACCAGATTCATGGTGGTAGCACAGCAAATACTATTTGTCCTTTTTTATTTGAGACCCTAATCACACACTGAAGCCTGGTTATGGAGTTGGAGAACTGCCAGTGGGGGTTATGCAGAGGCTGTCAAATTATGCCACTATGTCATAAGGTCTGGATTTAAAGCGCTTGTATGGTGTGTTAGATTTGTTGGAGTTGGGACCTGAATGCTTGTAGCCGTGACATACTGAAAGAATGCTTGTACAATAGGGAATTGCACCCTGTGAGGCCTGCTTGAGTACAGCCTAAGAGCTCATATCAACAGCTAGTTCAGTGATGTTCACTCCTTCTTCCCATAGATATGCTGTGCTCGACTGCACCTCTCCCTCTAGAGCTGTTGTATCCCTGTGTACATGATCTTAAACACTTGCTGATGGATTTCAATGTAATCTTTTTGGCAGGGGCTTCTGAGAGTTTGTTTTAATAAGTTTTGGTACATGCTACTTCCTTATCTGCCATTGTCTGTCTTAAAATTGCTACTGCATGGTTCAGATGAAAATCCACTGGTATTGCTGTATGCTACTTGTGGAGGAATTTGGTACTATCAGGTATTATATCACTGTCAAATAGAGAACTTTCCCTTAAGGAGAAGAAACATGAATTCAGATTAATCAACGAGATAACTGTCCTATTGCAATCTAGTTTTACCTTTAAATGTGATTGCTTGTACACAAAATGAATCAATCTTTTAATATGTTTCCTATTCAAGGGTTTGCTTTAGGTGAATGACAATCTCTGGAACTGAAACTATATTTGAACTTGTTTCTATCCTTGTCTATTAGTATTAAATGTATGATTTGAACAGTTTAATATTCTAAATGCAAAAGACTAAATATTCTGGTTCACAAATTTTATGAATTTTATTTGTAATGTATTTGCTGATTCATAGATGTGCTGTGTGTCCTGTTGGAACTCAGCAAGTGCAAGGCTGGTTTTATCTGATGTGGTATAAACAGGAAATATTTGCTTGATTCAGAAACACAGGACCCTACTTAAATACTCAATTTCCATTTTGGCGTCAACACATAGTAGCACCTTTAGTGAGAAAAAGATTTTTCCCCATTGCACTTCTGCACTTTGTTGTCGCACGTAAACCTGCAACTTGGTAATTATGCAGGTGGTTTATATTACACATGTTTTAAGTTACATAGATTGATTAATTATAGCTGAGAGAAAAGTTATGTTGTGTTATAATAGGGCCTATGAGCTGGTATGTGATACATAATCTGGTCATTTAGTATAGTCTAGCACTGCTGAGTACATTATTGATATTGAACCTCTAGATAGTCCCCATGGAGTACTTGAATGTAGAACTTTTAGTTGCTGTGATTTGGTTGGTGTGATATAAAATCACTTTGATCTGTGAATAGTGTCATTTTAATCCCTCAGTTTAAACATTCCTGTATTATCAGTGTCCAAAGAGGATCATGATAAACAAAAAAAAAACTGTATGGATGGCACTTCACAAGCCCTAAAAAGTAAATAAGTTCCAAACAAAGCTTTGTTTGATAAATGCTTAAAGATCAATACATATACATGATACACTGAGCTGCCTAGAATTCAATATAATTTTCAGACCTTGCTCAGACAAAACCCGCAGAGAGTTAGCTGACATAGTGGGAACTAATGTGCACAAACTGTGTCAGTGTTGTAAAGTATGTGTCATCCATATCACTAAACTTATCAGTTGGAATGTGATATTTGATAGATTTCAAGTGTGGTTAGTGACCTTTTTCTTTCTTGGCATGTCTATTAAAGGCAGAGTCACCAGTTATAGAATGGTATACCCTTCATCTTTAGACACGTTTTATTTGTTTGGAAGCTTCAGTCAAATGATATGTTTTTAGAAATTTGGTATATACTTCAACATGTATTTCATTAGATGGTTCTTATCACTCATATTAGTTGTACATGTAAACATACCAAATGACATGTCAAATATTATGGTTGCCATTTTTGCTTTTGAGGGTTTCAAATTTGTGATACGTTCACGAAAGGGGTTTTATTGTGAAAATAAAGCATTCATGAGTTCCCATCTTTGAAGGCAAGGTAAAAGAATGATATAATGAATTAAATCTTGTATGTTCATTGATTGTTATTATTAGATATCAGATCTTTCAAATTCTGCCTTTCATGAATAATGAATCCTTAATCAGTTAATAATTTCCATGTTTCCTTGCATGGGTATCTGTGTAATTATTAAGATTTTGAACACTTTTCATTTGATATAAGGTATAAATATGATAATAGTTACACTCTGTGTATGTCTTTTGCCTGGGGGGGGGGGGGGGAGGAACTGAAAAAGTGAAAATAGTAAGTTTTATCGTCACAAATATGAAGCCAACCTCAGTATACATCTTGATATATTATTGGCATTTTACTCCATAATTTAGATATTCATTTTCATGTGTAGACTTTTAACACATCCAGGATGGACAGAAATCCTTTTAAACCAGTCTGCATGCCGGATACATGTAACTACTTGGTAAAGTCATCAAAGCATATAGAGAAGGTCACTGGTTTGAGCCCTGTTAGTCCCTTAATTGGCAAAATGATGAAATCTAGATAGACCCTCCCAAAAATTGTGTAAAAATGTCTTAACGACAGGTAATTACTTCTTGATATACCTAGCCCTGGCCTGTGTATAAATCCAAAATTCAAAATAGCCTGTAGTTCTCCTTATAATCATATGTTAATCTTTCACACACACACATTCAATAAACAAAACAACAGGCCATGGACCTACAAAAAAAAAACAGCTTGTTATTTTTTTGTAAGGATTTTGAAATAAATGGTTTTATTCATAAAGTGAACAAAATGGCCCTTTGTTATATTTCAAGTAGAAACTAGGATCAATGATTGTAAATGTCACATGTTTCCTGGTAATTGCAGTATTTTTCAGATTCAGTGACAATATTTCCACTGTTTGTACTATGTGATGATTTCTTCTATAATCAATTGATCAGACAGAAAGACTTCTGCACACATTAACACCAGACCAAAATTTAATAATTTCAGTTGGTATTACTATTAATTTAATAAGGAAAATGCTGACACAACACTGAAATTCCTTCATAAAAAATGGCAAAGAATGCCAAAGATTATATTGCACAACGTGCAGTTGAAAGCCAGCATGGTTCCTAATCGTGATAGTGCACACTTCTGTGAATAATTTATTAACCCTTTTTGATAAAGATAAGAAAGGTGTAGGTTTCAGATCAAACAGTATCATTTCCTTGAGTTTGCATAAGTAGCTGACATAAGCACAAGGGGCTGCAACAGTCGGCTGTGACAGAACACAAAAGTGACCCACTAGCTGGCATGTCTTGAAATTGTCACTGTCATCACTGCCTGGTGATGCTTAATGTTTCTTTACTAGAAAAAATGTCAGCAAATAGGCATTCCAGAGTTTTGTGTCATTCTGGGTTAACAGGTTTGTCTAGAGAAATGGTTATATGTCATGTTGTTTTTATACACACAGGAAATTGATATAAACAGGAGAACTGGCTTTGGAACATGATAAATTGTTTCAGATTCATCAGTAAAAATCTTATTTTTAACCAGGGGCTTGAATGGCCCACTTGTCTTGACATAAGCTGTAAAAGTGTCAGAGATGTTTCCTTTGGTTTAGCTTGAGAGATGTATTAGGTTTTTACAGATCCTCTTGCTTATTAAGAGGTCTCCAGATCCTATTCTGTTTGCATTTTGCTTTGATTTTCTGGAATCCATTATATTCATGCCCATGTTATGCTGTAGTGTTTAGATTTTTGTTTCTTGGTATTTGTAAGGATGTTGGTGATTTTATGGTTACATCCAAATAATTGAACTTAATAAACAATAATAATGGCTCAGTTTTCAATAAATTTTACTTTCAAATCAACATTTATATGGGTATTACATATATGTTTAATATATATAATTTTTTTTACTGTGCAACTTATACTAGAAATTTGAGTCTCTTGAAACTTTAAATCATCATTATTCATGATTACATGGACAAATATATATGCAGCTGAGCAGTCTATATTATCTGTTTCGTGTGACTCTATTGACATGTATCAGGTGTATTAGTTTTATATGAATACTAGTTAAATGAACTCAAAACTAATGGTAAGGCCATAAAAAATAAAAGGTATGGTTCTCGGGCACCACGCATGTCAATTTAACCCCTGCATCAAAAATTTTATTTTGATTTCCATCTTTAAAGAAGATAAAATAATATAACTTGATAGGATTTCCTTTGTTATGTAGTGCTTTTACTGGTTTAGCAAAATAAATCTCTTATTTTTATGCTTTCCCTGATCATATGACATTTTTATCGAAACGTACAAAAAAAGGTAAAAAAAAATATTGCCCACCCGCACTGGTTTCTGATAAAAATGTGCCTGAGAATCATATCTTTTTTTTTTTGGCCTAAAACCTAATATTTATATGATATAAATAATTTTAACTTTGAATTGTAACAAGTATAGTATAATTATTTGTAAATAAATATATTATATGCAGAATTACAGATTATTGATATTGAATAGTAAATATGCTTTGGAATAAACATCTTTTGAAAAGAATCTTGGTCCAAATTAAAAGAGAATTCTTTTTTATGGTGGTGATACAAATATGTTATCTCTGGGTAAAATGGCAAAAACAGAAGCCACTTGCTGTCAGTACTGTTTAAGGCACTGCATCAGCACAGCGAGGCTTTCACAGCCACTCTGTGTGTGGGTGGTCTGGTGTAAATTTTTAACATATCTACCATGTTATTGAATAAAATGTGGTTTCCATGGCAATGTAGATGGCCATACTGCTTATTAGAAGAGATTTATTTTACATCTAACCTTCCAAGCTTTGACGAATCCACTCTCATTAATGTCATCCCAGTTTGACGTTATCAGGGACAAATGACATTTGATCAGGGAACAATGTGAAGGATGTAGCCAAGATTACCTAATGATTGAGTCTCTCAAGTCTTGAACCCATGTGTAATGTTTCAAAAACAATTTTATAAATTCAGTTTTTACAATGGGTGGCTGTCAACACTTGTCTGGTATTTTCAGGTGGTTTATAGGTATATATACAAGTATAGTGCGCTCATTAATATGAGAGGCAGGTGAGCAAGAAGGGAAGATGTTAACATTGAATACATGCACAGATACAACTATGGACATAGTAAGTAACAGTTTTACCAATGGTGTACCGGTACTTTAAAGATTTCTTAAAGAGATAAACGTCAGATTACACACCTTCAAAAAATGTATTACATTTGAGGTATTTCTCAAACCTGTGACAAGTGAATTTTAACATTGGTTCATAAACAGCATTATGTAACTGCACATATGTTTGCATTTTCTCTATACATCCTTTATATGACTTCTTTATTTCTAAAACTTAGTGTGTGAACATTCTGATAATGTGATTTAGGCTGTATCCATAATCAATAACCATACCTGTGTGAAGACTGATATAGGCTTTACTCAGGTGTGATGTCAGATAATATTACGTCAACACTGTTGCAACCTATACTCTTTGAAGAGGTTTATTTAGGGTCATAATATTAAGTAACTTTGGTTTATGACAATTTTCTTCCATGTTAAACCAAGTGATTTGGCCCTTTGTCCTATGTAACTGACTCAGATAGGTGATAACTTGAGCCACACCTTTGTTGTTTAGATTTGGACATGTTAGATAATCACTGCCCAGTGTCCACACAACTATCAGAGGCCTGAGATAGCCACAGTGATTCTGAGTAAGTCTACCACCTGTACCTACACTCCACCCACTGATCAGTGGGAACCCAGGAATGAGGTGTCATTAATGATAGGCCAGGTATATATCAGGTATACTTAGGTTCCTGTGGCACTTGCTGATTTGTGTATCTAGACATGCACTTAAATTGTAAGTACAGGCAACTTGTGAGTCTGTCAAGCCAGGCTTCAGTGTCACTACATTATCTTGATGTAAATTCCCCCCCCCCCCTACCAAGATTGGTTTAAGTTTTATTTTTCTTTGTTGATATATTTTGTTTCATGTGTTATGTTATTTTTTTATGTTTTTTTTTTTTTCTCATTTACTGAGAACAACTCCTTCTGTCAGTCATGATGCTGATTGTAGTTCACCTTCAGCTCAAGATTCTAATAAATGACATAATACTTAATATAACATCATTTAATATTCTTTCATCCATCATTTATATTTCCTCTTCCCGAGAGAATTATATGGTAAAGCTTAAAAAATTCCAGCAAGAATATAATTATAGAATTTCCATTTCATACACAATACTTAGATAAATGACATAATAATTAATGACCTAAAACATCAATACTAGCTACAGGAATACAAGAATAGATATTCCATAAATTTTATTACAGTGCCACTGTTTATGAGCAGCAGCCCTTTTTCCAGCTAGTCTTTTGTGCATATAAAGGAGTTTCATTGATTTGGCAGGATATCAGACAATCCTTTATTACACACCAGAAAAACCTGTATTACAAAGTAAGATAAGTAAGATGATGCCTTATTTGCACTGGCTACCTGATTTACTCTAGAATGTGGACATGAGGATCATAGGGTCCCCCTTAACTTGTTCTTTGGGGCGATTTCCCCAGCAGTGTCAAGAATCGAGGGTCCCTTAGAGGCGGCATTATCATCAATATTCAATTGAGATGAAGATGTAATGGCTGTGTTGAGGATGGTAAATCTTTGTGGATGATGGAAGCCTAAAGCATCCTTGTTGCTGCATCTGTAAATGTCTTGATGAAAATTCTTATGTGGGGAGAGAGAGAGAGAGAGCAGTGGAGCAAACACTAAGAGAGAAAGGAAAAAAAAAGGAAAAAAAGAATTGGAATATCAAGAAAACGTCGACTTTGAATGGGAAAAAAATTTATATTTTATTTCATGTTTTAAAAAATACTGTTTTTCATTTTTATTGGAGCTCCTGTATGGCCTCTCTTCTAAACAGTTGCCTGGTACATTTAAGGTGGCTGTGTTAAAAACACTTAGGATTTTACACAGCAATAGGGTATACGTCCGTCCCTGCATAATCGGTACCCCTTTACACTGCTGAGTGGAGAGGGCTCACCCTTGTGATAAGACTTCGGCCAGGAGTCTTAGCAAAGAACGCAGTGTCACTCTGAGCAGGGATTCAGACCCAGCACCTTAACCATTACGCTAAGTATCAGGTTCCTCCAGACTCTCTGTATGAATGGTTATTCATTGATGTTTAGAATACATTTTATCCTTAATTGATAATTTTTCAGACAGTATAATATGACACCACTGTAACCTGTAGTGTGCATTAAATATGATTATATAGGTAATAAGTCTAACTGTGAGCATGCATGATGGTGTATGATGCATGTTTTTCCTGGTTTTAAAGTGAATATATGTGCATGTTTATGTACACGTGTGTGTGTCTGGGTTGGTGTTTGTATATACAAATTTATACAGTTAGGAGCATACTGGGATTGTCAGTGGTTATTAGAGCACATTAAATCATCCAATCCCTGATGACACCTGGCTGTACTGTACATGTTTATACTGAGACATACAAGCTCATCGTTCCTGTTTGCTCTGACATTTATAACAAATATTTGTTTGACAGAGCCCTGCATTTATATATTATTTACTTAGGACCTGAACACAGCAGTGATTGTTAAAAACTGGCCTGGACGGTTATTAGATTTACTGTAGAACAGATAAACACATACAGCCACGCTTAATAACATGGTTCACATAACCTGACGGCAGGCCTAGCTAATACAACATGGTTGCAATAACTTTGTGCACTTCCATAGTGGAGCCCACATTCTTGGGGTCTGACATCTTTGCAGCATGATGATTTATTATGATTTGCATAAATTAAAATTTACTGGTCAGCCCTTTATAAACTCAAGTTGTATAGCAGTTTTCCTTAAACAAATGTTTACTGTATTATTTGTTATAGAAATTTTTGTTATGCCCCCGCCACAAAGTGGCCTAGGCATATAGTTTTACCCATGTCCGTCATTCCGTCAATCCGTCATTCCGTCATTCCGAAATCAAACAGTTGTACGGACTTTTTTTCGCAATGCCTGCAGATATTGGCCTGATTTTTGGTGTGTGGGCAGATAATGACCAGTTACAGATCGAGTTCGGGTTTCGTCCCGGTTGACCTACTTTTGACCGTTTTACGGCTCCTAAACTTAGAAAATTTCATGAAAAATAGAAATTTTCATGACAAATACACATGTAGTCGTTTTTAGCCCTCAGCTCATAGGCTGATGGGCTGTTGTCGTTATCCAAGCCATCTGTCTGTCCGTCCGTCCATCTGTCTGTCCGGTGTCTGTCCGTCCGTCCGTTCCACGTCTGTTAACTTTTACCTTGTGAGCGGGATATCTCTAAAAGGATTCACCGTTGGAATTTTATTTCATCAGCGAAGATGTATATTGATAAAATCTCGGCCAAGTTCGAAGATGGATGACCTTGACCCATTTTTCTACATTTTAGAGCTGATTATAGAAAAACACTCAGAAGTTTATATCTCAGGAACCATTGTGTGGATTTTCACAAAACTTACTATGACCATTGGGACTGATGGTCTGTATGTGCTGCACAATTTTGGTGGTGCCACCTGCAATTTCTGTTTTTTAATGAAATTTTATCGGATTTTTTCAATTTTGGCCTTTTGTGCAGGATATCTCTAAAGGTATTCAACACAGGAACTTCATTTCTTCAGTGCTATTGCATTATATTTACAAAATCTTGGTCAAGTTCAAAGATGGGTGATCTTGACCTACTTTTCAAGGTCACAGAGCTTAGTATAGAAAAAAACTTAGGAGCTTATTTCTCAGGAAGCATTTTGTGGATTGTTATGAAACATGGTATATACCTCTCCAATTTATATTTATAAATGATTATCAACTTTTGCTAATATTCTAGTTTCGCAATGCAATGCTTACAGATACTGGCCTAATGTTTGGTCTGTGGGCGCATAATGACCACTTACAGATTGAGTTCGTGTTTTGTCCCAGTTAACCTATTTTTCACCATATGACAGATCCTGAAAATAGAAAATTTCATGAAAGACAAATTTTCATGAAAAATGCACATATATGGACTTTTTTTCACAATGCCTGCAGATACTGGCCTGATTTTTGGTGTGTTGCTTGATAATGACCCTTTACAGATCGAGTTTGCATTTTGCCCTTGTTGACCTACTTTTGACCATACAACACCTCCTGAACTTAAAAATTTTTACAAAATTTAACAAATGTTTCTAATTTGCCCCAGGCGGGGGCATTCGTGTCGTTCTGACACATCTACTTGATGACTGGATCATTTTTTTTTATGTATGATCACACCAAATTTGCTGAGCATCAAGGCCATCTGGCCACTTATTTTCTGTGGAATAATTTTGAACTGAAGCATGTATAATGTCCATTAGTTACATGACTGTTTATACCAAGTTGTGCAAAGAATAAAGATAATTATTCCTTGAATAGGCCTGATCTTGTTGATAGTTGAACTGGTAGCATACATGGTTTACCAGTCCCTACACAGCCACCATACAGCTAGCTACTGAGATCACAACATATTTAACTAAAATCACTATAATTTTTTTTCTGATTAATTTGTCATCAAATATCTTCGGGCTCATAAGTTATACCATCTTAATTCGTATGAAGTTGCATGAATCAAGTGCAGCTGCATTTTTTTTCAGTTAATTTTTTACACAAAAGAATATATAACACTCATTTTCATAAATAATAATCATATGGCAACAAATGCTGGAAATTGATCTTTCATATCATGTGTAAGATGTCGTATGTCGATCCTCATTCAGCAGGTAATGGCACCTATAGGGGCATGTCCTTTAAAATAATTTCAAATTTTAAATTAAACATGGTGTCAGAGAGTGTGACCTGTGATATATGCATCTCAGTGTTTGTTTGTTCTTGATAGTCTGTCCTTTGATGTAACTGTATTTTGCTTTTTGCATGAATGAAATACTAAATAGGCCCAGAAGTATTATAATTTAAATGCATAATTTATCAAGTAAGGGGACACTGCATGGTAATAAATTGTAAGATACTTGGGTGGAAATGACAAATCTGACTTAGATAATGTATACAGTAGCAGCCTTATTCATAAGTGACCCCTGATTTGACCTAAAAGCAGGTGTGATCTGTGCACAAAGCAGTTTCTCTGTAACTAGTAGCTGTACCACCCAGTGTAATAAGGCACAGGTAAACGGTTAATCCCAAGCTGTATGGCACCAGTCCAGCTACCAAATACATACAATCTTTATCAGTATTGAATGACCAAGCATTCCTTTGTCATGTGGATATATGTCCATATATGTGTACTATTGCTGGTCTCAATGGGATATTCCAAGCAAGCCTGAGCAGGCATGCTCCATGCAGGTAACACACTAGCTGTACTTGTGGTACAGTTTCCATGCTTTTAACACCAGCTCCTCTCAGGTTAAGCAGGTGACAAATATGTACCACAAGTGTCATCGTGACAATTGGCAGTCCATTACTATGTACTGATATATTTGAGGGGAAGCAGGTAATTGGAGTTTGTTGGCCAGGAATACACAGTCTTGATTGATTGATAATCCCTGTATTCAGTTTTAAGTTTGTAAGATCAAGAGTCCACCATTAATGGACCTATAGTACTGACAGAAAGACAGTGACTGGACTTTGATACTGGTGTTTATTATTCATGGCTGATGATAAATACTGGAGGACTGTCTCAGATACCTCAGATCAAAGGGTTCTTGCCAAAATAAGGAAGTCTATGATAAGTGTATAGACCTTTGAATTGTACATTCATATTTCTCTTTAAGTCAAGGAGATATGTCACTTATATCTCAATGAATATGTGAGTGGATTAATTCTGTAAATGTCATTAGTACATTAGTGTCATCACTTGTGATTACACCAGGCTGCAATAAATTAAAGTAAATGTTTGTTTTAAGAATATCCTGACTTTGTGTTTAAGTGATAGATGGCTATTGACATGCATTGGATCAATATGAACATGATTATTTATTTTTACACATTAAAGGACAGTCTGGCAGTTGAAAAATGCATACATATTTGTTCCTGGTTATTTAAATAATTTAGTAATTGAAGACAAACATCTTTGAGATAATGATTTTATTTTGTTCAGTTCATCAGCTTAATCGACATATCAGTGGTTTCTCCCATAAATACATTATGGTACTTACATGACAGTCATTGAAGCTTGATACTGTTTGCTAGTAGATCCACAACTAAGCCTGGATATGCATGTGTTGTCAGAGATCATACTGTGAGTAATATTCAGGGGTCAGTCTAGAGACTCGGTAATATGTGAGGGGTAATTTTCTAAACCCAGAGTAATATGTCAGAAGTCAGGAAATCATGTGATCTGTAAAAATTTATCAACAAATCTAGTTTATGGAGTTGACCATGTTGCCTTTTGACTTTTTCTTAATATATGTATAACACCTGTGTTCTGAACAGGCATTGAGTCAGCCACAGCAAACAATACACACAACAGTTGCAGGTACCATAAACTGTACATAAAAGGCAGTTGATCGTAGAACAATGAGAGATTATAGTATTTACCCAGCAGTAAAGTCAGATCTGATAAATACTCAGTATTTGTGACCCCCTACCTGTGTGTTTGGACAGACAATATCAGCTTGGGGTCAGACAGGGGTGATCCTGAAGGGCTGAGGTCATGGTGGATGTGGCTGCTGGTCACGTCCAGTAATAACCAGTGGACCAATGACTGTGATATGCATGGTAAATTGTTTATACAGGTCCATTAAGAAATTTACATCCCTGACCAGGACAATATATCACACACAATTTACACAGCCGACCACTTGTTACCATTGAAATATGTGTACATTTAAGGAGGGGTTGTTGTGCCGTTACACAAACATGTAGTTTCTCTGTAAATTCCTTGGAAGCTGCCTTCAGACAATTGTCATCTGTAAAATTTATACTGTCAATTACTTCATAAGGGTTGGCTTTTAGATATTATGCCAGCTGAAATTCCATGTGCATAGTGATGAAACTGATCATAAAACACAACCGAAAAAGAGTCATGTTATTTGGGTATAGTGAAAGCACTAAAAGTGCAATGAAAAACAAAGGGGATGACTAAAAATGCATGATTTAGTGCTTTGACTAGAAAAACCAGAAGACTAAAAAAATAAGGGTACTTCACAAGTTTTATATAAATCTGATACTACAAGTACTTCAGTACAAGAAAAACTTGAATATTTCCCGTCATCAATAAAAAATATAAACAGTTAAATATATGAGACTTTAATATCTTTTCACAAAGATAATCCTCATAATTTCACAAATGATTCTAAAAATTAGTATTTGACTGGTTGATTTTCCACAAACATCCTTTCCACATATCAGGAAACACATATTTGTCATACTGTTAATTCCATTGTGCTGTGATCGGATATATGATGGGTAGTGACTGTGATATTATCAAAAAGAAATATAAAAAAAAAACTTAAAAGTCAACTGATTACATGCAGAAATGTACACATTTGTATGACTGCCATCATCTGTGACTTGTAATAGACTATGTCCAGAAATCTTTCTTCACAGATGAATATATCACATTACGGACTCTATCTGCATTAACTCTACCCCCTGTTGTTAATTTTATCTCTCCTGATAAGATGACATGTGACAGACATCTTTGGGGATCTATACCTCACAACAGGAGAGCTAATTACTATCAATGTCAGCTTAATAAATGCCTGGGCATATCAATGAATACACACCTGTGAAGTATATATTGATGTGTGACAGGTGCCTGTCATTAAGATTAACGATCTTGGTAAAGTAGGGTCAATAAGTACAGTTTTAAATTTAACCTATCAACATAATGATATGTTTGTACTTCAGCCTGTTTGTAAAGTTATTTTTTCCTACCCTTAACTTTTTAAAGAGAAGCTTGACATTTTACCTCAAGATGGAATTGAAGGGGCCCTCAAACGATCATGATTATTTGTATGAACTTGTGTAAAGGCCCTTGATGTCTCCCTTTTGATATTTACTATTAAATGGAAACATTAAGAGTAGGGTGTTATTTCACAACAAACTACTTCTCATTAGGGGGTGGTTTGGATATGCTTGAAGGGCGTTGACGTTGAGGATCTATATAAAAATTAGAACATTCAGTAAATAATGAATGGCCCTCAAGTTAAAACAAAAGTAAAGAAGTACCAACTTTAAGAAAAGTATTAATTTACTTCATATATGTACATTTTTGCCTCTCTGTTGTAGGATGTTTTGCAACAGTATATTGTGATGAAAAGGCCAAACATCTTGAAGATATGTAAGGAGCCTGAAACAGGTATGTTCTAAAAATCAATATGAGCTCAAGTGCCTCTCCACCCTGTCTAGAGAGACATTGCTGGTGTAGAGCTGAACATTTGTTTACAGACGTACTTAGTTTACAATTATTTACCTGTAGTTTAAAAGTACCTGCATTTATAAGGGCGAAGTTGCACCACCTCTTACTTCAGTGTTCAAGAGTTTTTGTTAATTTTCCACAGAAAATTATATTATTTATGCTTGATTTTACCCCTGAAAGTTCTGTGGAAATGCATGTAACCAGATTGTAGTACCTTAAGGTGGTGCAGGGGGCACTGCAAGTGGTCAGTCCCAGCTGGTTCAGGATGAGCCTCTAAATCCTGGACACCTGATAGGTGCACATTAAATTAATGCGCTGCACCTGTTAAATGCCAAGTAAAATGGTTCATTAAAAATTAAAATGCATCATATTCTTCTTTATTAATGGATTTTAAATATCTCCCCCTCCCCCTTCCCTCCTCTTGAATTAAAATTTAATTCCAACTTCATACATCCAACTTTATAGCCTGTATTATAATAACTAGAAATAATCATAAAGTTCAGATACTGTTTTACATACTACTATTCAGATGTAGCAAAGTTGGAGTTACACACAGTGTGCTCTGTCTACTCTATTACTAAGTTTGCATTCAAACTTGGGTATCATAATTTTATTAATGTATTTTAAATATTGTTTTACATATTATTATCCAGACATAGCCAAGGAGGAGTTAAACAACGTGCTGCTGCTGTTACTTGGTTGTGCCATCCAGTGTGAACAGAAAGAGGTCTACGTCCAGAACATCCAGGGCCTGGATATCCCCGTCCAGGAAGATATCGTGGAATATATCAAAGAGGTAGGATTATTATCTTTATATAATGTACAGGTGAAACTCTGGATTTACTTCGTTAATAGAGTACAACCATGATTTTATTTAATATGATCTTGCATAATAAACATGATGATAAGTTGAATATCATATATACAGAAGTCTTGTTGATCACTGAAATACTTAAGTCTGTTTTAAGATGCTAATAAGAAAGATAAGGATGGCTTGTTAAATATGGTATGTAGTATCATATTTAAGAAGAATGTCTTAGCAGTCTTTGAAAATTTGTAGAGGTCTGTAATACGAGTCTGTCAGAGAGTGTGGGAGGATTGTTGATGCAAGGCCAGATAAGATTTCAAATTATCTTCAGATTTTGACATCATTGCATCATAATGGCATGCCAAGATGGTTTGAGTTTTCATGTAAATGGTCAGCAAGAGGAAAAATTTCTGCATGGTTCAGGTTTTGGACTTGAGTTTTATAATATTATCATTGTAGATATGGTATATCATATAATAAGTTAACATAAGACCAAGACTCTTTCAATGAGTCCCTCACTTAATTGGAATCATGAATATAGAAAGTAGGAACCACATATGTATTGACATTATAATTTATTAACAAACAAGAGCATGCTGCCAGTTGTTTGCTCCTGCATTATTCATGTTGGCCTGCCATAAGTGTGTTCATTTGGAAAACATCCATTTGATGATATCACTCCACTTCTCCTATGGACTTGTATCAGTGTAGAGGAAAACAGATCAGGGGTCACCAGAGGTCAGATTCAATTGATCACATTTGTATGAGTAAACATCAACATCTAAACATGAGATTTTTGTAAAAATGCTTTTCTGCCACATGAAACATGTACACATATGGAAACTGTGCGTAATTCTCAAGCAAGCAGAGAGGCACGAAAGCTGAGTATGGAGACTTACTTATGACATGATGTCCAGGGAGTGGCCAGTTTTAGACTGACCACAGTTGAGGTTTTGTTAATTGTTGCAATATTCAGGACCTTAGCTTGAATGAAAGATAGTTGTTGAAAGCCCAAGTGTGGGAGATTTACCCATTACCCATAATAAATATTATTCTGTGATGAGCAAATTTTTGTATCAGGTATGTACTGTTCATTCAGTGAAAGTGAAAAAGGCAAGTGTATTTGTGAATCATTTTCATTAGGATAACTTATTCCAGGAAACAAATGATGATCAAACAAATGCAGTTGTCCATTGTACAGGTCTGCACAAAACAGGTGCTTGTTGAGTTCTCATCCTATACTCTCCAAGCAGTGAGGTGTACTGTAAGAGAATATTAATGGTGAGCAGGGTTTTGCTTCTGCAGGGCAGTTAGGAACCAGTTAAATAGCTCCAGACTTTGTTAATTGGTATAGACTAGCCCGGTCATGAGGTCAGTGATACTCTTAATACCTGCTTACCTACATACCTGGCTGTTACTGGACCCATTGCAGATCAAAGATGAGGGATCAGTGGACAGGTGATAGGAATGTCTACCTACCTATTACATACCCATAACACCTACCACAAGACCTGCATGGCCTGTCGGATACAGGCTGAAAAATATCACTGCTTTTAATATATAAATTCTCTAGGCTGTGCATGGAGATGCATGTAAAAGACGATCATTGTTTGTTCTACACAGAAAAAAATAGCACTGTTGTTTTCAGTGGGAGAATACTTGTGGGGAATGTTCAAAGGGGGAATCTGTATACCCATCCTTTGAAAAAAAATTCCAGGGTTACCCAATTGTAATCAGTTGAGTACATTTAACAACAAAGATTTTGCTGTTTTATTGCTTAATATTTAACTTGGAAAAACATAGCTAATGGTTCCAGTTTGTGAGTCACTCATGATAACTAGCTCTAATGATGTTATGGTTCCTGCTCAGTCATCACCAGTAGTTACATTTGAACAATTCATTTGGCAGAATATATCACCAGATGGCTGATAGTGGTACTGATTGACCATGACTGATAAGTTGACCATAGCCTTGTATAAGTCAGAGATTTGCTACTAATAATACACATTACTGCCTAGGTAAAAGTTAATTACATGTGTGTAACACAGTTCATTCATGCTTATATATTTCATTTTTTCTTCAACCACATCAGCATCAACAAACCTTTCTCCTATGTGTTGAAATATATAATTGTGAACCCCTTATCATGGTCTGTTGATCATCAAAGTGAGGCTCCTTAGATCCTGTTAGGAGAGGTGTCATCTGTATACTTGTATATCCTGTATGGTACTACATGTTAAGGGGTCAAAGATGAACATTTTACAAGTCATCACAGTTAATTTCTATATAAAATAATTATCCAGTCCACCTGAGAAACCTCAGACCCTTCTTTGTCATGATAATTTGGTGTGTGTATATTTAGTTAAAAAAAACTTATAAAAATAATTAATTGCCACACAATTAATTATTACCTCATTAAAACATTACATGCTGAGGATTCACATGGGGAGGGCAGGTTCATAGGGACCACTGTCATTCTCTCCAAGTCTTACAAGTTAGAAAGTAGCAGCAAATTACCAAAGATCATACTTGTGGGTCACTAAATGTGGATTTATTAATCTAACCGTATAGCCATTTAACCTCAGGTAGGGCCCCATTACATGTTTTTATCACAAATGCCATTCATTCTTCCATGATGCCAGTAATAACATGAGGGGCAGCTTGACCGCTTGCTTACCTGTGTGGTCATGCTGGTGAGGCAGGTTGGTTGACCACTGATAGCCTGTTGATGCTGACCAGAGGCTGGTTTGTTTTGTGTCTAACAAATCCCAGGCATACCAGTGTGTACATGGTGACCAGGAGCATCCAAGAAGGATCCAGGATTCTTAATCTACAAGTGTGATATGAGATCCATTGCTGAGCTACCATTGCCGTAGCTACCAGGTATATTTGGACACCAGGTGCAGGCAGGCCGTGTGTCATTGGACTCATTAGGAAGTTTAATTTTAGGCTATTAGTGAGGTGAGACTGTGCTGAAGCAGCATCTGGAAGCTGGAACAGTAGCTGATTCAGCTGGTCAGCATCCCTGCTGCTCTGGCTCCTGATGAATAATTATGATGTACACTATTAATTGTCTTGACTCCCTCAGTTGCTCTTGACTGATGTAGCTTGGTATTAATAGCAAGCCAATCTGGCAAAAATTATTATAAAAATATTTAAAAAAAAGGTACGCAAAGCATTACACTTGAAAATTTGTTGAGGCTGTAACTGGCAATGTGTTGAAGCCCAGCAGGTCATGTATGTGTTAAGTTTTTATGGTGGCATCTGGCATTCCTCTAGTTTTAATTAATTTATAGTTATTGATGACAGTTTATCTTAATAAATACACTGACACATACCCGTGATTAGTCATGGAAAAGATTTAAAAAAGATGAGCACCACCGCATTGTGTAATATAAATTCATTATAAAAAAAAGAATTGATATATTGAAACTAAATTATACCTTAATACATTATTACACCATTTCAGTATAGTTTTTGATTTGCAAGTAAATTTTTTTTATTCACCTGGACATGTTTTAATTTCTCTTCAAGCATTTAGTAACAAGTAAGCCTTTTGATTGTACAATTTACATTTAATATGAGAAAGACTGTAATAATCAGAATTATATACCATAACAGCATGTTACCTAGCGAGTCACATTATGACGGATGATCCGGCTTTTGGACATAAGTTATTTCTAGATCATGCACCCTTGCTAAAAGGTAATTGTACTCCTCCAAGAAAAATCTTTCTTTTGCCTTTGTGCAGACTTGTTTCTACCTTTGAACATGACCCAGCAGGGTGTTTTCTTTAGGGGCATACTAGGTTTGTTGATTTGTAGTATAAACAAAACAAATGTTTACATTTCCTTGGCTTGTACTGATGACAGTAGCTGGTTGATGTACGCCTCTCTGTCCCTTTTGATGAAGGAATAACTTCATTTAAATGGCTTGCCTTGAACCATGCAAAGGCCTGCCCAGGGCTTAAAAAATCAAATCTAGGGCCAATGACCATTTTACATTCAGGAGAATATTACTTCCTGCTTTTACAATCATTATATCTCATGAAAAATTAGTGTAATCTTGTGTTATTGTTGTTGGTATCTTTTTAAATCTTTCTTAAGTCTGTTAGCTTCATAAACATTTGTGATATAAAATACAGTATTTATGTCAATGGTAGTATTTTATTACCAAACAAATCCCCAACTTTGGCATGTTAAATAGTTTCTGTGAAGGGCAAAGAGCTATATTCTGAACTATCTACACCTGGACCAATTCAAAATTAAGTTAGGAGGGCTGGTATGGGGCAGAGTTAACTTGTCTGGCGGGCCAGTGTTTTTGATAAAATCATTTAGCCCTGTACTGTTTTCCATTTCTACTGCTGTTTTTACCAGTAGGGGTTGGGTTTGATCAGCTCTACAAGCAGCCCCCCATGTATGGTTTCAGCT
Organism: Sipunculus nudus; assembly: GCA_026874595.1. Lineage (NCBI taxonomy): Eukaryota > Metazoa > Annelida > Sipuncula > Golfingiida > Sipunculidae > Sipunculus > Sipunculus nudus. The sequence continues at coordinate 5,292,710 of CM049308.1, forward strand.
GCTGAGATCAGAGCTGCTGCTGTGAAATTTAGTCTGACATTACATTACTCCCAGTGCTAATTGATTATTGTCGACTCAGGGGGAAATGTTGAAGTTCAGGTGCAGGGACACTTCAGGATTGTAAGACGATAGTATCTTGTGTTGACTCGCCTCCTCAAAACTGTTTTTCTCCCTGCTTGAGAACTCTTGGAATGCTGTGTCGGAGTTTCCCAGCCTTTAAAGCAGCCCTGGTGTTATAGTCACTTAGTGAACATTGATATAATGATGCAGATTTTGACATGCCTGGCCCCAGAGACTTGTACTTATAACAGGGCAGGCTTCCTGAAGGATTTTTGAGAGAACATACAGAGGATAGGAATGAGTATCACTTTACTGAAGAGTTTTATTAACTTCATTTAGTGGACTTATGGATTATATTCATGACGTAGCATCATTTGGCCAAGAATTTTAAAGTCTTCAATTATATGACTTGTGTGGGTGATACCATTGAGGATTGTATTGTTTTGGAATATCTCTTCAGGAGAAAAACAAGCTGATGATATCATGTAGCATTAATCAATCTGGGGAAGAATTTTAGTGTATTCAGTAGGACAGTATAAAGGTGAGACTAATGAGTATAGGCTTTCTGTCATGAACATGATAGTGTTCAAATGGTGAACATACAGTGGGTACCATGGACTACATTCAGAACCTTTCTTTTTCTATGAAATGTAGTTTTCACACACAGAAACAACAATACTAAAATCACTGTGCAGAATATACAGACTTTTGTTGCTGATGTCTAATTGAGTAAATCACTGTTCACCATACCAGTTCACACAGTGATTCTACAGAAACTGGATATTAGGGTACATGCACCCCTAAGGCTGGTAAAGAATACAGCTGGGTAGACTAAGAACAAACCCAGATAGTGCAGTGTACATTGTAGAAGTACAGAGTCACTTCATTAGTACTCCTGTACAAAATGTGCAAATTGGATTAACAGACCAAAGAGGGTTTGTATATGGAATAAACAAAGAGGCACAGTTGGAAGGAAATAGATTAACTTGAATAATGTTCTTGTGTCCTGCGGGGAACATTTACATGAGGAGCTGGTTAGGAGGGTCCTGAGGTTCATGCAAAAAAGGGATCTTTAAAGTACCACATTTCAGTTTTTTACCATCATATTGTGTATGTGGACTCGTGTCTGGATTACACAGAGCAGGAGAATCTGGCTGGGAACCTATTAAAATAAATAGACCTGTGTCACTCACATTAAACAAGAGACTAAAATGATGCATTTGGTTTGTTCCTGTATCAAGAAGGAAAAAAACTATATTCATGGACCAATTCAGAACCATGCTGAAGAATGAATTATTGTTAAAAGTGGAAGGCTGAAACATGTTTAACTATCTGAGGTGACATTCCTTGCAGTCACTAACTGTCAAAGTGAACACCTGTAATGCTGTGATTAGAACATTTGCTGAGTAAGCAACTTGAGGGCATACAGGTATACTCAGGTATACAGGTGATCATACATGACTTCTCTTTTGGTGAAGCAAAGGTGCACAGGTGGCAAATATTGGAGCGCTATGTAACAGTTATTTTTTAGATCTTTGCAAGATCTTTATGAGTAAGAATTTTTACAGGTTAATAGTACCTGTGTAATTAGGCATGATGCTGCTGTCCTTCATCAAACAACAGATAGAATCATATATCAGAGTACTTGTTTATTTTCTTCAAGGATAGAGCCGTTGTTTATCCTGAGAGCTGCCTTGCAGATTTAGACAGGCTGCCAATCACCTGGCTGTAACAGCCCCTAGTGCTGTCCGCCCTGAACCTGTTGTTACTGGTCAGGTAAGGGTCATTCACTGCAGGCCTGTAAGCAGGGCTGTAAACAGTGCTAGCCAAAACTAACAGTTGCTGGAACATCAGAGATCATTGAACGATCGTCTTGTGATGTCATTCTGGAGTATGTGAATCTCACTGTTACTGTAACAGATACTTCAGCAGTTTAGTCTACCTCTGAAGTGCTCATTCCCTGAGCTAGCTTTTCCAGGAGGCAGTTGGTGCTGCATTGCTCTCCAGCAACCATCCAGTGTGCCATTGGAGCCATGTTCACGACTGGATATTTCATTTGGGTGAGAAAAATTTAATACTGACTAGTTAGCATGCTACATATGAAAAGGAATATGAATTGTTCTATTCAGGAACTACAAAAGTGTGACAGAATAAGGAGTTTGCTTCATTTTACAGGATAGACCTCGTTTCTTTAAATAGAGCTGTCTGTTGAATGCAAATAAGAAACCTGTTTGGTTAGAAAATGTTTATATTAAATTTTCTGGATTGTAGATTTTATGTGTGCATGGATGTGTGGATAATTGGAAAGTTCTGTAACCTTTGAGAAAAAATTGAAGTGAATTATTTTCTCCTGTCAAGATGTCATGGTATTCTTGAAAGGTTCTTGAATGCTGTGGACAAGGGTCCATCTTACACCCTTGTACTTTATATATCCAGTAACAGATTTAATGCTTAGCCATATAATCATCTAAAAGTAAAGGTGATGTCATCCTTTGTTTTACAGGTATACTCAAGAAGTTTAAATATTTATCACAATTATATGAACATTTCAGAAATTGAATTATCTACAGGTAAACAATGGCTGCTGTTGAACCGTGGGACTCCATATTGTATTAAACACTGTAAAAATGATCCTGTAAACAGGGATTTTGATATAGAGGGCATCATTTCACACAGAAAGTGAAGTGACTTGTTGATTGTTGTAACATGAGATGCCTGTGGGGGACCACTGATTGGCAGGGGTTATCAAGGAGGTGCTTACAGAACCTACTGAGCCTTGATAAACTTTACTCAACATGAAAATTACAGAACAAAACCTGATGATTGTATTTCATAGCCCCACCTCAGAGGAAAATTATACATGTTTCAATCTAGGCTTTATCCAGGATATATATTCCTGTGTTCCTCAGACTTTAACAAAAGTGCTTATTTGGGTGAGTGATTTAAATGAGACCACTGATTGCTACTTAGGTATCTTTTCAAGATACCATGATGTATCATTTTGTGATTGGCTGATAGGAAAAGAATGGGCTTTGTCATTAGCTGTTACATCATATGTAGCATTAATATTTAAGATGAGTCTTTACCTGATGGATCTAGGCATGAGATACCTATTAAAATATTACAGGTATGCCTATATATTATCACATATGTATTATCCATCTCTTGAGGTATGTATTACCTCTCTCCTATGGTAAGATGACCACTTTAAACCAGATTTGTTTACATTAGTCACTGGAATATATTTATTATGAGGCATTTAAAAAATGCTGGGCACCTCAAGAACTCCTCCTGTTATGCATTTCTAAATGTAGTGGTTAATAAAGATATTGTCATAAGTGGCAACAGCAAAGGATTATTTCAAGATAATAACTACAAGGTGAAGAAAATAAATACAGAGTGATAAAATAAGTACAGAGTGGTGTATGTTATTATAGAGTGATGGATGATCTTTGGAGCTTTGTATCACTGAACCTCTTTGTGACCGGCCAGGTGTCAGTGATCTATCACTGTAATCCCTGAACTTCAAACAGTTAATGGAGGAACCTACACAAGTAGGAGAAAAGGAAATGCAGCTGAAAGGAAAAGCATGTAAAGAATCACTGTATTCAGTTGGTGGCAATTCTGTGAAAAATTACAGGGTTCCTGTGTCAGTGATAGATTGGTTACTTATTCGATCAGTAGAATATAATAGAACATTTGAGGTATAATATAACCTGTCAATAAAAATGTTATTACCTAGGGCAATCCTTCCAGTGTAGTTCTATTAGAAGGTAACATTATTTGTATATTCAGGGTTAAAGCTAGACAAATTTTTAGTGCCAGCTAAATTTACGGACATTGGCGAGGCAAACGGATGTGGTCACAGGGGGGGGGGGGGGGTCAAGGGGGACACTCGGTTTCTTAATCTGCAAGCTTTTTCTTTGCGATGGTCTATGTGTTATAACTATTTTTTATGATTATTTTGCTCTTGATGGATTCATTTTTGTAAACATACTTATGAGGTACATACTAAATGCAGCTTGGGGTAATTAATAACAAAGTTTCTTAGCTGGAAGCTGGATTTTGACAATCTTTAAGATCTTTTGTGCCAGTTGCTGGGTTGCAAATGTTAGCAGAAGCCCATCCCGGCTACCTCTGACCGGCCCCGAGCAGCATGGCATATTATATTCTTATTAAGTCTCAAAATGATCTTAAATCCTTAACAAATTGGCTAAACCTAGTTATGCAAGTCAGGGCTGTGGTCTCATTTCCAGATTTTGAGACAGATTGTAGGATTAAACCACTTTTTGTCTTTCATGGACTAGAATATCTGATGGCACTTGGTTTACCAATTATGTTTTGATTTCTTGACCAAAAGCTTGCATCATATCCTGAATGTAATGATAGCTTGTTTGGTAATGCCAAAAAAAAAAAAAAGAAAACTGACAGTATTTTGGCATGGGTGAAAGCAAAACCACCTGGAATTCATCATCATAAAAATTGCAGATTTTACATCTATGATACATTAAATTATTTTTTTTTTTCCAGCTTGAATAATTAAACATTTTTTGCAAATGGTTATTTTTTTCTTATGTCATCAAAATTTACTGTGGTTAAGATCTTTAGCATTGGCCACTTGAGGGAAAAAAATGCTTCAGACGAGATGAGCCATGCCTAAGGGAGCACATGCCCATTGAGTTTGTTTCTTTGATAGACCTGTGGTGTAGTGGCAGCTCTTAACTTCGCTGCCCTGTACTTCACCTAATGATTTCAAAGCTTGGGAAGAGTTTATGTTGGTCAGGCTCCCCCTAACCGCTCCCTGGGCTGGATAATAAACAGCATCAGACTGACACACAAGCAGCCCCGTCTGGTTCTGGGAACTTCATTGTTCCTGGAGGAGGACTTTCATTTCCTGAATGAAGATCATACAGCCGTTCTTTTGTCTGGTGATTTGTCTTTTACATCTGTTACAGTTTAACAGGGACATAAAATCTCAATAATATCAAGTAAAAGGAAACCACTATCTTTTTTTCAGTCCTTGTTTGATAAACTTTCCTATATTCTCCAGTTAACCAATACTAACTGTGCTCATGTTTCACTACCTGTTGGTTTGTGACAAGTTTACAAGGAAGCTTTATAAAGTTTTATATTTGTGAAATTTTACAGGAATACTTCACATGACAAAGATGACGGAATATAACAGGAAAGATTTGATAATAAAGTCCTCAACTTTCCAGAAATTTGAATGACCATCTCATAGCCAAGATGGTTTTGTGGTATGTGCAGTGTCTGTCTTGTTAGCCTTTTGGCATCCCTATAATAATACAAAATAATTTCCTGGATTTTAATAAAAACACTGATTACATAGAAATACATGTCCAGCTGTCTAAGAATATTAACCACTACAGTTGCTTGCTTTAGTTCGATACTCGTTCAGCAAAATGGTATATTTCGAAGAGGGTAGAAGTCATTAGACTCGGACACTCTACCTGAAATCTTATTAGTACAGGTATATTTTGCACCTTCATAAGATCTGATCATTTGAATGTTTTATCATAACAGCAGTCAATCAGCATTAATTGTTTTGGAGACCATGTGATGGGACTGATATGCCTATAATAATGTACTTAAATGTAAAGAAAGTCATTCTTCATCCTCTGCTTCCATATTAATTATCTACAAAAGAAACATCATAGTGCTAGAGATAAGGGGGATATTAATAATCTATATTTGTAATCATTGTGGATAACAAGGTATGTCTTAAGGTAAAGCTGCAGTCATTAACCTTGTTTGTTATGCCTGGGTTCTGATCTTTACTTACAAGTGTGGTACTTTGGCTTCTCCCATTAAGTCTGAACGACTCTGGGACAATATCAGCTGAACATTTACAGTCATCGTGAATAAAAGACCAGTCAGGCTGATACTGTTGTTTCTCTGGTAATTTCCTGGATTTTAATTCAGTTAACTAAGTAGCTTTGGGCAGCTGAGCCGCATAATAATTCTTGGCCAGGTCTCCTTTGTACCATTTACTGAACTGGGCAGCGGTGTGGTTGCACCTGCACGGAGACTTCATCAAGAGCTGGACAAAAGGCCAAAGGACATTTGTAATCAAATTTAATATGCCTGCTTTAAAAGCTTTGGGGAACTGTTGCTGACATTATCAAGCTTCTGCAAGCAAGGGATAAAGTGTGGCCCATCAACCCTGCATTTCACCAACATAGCATTATAAGGTCTTTGATTAAAGCTTCCATCTCCTTCAGAGAAGATTCTGGTGAGAAACAGTATTATTTTCAGTATTTCTCTGTTTAAGGAGACCTTAAAGAATTTTGCATCTGTAAACATGTATAAGCAATAATTACCAGACTGGAAAACCAATCAAAGAGTATATATATTGTAATGCTATATATAATATATATAGATAACACTGTGAACTAACAGTTAAGTACAAATAGTTTGGTATCTGGGCAGTCCTTCAGGACACTGAGATAACTTGTCCAGACACAACAAAACGTACAATATAACCTACGCAAGTGTTGTTCAGGCCCCTTGTACCTGATCTTGGCAGGTGTACAATTAATATACCTTGCCGGGTAATGGGAATTCTTGCCAACACTGGTCAGTGTTATCTCACTTGGTGTCTCTGCTCGGATCAGGTAATGGGCACTGAGTACATGGATCTGTCACGATGGTTCACTGGGAACTGTAGGTAGATATACCTGAGATAACCTGAATACCTGGCACCCCTGCTATTAGTATTTCTGGTAAACATGGGTGGTGCTGTCACACCTGTACACCTACAGACCCGACAGATTGTCCCCAAAAGTACACTCAATAGCTTTGTACTCTTATCAGTCAGATAAGAGTGATTTATATCATAAACAAGACACTGTATTTAGTTCCTACACTTTGAATTCTGAAAACATGTTAGATATTAATGTTGTATTATCCAGCAGCTTTTACCTTAACCACTCTTCTGCTTGTCCTGTGTACTTACTTATTCATATTCTGTTTTAATATTATGACTATTATTTTGTCTTTTATTAATACAAGGATTGTTTAAAAATTATATTTAGTTCTTTTCCTTTCTGTATTTTCTGTATTAAGGGAACTAAGGTTATCTTCAATAGCATTATTACTGCATTTATAGTGAAGTTATGTAAAGGGGCCTATGCTGTTAATTGAACTGTATTATATAAAAATCTTCTGAATCTTTTATAAAATGATCAACAAAATGATCATACCACAGTGCACAGTAGTGGTAGGAATTGGTTTAAAATCATAATCTATGATTGAAAAAATAAAAACAACCAATGATTGATTATGAATCGATTATTTTACGTACTTTCTATAGTACCTTGAAATCTACAGTATACTAGTACCTAATATTTGACCCCAGTAAATAGTCTGAAATGTACATTGGTATTCATAATGAAACCATCAATCCACCCACATCCAAGGTCAACTAACCGTCAGACAATTGTTGGCTGCGCAAGGTTCTGTTTTGATGCTGTTCATTACTTTGAATTCCTATATCTCTTACAGAAGTAGATTCTTAGCATGTGCAATTTGTGCATACAATTGTTTTTAATCAGTTATGCAAAAATGCAATTGATTCAATCAGTTTTGAAACAAAACAACCAATAATCGATTAATCGGCACACCACTAGTGCACAGGTTGCAAGTTTTGATTATATGCATGTGTTTGTAACATGAGGGGGGCCTGCTAAAATGGCCACTGATCATCCAGATGCATCCAACAACATCTAGCAGATAATCAGACAAACCAGGGTTTTACAGTTCATGACAAAATATTGCATTTCCTCACATACTCTTACCGTTAACTTCTGACTTTTCATCTTCTAAATATGTCCAATGGACCACCTGTGGTTGCATGGTTTTTCAGCATGGGCACATGTGCTGTGTCTACTAATAGAATGCAGACAAACAAGCTTATACACAAGTCATAGGCGTTGTAATAAGAATGATAATGGGGGAAGGGGTGATCAGTTGTGTTTGCACAGAAATATGAAATTCTGCTTCATATCACTACAGCATGTATTTTATTATATGGTTTATTGTACTTAAAATCCTTATTTCCTGTGGGAAAACAGGAGTGTTAGTAGCTCTTATATGGCAGTAATGGATGGTAATAATTTTATAATAGCAATTTGTAAACAGGCCTTGTTTTTTTAGAGCACTTTAATCACCAGGGACAGTGGTTTTGTGGGGTGTGTTGCAATCTTGGCTGTTATTTGATATGTTGACTAATATGATTTTAATTTATGCTTGTCAGATACACTGCATGTCTTTGGTTAATTGACAGGAATTTATTCAGTGTGCACTGTGCAACCCTGATAGAATTTAATAAATGTAGCTAAATATCTATAAAAAACGCCAGTAGATGGTGTTCCATCCATCTATTTCACTCATTTACATTCAGACTGGATATCAATCTTCCTTGACTCCTGTGGTATGTCAGGTGCTCTCCTGACTTTTGTGGTCCTCTTGAGGACACCTGATGACATCCGACAAATCATACATATCTGCTGGTTTTGCGGGCTCTAATGTTTATTTATTGGTTGGATACTTGTATAGAAAAAGCAACCTGAGGACCATAAAACACCTGATGGTATTACCTGTCATGGACGAGTGTTTTAATCTATGTCATTGTTATCATATGTCTTGGCCTTTGGTTGTGTACAAGGTGGGTATGGACAGATTTAAAGTCATTTTTTAGGGGTGGGGGGCGAGGTGTTCCTATATTGTAGCTTTGATAAGTTATATAAATTTTGTGTATATGAAATTTTGGATTGATGATTATTTCTGCTTACCTGCACGTCATTAATTGAGAAAGGAAAAGCTACTGGTGATGACATCAGGTGGGGGGTAATAACTAATTTGTCAGTATAAGATAATTACCTCAATAGGTGAAGAGTAGTTTATAGGATTTCGTGTCATAGTTCACTCTTAAAAGTGCTTCATAATTATTTCAGATATGTTTCAGTAGACCATAATGTTTTCTTTTTGTTTGAGATACTGTTCCTTGTTGGGTGATTTTATACAGTGGTCTTTTGAGTAGTACTTAGAATAATCTGTCATGGTGTAGCAGGTAAAGAGCACACTCAGGACTACAATGCTGCATATGATCTGTGGGTGTTTGATTTTTTACCCTGATTTCACTGCATCCTCCTCTGTAAGCTAATCAAACAGTATTTGTCATTGTGTAACAGGACTCTGTAAATAAGGCCTTATTCATCACCGGTGATGGTATCAGAATGGTTTATCATATGATCATGCCATAATGTTTGTGTTTATTTACTTCCTGATAAATATCAACAGTCCTGTGCATGCAGTTGATATAACCACATGAACCATGTATTAAAATGGGATTTACAGAGCACCCGCTGGTGTATCATTTGATATATCAGTTTATGATATATATTTATTATATTATTATTTATTTAATTTTTGCAGTATATATTGACAGGAAAGTCTCATATATATATATATATATATATATATATATATATATATATATACATTGTATATGTATATTAGTGTTGGGACGATATGGGTTTTTAGTCGTGGTCCATTGTCCGTCGTCCGTCCATCTGTCCGTCCGTCCGTCCGTAGATGTGGCACGTTTTGAAACCGTAAGACCTAGGAATCCAAAATTCGGCATAATGTTAGATGTCCCCAAGATCTCCTACCAAGCCGAAAACTGGGTGTTTGCAACTTCGTTCCTTTGAGAAATTAAGGAAAAACCTCAATTTTTTATTAAAAACCTATTTTCACACTTCAGGACTGCCTAATATCAAAACCACTCATCTGTTTTACCTCATATTTACCATAAATATTCCTCTATATAGTTCCTATGTACATGCCAGAAATTAGGTCTGTATTATTTAATTTACAAAAGTTATGGGCCCAAACATAATGCATTTTGTAAAAAATCAGAAAAGATATTTGATCACTTAACACAAAAAATGTTAATGCTATGGACCTTTTTTCCAGTAATATAACTTTAATTGATCAAAATTAAATTGTATACCCAAAATTAGATGAAAATCTTTTAAATTTTTAGCTCAGCTGACTATAAGTCATCTGAGCTATAGTCGTGGTCCATTGTCCGTCGTCCGTCCGTCTGTCCGTCCGTCCGTCCGTCCGTCCGTCCGTCCGTCCGTCCGTCCGTCCGTAGATGTGGCACGTTTTGAAACCGTAAGACCTAGGAATCCAAAATTCGGCATAATGTTAGATGTCCCCAAGATCTCCTACCAAGCCGAAAACTGGGTGTTTGCAACTTTGTTCCATTGAGAAATTAAGGAAAAACCTCAATTTTTTATTAAAAACCTATTTCACACTTCAGGACTGCCTAATATCAAAACCACTCATCTGTTTTACCTCATATTTACCATAAATATTCCTCTATATAGTTCCTATGTACATTTAAGAAATTATGTCTGTATTATTTTTTTAAAAAAAGTTATGGGCCAAAACATAATGCATTTTGTAAAAAATCAGAAAAGATATTTGATCACTTAACACAAAAAATGTTAAAGCTATGGACCTTTTTTCCAGTAATATAACTTTAATTAATCAAAATTAAATTGTATACCCAAAATTAGATGAAAATCTTTTAAATTTTTTAAAATATTAATAAAAAAAAAAAAATCAGTACCTTAAATTTTACCCAACTTTGACCATGGCACGTTTTTTTCCTGTAAGTACTGTGGATTTAATTTTCACAGCATGTTTTTGTTAGCATTTCAACTGTTAACACCAAAAATTTGAAACCAGTTGATCAAAAACTGTAGATTTTAATCAAGTTTTCAAGCACCATGTAACATATTGTTTACATCAAGCTAGTGTTATGCAGTTTGCAAGAGCTCAGCTTCCCAACTTCAGCTCTAAGTTCCTTAAATTCGGCATACAGTTAGATGTCTCCAAAATGCCCTACCATGCCAAGAATTTGGTCACTAGGACATTCGAGATATTAATGAAAAACTTCATTTTTCCGTTAAAAACCCATTGTTACACTTCAATTCTGCCTAATATCAAAACCACTGATCTGACTTTAATCATAAAATAATATACATATTTTTCATTCTCTATGCACATGCCAGAATGATGTCAGTATTGCGTAATTGTTTTAAGTTACGGGCCCAAACATAATGCACTTTGTAAAAAATCAAGAAATATATTTACTCCCTTAACAAGAGCATTGCTAAAGCTAGAGATTTTTTTGTCAGGGATGTAACAATATTTAATCAAGATTCAATTGAATACCCAAAATTAGTTCTGAATTTTTCAAATTTTATAAGTTATTAGTATAAATATAAAATTAGTACCTTAAATTTTGCCCAACTGTGACCATGGCACGTTTGTTTTCCGTGAGCACTGTTGATATAATTTTCATATCATGCACACATAAGGATTTCAGCTTTTTAGTTTAGTAAGCTGAAAGAAATTGGCCAAAAATTGTAGCTTTTATTAATGTTTTTTATGAGACCCTGTCAGACTTTGGCTCTCTCCAGCCCCTCTTGAGTCACCTGTATGTTGACCTTGTTGACCTCTCATCAAATTATGCACGCTTGAGGCGAGGCATACATGGAATCCAGGCAGCTTATGGCAAGCCACAGTTGATCCAGGTGTCCAACCCAACTCATCTAGTAGTTTTAACTAACAACATAACAATAAACAATAAATTAATAAATTTTTATTGGTTTTTAATAACAAATTAAAGAAAAATAGAAAAGGAATTTGTTAGTTTATAATAACAGGAAATTAACTTGCAGTTACTGATGATATAAGAATCTTGTATCAATGGGTAGAATGTCACATATTCCAAATAACACCATGCAGTTACCTATGGCATTTTTCAGTTCAATTTTAATGATAAAAAAGTAAATCATATTATTCATTACTAATCATTAGGGATCATATGAAGGAAATTAATGATAGACAAAGATGCAGTTGATAAAATTAATCTAGATTCCTGCTGTGTCTAGTGTGTACATTGATGTGAAATTAGTCCAAAATGAATTTTTTACAGTTATTTTTTAATATAAATAAAAGCCATAAAACCAGGTACTTATGATCATTATTTAAATGTGTGAATTTTGTATATTCTGGATTCTCAACATCATTGTTTGGTGAAAACTGAATAAATTCCAGACATGGTGCAAATACTTTGTAATTGTATTTAAATACGAATATGATTATGTACTCCATTATAAAATTTCTTGCATAAAGAATGGGAATTCAGGTAAAAATGAAAGTATATGAATAGTCGTGCAAATACTTTCAAAATGTATTCATGAATGCATTCATGAATATATTCTTTAATATTATTTTAATAATCATATCAGTTATATTTCATTTTAAAAAATCATTTGATTCTCTTATTATTTTTAATAAAAATTATATTTTGGACAATATTTGTATTTTTTTTAATAAATAGTTAAACTCTTATATTATATGTTCTGCTTATAAGTTATATGGCCAAGTCAAAATCTGTGTGACAATAGTACTCCATTTGTTAATAAAATAAATGAAATCAATCCTCTCCCCTGTCTCCAAAGGTACTATCAAAATCATACATAAGCTAAACAACAACAACTCATAATACAGCTTATATTTATTACCACACAAAACCAGCATGTGCCTCATTTCTAAATAATATTTTTTTATCATCATATATAACAGCTGAGCGTCGTGACCCATAGGTCCCTTGTTTAAAATATTAATTAAAATAAAAAATTGGTACCTTAAATTTTGCCAAACTTTGACTATGGCACGTTTTTTTCCTGTAAGTACTGTGGATTTAATTTTCACAGCATGTTTTTGTTAGCATTTCAACTGTTAACACCAAAAATTTGAAACCAGTTGATCAAAAACTGTAGATTTTAATCAAGTTTTCAAGCACCATGTAACATATTGTTTACATCAAGCTAGTGTTATGCAGTTTGCAAGAGCTCAGCTCCCCAGCTTCAGCTCTAAGTTCCTTAAATTCGGCATACAGTCAGATGTCTCCAAAATGCCCTACCATGCCAAGAATTTGGTCACTAGGACATTCGAGATATTAATGAAAAACTTCATTTTTCCATTAAAAACCCATTGTTACACTTCAAGACTGCCTAATATCAAAACCACTGATCTGACTTTAATCATAAATAATATACATATTTTTCATTCTCTATGCACATGCCAGAATGATGTCAGTATTGTGTAATTGTTTTAAGTTATGGGCCCAAACATAATGCACTTTGTAAAAAATCAAGAAATATATTTACTCCCTTAACAAGAGCATTGCTGAAGCTAGAGATTTTTTTGTCAGGGATGTAACATTATTTAATCAAGATTCAATTGAATACCCAAAATTAGTTCTGAATTTTTCAAATTTTATTTAGTATAAATATAAAATTAGTACCTTAAATTTTGCCCAACTGTGACCATGGCACGTTTGTTTCCCGTGAGCACTGTTGATATAATTTTCATATCATGCACACATAAGCATTTCAGCTTTTTAGTTTAGAAAGCTGAAAGAAATTGGCCAAAAATTGTAGCTTTTATTAATGTTTTTTATGAGACCCTGTCAGACTTTGGCTCTCTCCAGCCCCTCTTGAGTCACCTGTATGTTGACCTTGTTGACCTTTCATCAAATTATGCACGCTTGAGGCGAGGCATACATGGAATCCAGGCAGCTTATGGCAAGCCACAGCTGATCCAGGTGTCCAACCCAACTCATCTAGTAATTTAAACCAAGAACATAACAAAAAACAATAAATTAATAAATTTTTATTGGTTTTTAATAACAAATTAAAGAAAAATAGAAAAGGAATTTGTTAGTTTATAATAACAGGAAATTAACTTGCAGTTACTGATGATATAAGAATCTTGTATCGATGGGTAGAATGTCACATATTCCAAATAACACCATGCAGTCACCTATGGCATTTTTCAGTTCAATTTTAATGATAAAGAAGTAAATCATATTATTCATTACTAATCATTAGGGATCATATGAAGGAAATTAGACAAAGATGCAGTTGATAATATTAATCTAGATTCCTGCTGTGTCTAGTGTGTACATTGATGTGAAATTAGTCCAAAATGAATTTTTTACAGTTATTTTTTAATATAAATAAAAGCCATAAAACCAGGTACTTATGATCATTATTTAAATATGTGAATTTTGTATATTCTGGATTCTCAACATCATTGTTTGGTGAAAACTGAATAAATTCCAGACATGGTGCCAATACTTTGTGATTGTATTTAAATATGAATATGATTTTGTACTCCATTATAAAATTTCTTGCATAAAGAATGGGAATTCAGGTAAAAATGAAAGTATATGAATACTCGTGCAAATACCTTCAAAATGTATTCATGAATGCATTCATGAATATATTCTTTAATATTATTTTAATAATCATATCAGTTATATTTCATTTTAAAAAATCATATGATTCTCTTTTTATTTTAAATAAAAATTATATTTGGGACAATATTTGTATTTTTTTTAATAAATAGTTAAACTCTTATATTATATGTTCTGCTTATAAGTTATATGGCCAAGTCAAAATCTGTGTGACAATAGTACTCCATTAGTTAATAAAATAAATGAAATCAATCCTCTTCCCTGTCTCCAAAGGTACTATCAAAATCATACATAAGCTAAACAACAACAACTCATAATACAGCTTATATTTATTACCACACAAAACCAGCATGTGCCTCATTTCTAAATAATATTTTTTTACATATATAACAGCTGAGCGTCGTGACCCATAGGTCCCTTGTTTTGATATCATGATAATTATTCAAATTTTATTGCGATATACCGTGATATCGCGATATTTTCAATTATATATAATGGCATTAATAAGCCATCAATAATGGTATTTAGAACAACCACCTTTAAAGTCTTCACTTTTATACAAGGGGTTAAGTATTAATATCATTTATACCTATTGTGCCAGTACCACAGAATGACTCATTAAGTGATGTAAGTTGCATGAAGGTCCTGCAGGTGTGCAAGCTTGAGGGGCAGGAAGTCCTGCCCCCATCGTCGAATCACCCTTGTCAGAACTTTCCATCAGTTTCCTATAGCTACATAAAAGCCGAAGGATCCTGGCGAATTTTGGGAGAGCGTGTCATACCAATCATGGCTAAATAAACCATCTCAATTTTATATGGCAAAATATGCAACCCGTATGGAATGTTCGATTCAGTGGTGACACTTTTATGTTGACATTTTCGTTCCATGCAATAAAAGTATAAATATGTGTATTTATTGCTCTTTCATTATTATGTTATTTTCTCCTGGAATTATCAAGCTTTTGTCCTCTCCGATTCATCCTGCTACTTCCGGACATTTCCGACTAATCCCGAAGTCTGTAAGCACACGGTTCCACCCACACGCGTGTATTCAAATGCATGTGGTTTATAAAAATAAATGTGATTCTTTGAAATAAATTTATTTTGTACTTCAAGGGCTTGCTTGTAAACCAAAATCGTGAACAAAAATTGATATCGTGGTATCGCGATAATAGGAAAGTTGACGGTATGATAACCGTAGCTGTCAGATATCGTGATAATACTGAATACCGGTAACCGTCTTAACCCTAATATATATATATATGTATATATATATATATATATATATATATATATATATATATATATATATATATATATATATATTGGCAAACCTGTGCATCAGTTCATATGTCTTAAAGTGGGTCCTGGTCATGTTAGGTTATTCAGCTTAGGGCTAGCCTACAGTATTTGTTTCATGCTCTCAGTCTTCTTGATCTCTGGTGGTTAGACTCACATGCATCCCCTTACTATAAGTTTAAGGATGCTAACAGTTGGAATGGGCATATTTGTAATTGTATATTGATATAGCCAGGTAGCTGCAAGCAAGATTAGCAATACATGTTTTGAAGTGTCTAATTCCATGTTTAGGCCATCCTTAAAAAGTTCTGTGTTGGGGCTAACCCGGCCGGTCGTGATTTTTGGCTGCGGCTGGAATTTTTTTTTTACATATCTGCAAATTAATATTTTTATATGATCTGCCACAAGCACCTGGGCCCGTAAAAATCTGCATTAACTGATTAAATGAAAGTTCTCTTGCCATTCATACTGTCAACTGACCAATGTTGGCATTTAAACCATGTGACACGTTGATTTGCATAAACACGTGCCTGGCCCACGCAAACGTTCTTGTGATTGGCGGAGCGGTCACGCGTCATAGCCAGAGAGCCAATCTGCAACTGACGATGTGTAACGCACGATCTCCACAAATCAGATGTTTGGTATTACAAGAATTGCGTGATTTCGTCAGATCTGTGGCGATCATGACAGGGTTTTGCGAGGTGTCTGACGCATCGTTTCTAACATATAAGCGACTGTCTTTTTTTTTGGATGTGTTTCTTTTTAAGTGCCTTTGTAAATTTATTTCATTTTATTAATAGCTTTTATAATAAACAGATATTTCCTGACCGTACGGTATTTCTTGTTTAGACGTAGACGAGATAGAGATCAACATTGCTCGCTTAGTCATTAATTACAGAAAAATACTAGAATATCAGCAAAAGCTGACAAAAGCCCTCAGCCAAAAGAGCAGTATTTATGGGTGGTAACAGTAACAAGTATTCATGTAATATTTGTTCTCACATGGATGTATATCTGTACATATGTCTTTTGATCAAGTTGTGAATTGGGAACTAGAGAGGTATGTAAGTCTGGCCCCAGTCTTTGTGAGTCATTCAGCACTTTCGAGATCATCAAGGCCAATGACCATTCCATATTCCAAAACAATCCATCCAGTGGTTCCTTAGAAATAAGCTCCTAAGTATTTTTCTATTATAAGCTCTGTGACCTTGGGTCATCCATCTTGGAACTTGACCGAGATTTTGTTGATATGTATCAGCACCAAAGAAATGAAATTTCTGTGTTGAATACTTTTGGAGATATCCTCCTAACATGGTAAATGTTAACACACGCTGGTTATTTTCTATAATTCGCTCTAAAACGTCGAGAAATAAGTCAAGGTCACCCATCTTCGAACTTGACCAAGATTTTGTTTGTATATACATCAACACCGAAGAAATAAAATTCCTAATCAGGGTACCGACATCCAATATATGGTTTCATCTGTCAAAAAGTACAGTTTTACATATATTTATATAAACATTTTATATATTCTACTACCTTATTAGGCATTGCCTATTACTAAAGAGTTCATTTATTACCGTCCTTCTTTATTATACCTCTTCACTTGCAAAGGAAATCTCAAACTGCACTCATTCCTACAATTCTGTCACTCGCATACAACACAAAATAAAATTGTCTGCAAATTCATGTGAGATCCAGAACAAGGCTTACAGGCCTAATGCGAACCTGTGCAATGGGATATACATCAGTTATAATGCTTCCATGATAACATGCTTGACCATTATTGGAAAAGTACTTGATAACTTTTCAAATACGTGAATGTTTGACATGTACATGTTCAAAGCATGTACTAAAACATTTTAAACCCAAGTACAGGATTTTAAGCCTGTAATAAAACACAAAATCTGTTCAGAGATACCTTGTTATGCATGTTTCAATGGTATCGAGGCAAGGAATGAATAGAGTACGGGTATGTTATTTGACATAAACCTCGCATATGCTAATATCCGGTAAAAAAAGGTGTAGTAAACTCCAGATCCTCCTTTAAAAAAAAATATTTTTTTCCTCCCTACCTGATTACTTTTTTTGGACCAATGTTAGCCCCAACACAGAAATTTTTAAGGATGGCCTTATGAGCTGTAGACAAAAAATATGTAGATATCAAAGGTTAAATTCTGTAATATAAAGAACCCAAGTCATGTCTCATAAACCTATCTCTGTATGTTTTGTATGATTTGTTCTGCCAACTGTTCTGTGACTCTGCTTCCCTGGCAGAAGGATTCCCTGTCTCCAAACCTTTTCTGCAGGGAATCATAAGAGCAAATTGTTTTAACATAAGCAGAAATCAGTCATCCTAGTATTAAGAAGTGGTTCTAGATGTCAGCACATGCTATGACTAAAGCTTGTATAAAAAATAAAGCAACTATGGTATTGTCAGATCAGGTGTCAGGTCAGTGTAGTTTATAATTCACAAGAAGCATGTATCTATTTACATGTTTATATCACCGGATACAATTGTTGTTGAGAGCCAGGTGCATTTATTTGGTTTAAAAGTATTATTAAAAGTCTAATTTTGTGTTGTCTGTGGTTAAACTATATACAGGGCAATGTAGTCCATTCATAATAGAAGGACACTGAATGATCTACCTTTGTATGACCATACCATCTTTACATAAAAAGTAATATTACTGAGAGAAGTGAGCCATGGGGTGACTAGTAGTGACACCTGTGAAACTATTTAGGACTAAAAGAAAAGTTGTGTAATGTGTGAAATTTTGTGTGTAGATTCTGATGAGAAGTGATTGGTAATCATGGAAATAGTTGTTAACCAAGTGCAAAGGAATCCTTGAATTGTTTGTTGTTCATATTAAATGTGACCTTTTTGTTGTTTACTGCCACATAAGAAAAAGAAATTTTATTTCACAGGAGTAGTGAAAATGATAGTGATCAGATTTTCTCAAACAGTGGGATCATTGGCCCTGAAATGACAAAAAATACCCAACATTTCAGTCAGCTGGCTTCCATGTGAGGTTCCAGGATATATCATGTATATATATGTGCACCACTCCTCAAGTTTCTTTATTAAGATCTAAATGTACAATATGGTTCTTATGGCAGCATGTATTTTATTATTTTATCTTTATATTTAACTAGCTGATAAACCTGGTATACCGGGCTTTTTACCGGGGTTGGGGAGATATATTTACTGAGATGGTGAATGTTGGCTCATATTTTATTCTAAAAGTTAAAAGAAAATATAGATTTTAGTGGGATACTTTCTGAATACCATATGTACAAATATGTTTTACAGTTATTTTGTGGTGCTGTGCTCGTGGCCAAAAAAATCATACCCCAGTATGTTTACCTTGAAGACCTGGTCAGTGATGGTTTACATTGCGAATCGGAATGAGACGCGGTGGCATTCAGTATTTCGTTGATATTTGACTGGCTTCTATCGTTGGACGTATAAAGAATAGGTTGATGTGAGGAACACATGAAAGATTAATCACATGTTCGTTGCAAGGAAACTGTTCCTGAAGAAAGAATTAGAAATATGCATACATCGTAAGTAGCAGAGGCGGACCCAACGGGACTCCATGCAGTGGGGGTCTGTATCCCATTTTCAGCCACCACAACCTTTTTTCATCGTATCAGAAAAATTTTGAGGCCTTAAATCCCCTCCACCACCCCACCACACCCCTGTTCCTGAAATTGGGACCTTGAATTAGGTTTTGTCATTAATCCTCCTGGGTTGAACTCTCCATTTCATAAAGCGAGAAACATGTGTTTTTTCTTTTACTGGCCACGCACGTGGGTGAGAGCCTTGTTTTAATGGAAGCCAGACATGCTCAAATCCCTCACTCAAAGCAAGGGTTATTCATATGAACAATAGTCCTTAGTGTTTGAGGTTGAGTGACCGGTCGTCCACGATGCACGCATTCCGGTGATTACCGAAGGCAGTTCGGCTGTGCTCGGTTAAAACAACTGAAAAATCACACAAAATTATATGTACATTAAAAATTATTTATTTTCATATCGCCTATGTCACTGAGAGGATAATAACCATTAAAATGATGTATGGCACAGTATTGTACACAACACGGTTTTAGAGAACATTGCGAACAAACGTGAACCGAATTCCTTTTATAAGTATTAGATATTATTCTTCTATTTTCAGATCACTGAAGACTCCAAAAATGTATTTGCTATGGACATCCCCCTTGACCAGTTGGATGAGGTCACCCACTCCCTGGTCACTCACCTCCGTGCTCTCATACAGGAGAGGGATGGATATGTTGATGTGAGAATTCTTCTTTTTTGACTGTTTCACTCTGTTCATAGCTTCATAGGAAGGGGGAGGGGAGCAGTGCCTCACATTATATCACCCCCTCTACATTTTGCAAATGCTCCTCAGGTTGTGTAAATATATTTGTAACATACATAATACAAATATCGTCATACTGTATTATTAGCAGGATTATCCTTTGAGAATATTTTATATGATTGAAGACTAAGATAAGAGATAAGTCCCAAAATAAATTTCATTGGAAAAAAAATCAATTTTGCTGGATGTAGATACAACTTAGTTCAATATGATTTGATATCAGGTTTGATCTGACAAAATTGTATGCTTTACACCAAAGGCTATTTGGGTACTAAGTTTATGTTTCTATTGCAGACATGCTGGTGTTCGTCTTGTTTAGGTTCATAGATGATATTGATCCATTCTCCTGACACAAAATTTATCATTCTGACAATGTAACCAGATCTGTACAGCAGTTAGTCTGACTGGCCAAATTAATTATTTAAATATAAAATCATTGACAATAGAAGTAGCAAATGAGAGCTCTCTCATATAAACTGACACTGAAACTTCCCTAGACATTGAATTGATGAGTGTGTGATATCTTTGTGTAATTAAAAACATGTATTTTTGTGTTTTCAGGAGATTAAAGAGCTCAGCCAGAACTTGGAAGAAGTGTTACAAGCCCAGAAAGACATGGCTGCAGCCCCGGTGGCTCCTACACCAGCTCCTGAGGTGGCCAGTAGCCCAGAGAAAGCTCATCATCATTTAGGAGTAGAATTAGCTGAAGCCAAGGCCAAGCTTCGAAGTGTCCGTCAAGAACTGTTAGTCATTTATTTACTCTACAAACTTTGCTGTCAGTGAACCTATTTTCTTGTATATGATGAGTAAATATTGATGTGATCACATGAAATCTAATGGATAATAAAATAAACCATGAGCAATACTTTGTTTTCATTCATGTGAAATATAATTCATTTATATACACCCTGCAAAAATTTTTATACTCAAAACAAATTTTACCATGCTTGACAACTTATTAAAATATAGGAACTCCCATCAACCCCCCCCCTAATAAAAAACTGATCTCCATAAAAATAATAAAAAAATTAAACATATCTTCATTATAATATTTGTGAGAGCTTCTAGATATACAATAAGTGTGACTTTGGCTTTAACATTCAGTAGGAATGCTCAAATAAACATGCTTTATATAACTGATTGTTTGTGGTGAAGTATAAATTGTACATCTTATTTTCAGTGGATCATGCATATGATTGATATTGGCTGCACATTGTTACAGGATCTGTTGATTGTTGAGGTAACTTTACCTTTGTTTATCTGTTTATAGAGAGGAAAAGAATGAGCACAATGGAGAGCTTCAAGAGGAATTACTTCAGACCAAGTCCATGGTCACGAAGCTCCGTAACGAGAATCTGACCTTGACCCAGGATGCTGCTGCAGCCCGAGCATATAGGGATGAACTGGATATACTTAAAGAAAAGGTACGGAAGGGGGAGGATGTATTCTGGTCAGGCAGGTTTTAAATGCAGAACTGAAGGCCTCCAGTTTGAACCTAACTAGTGCTCCCCAAGGCAGTATTGAAAAAAATTATAAGAACTACCAAGAATCTTTCAGTCTGGATGGGAGGATATGACTTCAGGACTACTTCCAGCCTTGTGCATACAAACCAAAAACTTCATCCTCATTTAATTGACTGTGCCACTTTTGAGACCATGGATTAGTCTTTAATGAAAAAGTCCAGTGTGAACCAAGTTTTAACCAGTTCAAGCCTCTGTTTAAACCAAGGGATTTATCTTTACTTGCACAAAAAAAAGGTCACCTGAAGAACTGCAGGCTACATGTTAACATGCACTCTATAGTCTGGTTACATCACATAAAAATTAACTGATCTTTTTAGGGATGAAAATAGACACCTTTCACAAAGTTTACTGCCATTCAAATCATTAAATGATAGGGAATGGTATCATGAACCAGACAGTTCTTAGTGTATATGTATATGTGAGCATGAGTTCACATGTTTGTTTTGTCATTTAGGTCAGCAGAGTGGACCGGTATGAATCAGAAATTGGTAAATACAAGGAGAGGTTAAACGAACTAGAATTCTACAAGGCTCGGGTGCAGGTAAGGACCGTGTGGATTCTAGTCTACAAAACAGACATACATTTTGTATTTACAGTGATAAAATTACATGTGATATCATAAGGAGTTATGTGAGGGGTAAATTACCACAAAATTGTCACATTTGGTTCCCCAAAAGAACCTCTTATCTTCATATCTTTTAGTATTTAAGTTATATATCAAGTGCATCCCAACATCTGGTGTTTGGTCAGAGAAGCAAGATTAACACTAAACAAGACTTCACAAAAATATAGATACTAAAATATCCACTTCCATGTACAGATTTATATTTCTAAAACAATTTAGAGAAATTAATAAATATTAGAATGATCCTTTTGGGTAAAAACAGTAGATTGTGCTGATAAATAGCTGAAGTCCATTTTCTGCTGACTTTCCCATTACTGTTCTGTTTGTCAGGAATTACACTTGTCTAGTGTGTTTTCAGCTTTTAATTTGAAAGTGCAAATGAAGACTATAATGCGTTGAGATTTGGTGCTATTGAAAATAATTTCATTCATATGCCCTTTGTCATAAACATCTGTATTTGATTTATTTGATAGTAATTGATAATTTAATTACATATTTAGGTCATATCACATGAGTTCTTTGTAGTAAATGGTGAATAATTGGAACCTATGCATATATTAATTAAGTTATAAGAGTAATGATACAGTCATTTATATATGGAGCATTATATAGTATGGACAGTAAATACTAAAGATTAGAATTATTTATAGAATAATTGGTGTCATGCTCTATTGTTTAAAATAAACAGGAATTACGGGAAGAAAATGACATTCTGCTGGAGACCAAGCACACGCTGGAGGACCAAGTAAATAGTGACTCCAAAAAAATTGAAGCGGTCCTCGAACTCGAGAAAGACCTCACTGAGTACAAGAAGAAGATCACTGAACTAGCCAAGGTAAGGAGGAAGGAGGATTCATATCTCACTGACTGTGAACTAAGTCACAAAGCACACACACACACACAGTCCTCTATGTGTTTGCTGTCAGCTGTATTCTTTTAATTGAAAACTGCAAGTTTATTAAAAAAAAAAAATTAAACCTATCAATTCATATCAGCTGGCCAGGTTAGATGGTCCACATGCTTCTCTTGTTTCCATGGTTATACACTGATTTTCTAACTAAAGAGAATCAAGTTATCCTCTGTAGAAAATGGTCAAGAAATGTCCAAACTAAAGAGAATCAAGTTATCCTCTGTAGAAAATGGTCAATAAATGTTTCGGACATGAGAGATGTGAACCATTACCATGGCAACAACACAGAGGAAAGAGAATAATATCCATTACTGATGACCTTGACACTGTTAGCATAAATAAATCTATTTAGGATCCATAGGGCTATTCCACAAAGTTTATGCAAGTGAGCCCAGGGTGTATATAAATTAGACCTAAGAGGACACATTACATTTGAGTCTGCGAGAGTATTACATACCTCCAACACCCAGTCAGAGACTAAAGTCTGCAGTATGAAGCTGATTCATCTTCATGGAATAGGATGGACATCATCCAGAGTTTATCCTGATGATAAATAAACATTGATTTTTAAATCAATATGAGCTTAATGTCCTTGATACAATGATACAACCTAAACTAAGACACACAGTAAAGTACTTTTTCATGTTGAATACACATATGGGCATTTTGGTATAGCTGTTAACCAGATTACCTAAACATTTCAGGAGCGTGATGAAGATAGACAAAAGATTCAGGAGCTGGTAGAAGAGAAAACAAAACTTGAGTTTGAGATGAAAACCAGCTTCAGCGAAAGTGCCAATCTAGAAGATGAATTACATAGAGCTAGGGAAAAACTAAACAAAGGTACACTGGTTTCTTTAGTAGATGGAAAGTAAGTCTATGAATATTTAGCAGACGAGGTTTTATTTATCATTATATACAGTGATTTGAAAATAAATACTTTGTAACATTCAAGGTAAAATTATTTCTTCATTCAGTAATACAGGCCATTTTCAGCACATGATGATATATTTAGAAGCATATTTTACCAGTTAGCTTTTGCACCAGTAGATTTTAATAGATGCAGAATATAAAATGGTATTGATTTTAAATACAGCAAGCTTTTCAAAAGCTGAGTATGTATTTGATAAGTTTGTTAAACCTATCCAAATTGCTCAAACCAAAAGTTTCTTTGTAGGGAGTTAATGTAATTTTTAATCTTGGTTGTAAAAATGTTGTCTTTGAAAAATACTAGTGAAAGAGATGTATATTTAGAGTTATAAACTCATGTGATGACTTGTAAAGCTGTGTTTATATATCAATAGAGGACATTTGTACATTGTTTGCCAGAAACATCAAGTAACCTAGAAGGCCAGCTCAGGGAATCATCCAATGCCAAAGTTTTAAGGTTAGAGCTTGAAAACAAAAGGCTACAGAGATTATTACAGGAATCCAGGGAAAATGTGGTCCTGGAAAACACAACAAAGGTTGTTGAAATGGAGAAACAGAACAGTAGGTTAGCCAAAAAAGTGGAGAAACTGCAGGAATCTTTGCGCTCAGACTCTCAGAGCTTTCTAGAAGTCCAGGAATTAAATCATAACCTGGTGCGGGAAAAAGAGGATTTAAAACAAACGATAGAGACAATAAAGGAGGACTCAGAGAGACAGGTTAAGGAGCTAGAACTTGAAAATGAGCATTTATCCCAGACTGTGACTGTATTACGTAAACGCAATGAGCAAACCCAAGATCTCAGAGTAAAAGATATAGAGAAAGAAAACAAGAGACTCAATGAGAAAAACCAGACACTTATGTCACAAATGTCTAAATGTGAACATGAGGTGAGACAATTAAAGAAAGTTTGTGCCCAGTTGGAGGGTAGTACAGAACATATTCAGGAGCTTGAAGATGAGAACCAGAGACTGGATACAGAAGTTAACGAACTGCATAAAACAGTTGCAACACTGAAAGCTGTGAGTGATAATTATGAAAAAGTTGAACAGGAAGTTAGTGACCTGCAGATAGAAAACAATGAACTGCAAAAAATTGTGAAAAAGCAGAAAAACACTATCAGTATCATGGAAGCACGGGAACAGGATAATATTAATTTGACTGTTGAAAATCAACGCTTGCAGAAGTCTTGTGAAGCTTTAAGAGTGCAGTGTACAAAACAAGCGGAAGTTGAACAGGAGAAGGAACAAATAGAAGCTGAATTCACTGCTCTCAAGAAATCCCTAGACGTCTTACAAGCTGAGAAGGACAAACACGAGAAGCTGCAGACCGAATTAGCTGAGTCGAGTCAAGAAATATTCAAAATGAAACATAGCTTGGAACTGTCGAGCCAAAAAATCAAGCGTGTTGAGCATGATAATCAACAACTAGAAAATCAAAACCAAGAACTCCAAAAGGTGGTGGATGATCTCCAGTTACAGGTGAAAAAGCTGGAGGGCATCGATAAGGAAATTAAAAAGTTTGAGCAGGAAAATTCCAAGCTGCAGGTGGAAGAAACCGCCTTAATGAAGGAGACCAAAAGACTCAAACAGAATCTGGCATCCAAGGATACAACCGTGCAGAACCTTAGTACTCAGGTGGCCGAGTTGGAACGGGAGAACAGGACCATCAAAAAGAGGCTAGAGAGGAGTATGGACTCCACCAATAAAGTTGAGGAAATGCAACATGAACTTAGTGAGCTCACTCACCGTGCTGCCTTGGACAAAGAAACCATTAGTGGCCTGAGAGAGGTAAATTATCCCCCTTTATTGTTGCCCATTTTGGAGTCATCTATAATTAATCATTGCTATTATATTTTTCTCTTCATACCAGTATTTAATCCTGATAAACTTCAGTCAGTTACAAAATGTATGTTGTTATGAATGACCGACATTCCTCAAAATGTTGTTGATGTGGGATTTGTTTGGAATTTGAACTTAGAACTTGTACATGATATCTACATGTAAGAAGTAAAAATGATTAACATTTCTCATTATCATTGGATGGTAATTAAGTAATATTTTAAATATATTTCAGTGTTATTTCATCAAGCAGTCATGAAAATTGTGAAACTTAAATCAGTGCAGCTGAGCAGGGAGCTATATCATCAGAGGAAATTAACAGTACATTCATCACTGCAGTGTATAAATGACTTGAAGCTGCCACTTGATGATTGTGGTAAGGGGTCTGTGCTCAAAGTAGATTGAACTTTTTTGTGGTAATACTTACAGGGGATGCATGTTTTGTGTCTGTTCACTTAAGATACTTAACACAGGAAAGTGCAGGTCAGATGTTAATGTTAAATACACATAAAAACACATTGTAACAGGAGCTGATGAAGGAGAAAATGAGGACACAGGATCTGACAGATAAACTACAGGACCTTGGTCGTGACCTCCACAAGATCAGCTTCGAACGTGAAAAACTGGTGCTCGCGGAAAGAGACCAAGAAGAAGAGTGAGTTGTATTGGTGTTCAAAAACCACTGAATCTGTGAAAGCACCTGCTGGAATTTAAATTTGTTTACCAACATTATCCCATTAGATAAAGAAAGTTGAAGTTATTGCCAAAAGTAGTTATGGCTGAGAATATTTGTTTATTCCAAGGCTTATCACTGTTTCAAGGAACTGCCTTTTAAATAGAGGCATTCATCAGTTTGAGCAGGGTGCAGATGTAAACAGCATGAAAAAGCTAATGTTTTGTTAATATATGTATTAATGGTAAAATAATTTGGGGCAGTCAGGGCTTTTGAAAACCTTGGTAGTGTCACAGCCACCTTAAAGAGATTGAGAATCATCAGACTTATTATTTGCAGATCAGACAAGTGAACTCTCAGTTTCAAAGATCAAACAGAAATGATTTTTGGGTCAACTTGTGTATTTTGAATATACTAATGCTTTGTTTTGCCTTGTTGATAATATGTGTTTTCACAAAATACCATATTTTTGTCAGAAAATTTAAGAATTTAGAGGCCACAGTCCAGAAGACCTTCAAGGGTTCTGTTCAAATGAAAGAAGAGAAAATCAGAAGTCTTCAAACCAAGTGAGTTTAAATCTTATGGTTAGATTTCTGTGTGTGTCGCCTTTGCCCTTGATGTTGAGCAACACACTTTAATCCTAAAAATTTCCACATATTGAAATCAATTTTATTTCTGGAGCAAAGAAGATATTTAGAAAAGTCATTTCATATTTAGAGCCATGCTATATTTGGAGATACATGGACAGTTATTAGAAAAGCGGTAATTTATGCAAGGGTATTAATGGTAAAATTGCTATTTAATTTTCTTAAGAAATGTTCAGCCGTATGGTTATTGTACATTTGATGTAGGCATAACCTGTGTAATACACTTAAACAGTCTGCTCCTTTTACAAACATACCTGAATATTTTCCGTAGATTCACTGAAGGATTGCATAAAGACCAGTCCATTTCACACAGTCCATAAATAACAATGATTGTGTTTTTGAGAGTTGATAAATTTTTAGCTTTCCCTACAATTGTATCTTTGTAGGCTTGAGGAATCTGAACATACAAAAACTCTGCTTAAAGAAGAATTGCAGGCAGCAAAGAAACGATATGAAGCTCTTCAGCAAAGAAGGGAAGAAGAGGTTAATCACATCCGAACCATGGAAAAAGAAAGGTTAACAGAAAAATCATGATATATATATTAGACTAGATTACAGTAAAGATGATTTTTATGTTTTGTTAATACAAGTAGAGAAATACATGTACATAAATTCTGTAAATCAAAATTCACAGGTATACAGAACTTGTTCTTTTTTATGGAACAGCTTTATCATCTGAGGAGTAATACCTTAAAAAAATCATGTGGCTTTAATGGAATAATTGGCTGTAATCAGGTGTTTACAGGGAAGTTGTTCCTATGGCACTGTTTATTATGAACTTACAGGTAGATGGATGGAATATACAAGGAAACTGAGAATTACAATAGAAAATATAATTTGCATGAAACCACTAAACTGAAATGTTTAATCTTCAATCTTTGAAAAGTTTACTCATTTGCTACACTGCATATTTATATTTCAACTGCAGTCAATTGTTAGCATCAAATTTAATTTTGATTTTTGGTTTAAACATTTCCCAAAGACCTAACTTAGCCCTGACACCTCTTTATTTACATCCTGCTCAAATGAAAAATTACAGAATGTTGCAGAACCTAGGTGGTAGCAAAAACACAGAGTAAATCAATGAAATTCCTCAAAAATGTTTTTGTTCTTCAATTTAAAAGTCTCTAGGTACTAAATATATTTGATATAAGGTGCTGTTTGCAACTGGAAATGTACCAAACTGTACAACTGAATGTCAGGATATGTTGCCAATAATATTAAGCCAATAATTTGTTGTTTTCAGGATTGGAGTTCAAAAAGCATCAGAGGTCAGTGCTACAAGGCGCGTTCTGGAACAAAATGATCGCCTCATCACTGTCGAAAGACAGGTATGTTCAAAAGATCTATTTCAGCGGTTGCAAAGTTTAGATTAATTTTTTGCATTTGATCATTCAGGTTGGTAATTTTGCTTTCATTTGGCAGTGATGATTCCAAATTTTATTGCATAAATCATTTTATTAAGTACCGAG
The DNA here is from genome assembly GCA_026874595.1 of Sipunculus nudus. Classification (NCBI taxonomy): domain Eukaryota; kingdom Metazoa; phylum Annelida; class Sipuncula; order Golfingiida; family Sipunculidae; genus Sipunculus; species Sipunculus nudus. The sequence continues at coordinate 5,321,438 of CM049308.1, forward strand.
GTTCATTCATATTATAAGAAACCTCACATTAAAAATATTGGTCAATGTAGTCTTTAAAACATTGCTCTCTGGACAAATAACTTCAGCCGACATTTTATGAAAGCAAACCTTATAAGCATTGGGTCACATATATACATATTTAGTTTTTTCACTTTGGAATATGAGAAATGCAAAAGAAATTTGTGTCTGTCTATACAGAATGCAACATTAGAGGCAGAAAACAAGAATCTGAAGTTTCACAACGCTGAGCTTGCAGCTCGTGCAGAGCAACTGGAAACCCACAATCATAAGCTACAATCCCAGAGTTCAGCACTACAGTCAAAATACCAAGCTCTTCAATCCCAGAATGCCAAGCTCCAGGTAGACTATGCAACCACTCAGTCCCAGAATTCGGCACTGGCAACTCAGTTTGCATCATTAGAAAAGGACAAGGCTCACCTTGAGGCAGAGTTCAGACATGCACAAAATCAGTCGCAAAGTAACTCAGAAATTTTACGTGACCAAGAAACACTCCAGCGGTTACATAATGAATTATCTAGGAATTATGAGGAGTTAATATCTAAACATGGGTCACTGAAAGCAAATTACAAAGCACAGTCCACAGAACTCAAAGATGCCAAAGACGAAATCAACAATTTAAAGAGAGCGTGCCAGGATGTAGCAAGAGAAAAGGAAACGCTGCAAAAACAACTTAGTGACCTTAACAGAGAGAAAACTTCAACAGGCAGTTTGCATGGAGAACACTTTCAGCTGCAGACCAAATACACAACATTAAAGAACGCTAATGACAGCCTTAACAAAGAGTACAGGGACCTCCTTACAGAACACAAGAGTCTCAAGACCGAGCATTTACAGATGAAGTCACAGTTAACTGAAGCACAAGACAATCTGAGAACACTAGACGTTGAGTATGACAAGCTTGTGTTTAGATATGAGGTGAGTAAACAGAAAACCTAGACATTAAAACTTATGAAAAATTATCTGTAATATAAGATTGGGTTTAGTGGTATTTTTCGTAAGTAAATATGTTTACTTACCATTGTGCATCACTTGTTTACACTGAACAATACTAAAATACATGTAAACATCAATTTTACTTTAGTCAGGAATATTGCATGCTTTAAAGGTGTGAAATATCCATTAAACTAATCTTAGTTGTTTAGAGCTTATGCATTTTAGACATCAGTAAGGGAGGACAAGTAATATGGGTTTTACAATGTGGAAATACTAGACATTGTGTATTGATCATATAATGATACACTTTAGTTACAGCCAAAAAGTATCATTAATACAGCCAAGTCTTTATTTAGTTTACATAAACCATATTATAGGTTATTCAGATTGCATTTTTAGAGTAGGTCCTATACTCATTTTATGCACATTCTGTATGATGTCTTTAATCCATTTGGTTTCGCTACTGAAGGCTCTGGCTGAGCTGAACGGTAAGCTGGAGGAAGATAACCGCTCCTTGATGATTCAGGTCCAGGCCCTGCTAAACCAGAAACAAGACCTGCTCACTCAGAGTCTGGAGAACAAAGAGTTGGCTCATGAGAATGAGCTAGCTTACGTGTAAGTCACCTGGTTGTCACCTTAATGTTGTAAAAGTAAATATGATTTCCCAAAATGTGAAAGAATGTGAAAGAAAAGGATGCTAAGAGTCCAGATAAATGTAGATGAAGAATTGACACACTACACATGATATACAATTTGGGTGAAAATAAATTTAAGAGGACTTTACTTTTACATGTCTTAATTGATTACCTGTGAATTTGATTGATCTATCTAATAAAAGGCTTGAGCTTTATATGTAGCTAAGCCGCCACCATTTGATGTAAAGTCTGTTCCCTTTGTTCTAAACAGTTGTTTTCTACTGATCAGCAGATGCCAAAATTGCATTTGTTTCTTCTTGCAATTCCTGGCTTCATTTAGTGTAAGAAATCATGTCCTTTCTTAAAAATGTAGGTGGAGATGTATTTTTGTACAAAGTTAAATGCCCTGAGCTCTTATATATAGTTTGACATTCTGTGTTTTCATCAGGAAATAACAATATTCATTACTCACTAACATGCCTTTCTTAGTCTATTGATATAAGGTAAAAAAGTTTCTGATGTTTTAAATAGGGAGAAGTTGTCAGACCTGAGAAGACAGAAGGAGAAACTGGAAGAAAAAATCATGGAACAATACAAGAGATATGATCCAGAGAAGAAAAAGTAAATTATATTTTAATATTTCGACATGTTTCTTATTAAAATTAAAAATACGAAGGTCATGCAACAAAAGCTAACTTAATAGTTTTGTTCTAGGGCTTTTGTTTTTTTTATTTATCTAGATATCAGAGAGTGACACAGCCGGGTACAAGACATTTATATACTTATGAAATGAGTTGATTTGTACATTCTAGTGCAGAGACTTTTAATCTGTTCAGCTGGTACCCTTTTATGAAGTTTTGATAAAGACCAACATTGATAAACAATTTCTCTTTTCAGACAACGAGGATTTGGTGCAACGTTAGTCCGGAAGGCCAAGGATCTTATGCAAAGGGTTTGTATTTGCACACACTGAATTTATTTAACTCACCCATGCTATGTGTGTTTTCAGTGATACCAGAACTGCATGCCATTTATCTTCCATTCTGTGAAACAATTCATGGAGTAATGTTCATGCTAGACAATACCTTATATACTCTCATGGAAAGATTAATTGTAACTATAGATAGTAAGAATTTTACCACCATGAAGATTAATTTGATTTAATCACCAGTTTCATGCAGTAAACATAAAATTAAAAGATAATTTGTTTCATGATTGTGATGTGGATTCCAAGCTGGCAATATCTCATCACAAAAAAAAAGAAAAAATGGTATTCTCTGTTTCTGTATGAAAATAGTTTTGTGAGAGTTCAGCAAATTCTTTTACCAATTAAGAAAATAAAAAAATTACAAATGAAAGAGATGAAAGTGCATGTCAGTTTTTCTTAAAGTTTCATATATTTGTTATGTACTGTTTTGTATTTATGATTAGCTAATCATTATGATAACATATTAATTTATTTTATTCTATACTATACTTACAGAATAGTAATCGCCGGGACAAAGGCAAGAGTTACAGTCTTAGCCCGGAGAACTCATCAATAGGCTCAGGTTCTGGAGGGTCCTCAAACCACCTTTCAGTCAAATACGGTTAGTTATCTGTCATGTGCTGCGATTAACCTGACTCATACATGTCAATGCTTAACTGATCAGCATTCTCCCAAATAATACACAAGACTACAGAAAGAGTAGTATCTGTGCTGATCTTTTACAAATAATAAGCAACCTTTTGATAAAATTGTATTAATGACCGTGTTATCAGGTCAGTATCTGGTCGCTGTCGCAAGAGAGTGTCCATTTCATTATGTAGGCATGTTCTATGTTATGATGGTGGAGGGTACTGTATTTGTGTATCCCTGGATACCTGTTGGTCTGTGGTGTGGTTTGACCTTTTTGTGACCTTTGTACTGTAATAATATTGCTTTGCTCTGCTGCATATATTCTGTACCTAAAGAAAAAATGCCTCCTGTTTTGTAATGTTTTCTTTATCATATATTTCTGAAATATGTATTAAAATATAGAAAATTATAAAACTACAGGTGTAATGACATGAAGCATGTTGTGTTTTCTGATTTTCTAAGCATGGTGTGGGGTTACCTTAACTCAGATTGTTAATGATTTGTATAACTGCATGACTGCCCCTGGCTAGTTGCATATAACATAGTACACCAAAATAGTTGTAATATCTTAGTTCCAAATACATGAGGCTGCCACCTGAGAAAATAGCCACAAGCTACAGATTCGTAACTTCTGTAGCAGACAAGGTTTGTGTAAAGACATGCAAAAAAAACAAAACATGCTTTGGAAGGTGTTCATTTATTATTTTTAAAATTCAGAAATGTTTACGTTGCTGAAAATACCCAGTAAATGAGATAAAAATTAATCAGTAAAAATCCAGTTACTCCTTATTAAGTTTTATTTTGTCAGGATTATACTATATGCAACTTCAAGGGGGACAGTGGTGCTTATCATGTGACTTTGGCTTTTTTGCTTTGTGCCTGTGAATCTGTTGATTTTTGCCCATCACAGTGAAGCATGGATATTATATAATCAGGGTATTTGGATACATCCTCTTCTTGATTTCTGAAAATTAAACCTAATTTACCTTTAGTATAAGTTGTATTTCATAAAGAAATTGGAATTTATCCCAGTTTTGAATTGAAAATATCAATTTTGATCACAGTTTCACTTGTAAAGCTCCTTAATGTTTGCATATTTACTGTACCATCCATATTGCTGACATGGAACCCATTGACAAACTGGTCTGCATATTTAGGAACCTGACACCAGAAGGCCACTGGTACTTTTCATCAGCAGAGCTGTTTCTCTGCTTGCATTTAGGTATATGCAGATACAATATGTAATGCACATTTATATATCAAGTAGTTTTCCTGGTAGGTTCGTGAAATCTTAAGAAAAGAACACCCTTCTGTCCTGTAAACTTTCAACCAGTATCAGCTCCTGTTATTGATAAAGACAGCAAACATTGACAACCAGTCGGTTAAAAAGATTTTACTTTAAATATCAGTTGAATTCCCATTCATTTATTCATCCATGCTTCACTGCAGATATTAATGGGGTGGTAAATAAATACAGTTCTGTTTGTACATACTAATTTCTCTAACAGACAAGCGAGAAGCAAGAAGGAAAAGTGCCAACATGCTACTGGACTCGCCCAACTTGGCAACTCAGCAAAGGCAATTTGTTCGTTCAACCACTGCTCTCAATGTAATGTCACACCAGCCCACAGAGGGCGCTTTATCATTGAGGAGTAAGTCCAATATCATTCTTTCAGCTGGATTCAGTATCTTACACTCTGGTAGATGCTCTTGCACTAGCATCGCCATCTGGTGGGTGATCAGCAAGTTACCTTACAGCAAAAACCCTTTTGCCTTTCCTAATCTGATATTGTAATATGTTTGGAAGAAAACACATTTCTGACTAAATTTCATTTTTATTCTCACACAGGGTTTAATCTTCTATGTGTTTAATCAGCTTGCATCAGAGCATAGCTTACATATCCCATATGAAAGAAATACTTAGCGGTTTTATATTGTGATTTTACATGGTCAAAGTATGGTGGTTTATAACCAAGACCTCAATGTACATACCAATTTGAAGTCAAACAAAAAAGGAGGGATGCAATATTGATATGGTGAACCTTGAATGCCTGAAAAGACAGCTTATACCTACTCTGCATATTGTACATCAACTTCAGAAGACCTTGTCTTTTGCTTTTACTTTTTTGTAAAGAATGTGTGATGTAATTTTTCTGGCCTTGCATTTGACTTCTGTGTGTTTTTGCTTGTGAAGTGAATATATAATGAAATTGTCTCACAGTGTGCAATGCACATGTACATTCCTAAATGTCAGAACAGAGGCTCTTGTACTCTAATACAACAATTTATAAAGATCATATTCATTTTCATACCAGACATTCAAAGATCAGTTAAAAAGTAGTGTCTCTGTTCTGATCTGTTGATGAAGTTTACCTGATTAAATTTAAAAACTGACCTGAGTCCTGAGGCATACTGTATTTATTCTCCTTTAAAATAAATGTACATTTCAGATTATATTAAACACAAGCACAGACCTATAATGCATGTGTATGAGGCCCTGTGATTCTGTAAAATAGAAAACCTCAGAGACTTGAGCTGTAACAGCCAAGTACAACCCCTTTAGGTCAATCATCCACTGAATCAAGCAGATTTATGGGAATTTTTGTAATTCAGTTGTTTTGATCACTGTGCTTGAGCTAGACCATGACTATAATTTTGGTCCATCCTGGCTGAAAAAATATGTATTCTTTTTGTGTAATTTATCATCCTTATTTTCCCCAAAGTTGAACAAATGTTTAGACTGTTTTCTTAAATTTCAACCTCTGCTAGCTTGGCCTTGAGCACACCAACCCAAAATATAATAGCATTTTCAGCACTGACATAAATGTTGCAGAGAGAATAGCTTGGTGCTTGAGGTGTTAGGGTTAACAACAGGTTGGGGAATGTGATTTTACTTTTATGGAAAAGAGCTTTTGTATAATGCATTTGCTGGTGGAAGGTGTATAGTTTATGAATAAGTAAAAATAGAATGTTTATTGTAGAATTTTCCTGTCCTGTCATAGGGTTCAGCTTTAGTAGCTGTTACTGGTAGACAATTAGGAATTCAATAAAAAACATGAAGTATGTCAAATACCTACTTTTATAAATGTAAATTAGTGGAAAATCACTAAGGATCCATTTATACATTTTATATACATGAATAAGCAGCATTGTAGTAATATAAATAACCTGAACTTGTGTGTTATCGAATTGCTGTGATATTTTACATGCCAGTTTGCTAGGAATTTTCACCATTCACCTATATTTAAATAACCTAAATTATGCTTAAGAACACATTTTTAATTTCTGATGAATAAATAATTAATGCTTTCATGTGCTCATTTGGTTAACAAGCATTCATGTTAAGGTTAATGGGATCTTTAATTTCACAGGTGCCAAGTCAACAGACAACATTGGAGGAGATGCAGATTCCCTTGACTCCTCGGGTAGTGAAATGTGGAGCTCAAGAGGTCAGTCAGTTTGTTTAAACTCAATCCAACAGTGCCTCCAGTTTATCCTTAAAGCACTTTAACAGCCCTAAAAGTACAAACTCTGATTTATGTGAATGATTAGTGATAATTGAATTCTGTTTAACTTATTATTTTAGGTAAGTTTAGGTTCTCAAGTAACATTAACCCCCCAGTTTTACAGGTCAGTGTTTGTCACTTGTTACATTTTCCAGTGTATGTATGTTTGTTATAATGTTACATATACAGATATTTAATTTGTTAAAATTGATTTACTAAAAATGTCTGTCATAACGTGGAATACAGATCATTTGCTGTATCAAATTCCAGTCTTATATCAACATTTAAGCTCACCTGGATTTTATCCTATTTTTACACATTTTTATCTCTATTTATGAGTCCTTTAAAGATGTGGTTATCCATTAGCAGGGCAAATGGTAACCATTGGACCTAGAAACTTCTATCTTGACATCCTGGGGGGTCCATGAAAAATCTCCATCAAACCTTGAAATTAGGACTCTGTTACCCATATCCTCCGGGCTATGGGGCTCAGAAGTACCCCCCAGAATATTTAAAGGGGCCCAATCACCTGTTAAGCATGTTGAGCTAACACGAACCATAGCTTCTTCCCTTTAAAATAAATCTGTTCCTGCCAAAAAATTGCCTTGAAACCGTTTGCTTACTCCTGTAAACAAGTGTTAAAAACAGTGAACTGGGTGCGATCGCAGTTGTAAACATAAGGACAGTCAATGGGCCGTATGCTGCATGGAGCCACAACATTTTTCAATCAGGAGATGCCCTGACTGACTTGGCTAAAAAAATGGGATGCATGTTCCTGCTGGCTGAAACACCGCACGCGTGTTGCTCCTTAATCAGACCTCCGGCCATGCGGCCTTGTTATGGTAAACAGACTGTGTTATCCAACACACAGGGCTAAAACAAGGTATTAAGCAGTCGTTTGCCAGGAAATGAGACTGTGTGGTGGAATGGTTTTACTGGAAAACTTTTGTATAAGGCAAAACTGAACTGTTAGTTTGAAAGAAAGGAATAATATTGCTCCTGATTATGTCCCTTTAAAAATTTGTTACAGTAGCTTCAGTATCTGAACAACTAATGCATTGATCACCATGGTTTTTTGCATGCATATTCATCTTTGAGTGTTTCTTCAGTTCCTCCAGTCTGGTAGTGCCACCTGGATAAAAAAAAATATACATATTTTTCTCATTTTTGAGACCTTCATAGATGTGGTAGTCTATTAACAGGGTACGAATTGTAACCATTCAACCCGGAATCTTCTCTTTTAACATCCAGGAAGGTCTATGAAAAATCTCCTTGGAAACCTTAAATTAGGTCTCTGTTACCCATATCCTCTGAGCTATGCTTTAGTTGATTTTGATACCACTTACAAAAGTTGGCATTCAGATGATAAAATTCCTTTTGTGAATGTCTTTCTAGAAAACTAAACAGCATGACCCCTGGGTCACATGTTCAGTCAAACTGTATATTTAATATTATAAAATTGAGTTGAAAATATACCTTTTAAAAGTATTTATATTTTGCTAGGAGGTAGAAGGAGAACACACAAAGACTCAGAACACTCAGGTAGGTGATGTACACACACATACACGATGATGTTCAATATTTGATAAAATAAAGTAACTACTGAACTCTGCAGATCATCTTCTAAGTTAGTGTTACCCATTCACACTTGTTGTTGCCCTCATAAGGTATTTGTGAAATTTGTTAGCGGATCCTGGGCTTCTAGGTCACACTGGATGTGGATGGTGGTCCTCCTAAACACACTAATATCAGAGTATTATCTGCATTTTTGCAATCGAACTGGTGTTCACTATTGGAGAACTGCAACAGCTTCACTGTGGCCTATGAGTATAAAGGCTAATTCAGTCTCTTTTAGTAAGGAATTACCACTACTTATATCCATTGAAAAAAGGTATCAGTATTAAAATATGTGGGCAGTGTATCTTCAGGCAACAGTTTTTGATTAATAAGGATAGAGAAATCATAGAAAGTGGGATTTTCTGCAAATGGGATGTTATAAGTATTTTGTATAGCAGCACACAGCTTCTATTTTATTCAGCAGATGTAAAAGCAGAAAATACCATCAAAATACCATAAATTTTATCCTCAAAAGTTATAGTATTTTTAAATCGTTGTATCCTAAAATGCCTGAATTATCTGGAACAAATTTAATAATATTCATTATGAAATAATCTGATAATTTGTTTACCCTCATTCAGTTGTTATAATTTCCTAAATTCCTAAATATCATATAAATTCTAGATGTTAATTTTTATACATGTCTGTGAACAGACAGTCACACCCACACAGTGTAATCTGATAATGTATATGATATTTATGGTTGTCTGATTTTTCAGATAACATACAAATATATAGATATGATTTGTGAATTTCGGCTTATGTTGTCTTGTTTACAGGTGGTCATGCCCCACAGGGAAGCATGAGCTCAGAGGACAACGCCCCCTATCCTGAGTCAGTATCTGTAATCAGAACAACACAACGCACATCGATGGTTTTACGACCAAGATCCGCTATTGTTGGACAAGATGAAGAAGGTGGTGACAGGAAGATCACTTTGCTCGAGTTTCTGAAAGAAGTTGATCGTTCACCAAAGTCAAGGGTATGCTGTTATATGTACATTTAAATAAGTAATATGTCATCTTAAATAAGTTAGCTCAGTTAAAATTTCTGTAATTTAATTAAATACTATTTACTTATTATTTAATATAAGATAAATGATTTGTCTCATTAAGAGTTGTTGGATATATCCTAGTTGTTTTCTTGCTTGAACTTAAGTTTGCATATGCCCAGTTTAAATCCTGTCAGAGCCACAATGGTGCATGTAAATAATTTTGAAGAGCCTCTTAGTTCTTAAATGATTACATCTAAAAGTTTCCAAGCCTATACATAGAACACCAGAAATTTGAAATGTTCTGACATGACATTTATAACAGTGTGAACTTTTTCAGTCAGCTGTGCCAATCATTGGCAGTTGACTAAACCATCATGCATCCTGAAAGAATGTATACCAAGATCTTTTTTTTTTTTTATTAATTTCATTTTAAGTTATCATTTGCCATGAACCAGATCAGATATATTTTTCCACATAAAGAGTACTGATTTAAAGTTCATCATTTTCTTTGCACAATTACAGTGCAATAGGCCTTCTTAATGCTTCAGTCTAGGAAATTGTTAAACATTTTTTACATAATTTTATCTGAACCAAGGAAATTGAAAAAAAATGATTATTATGCCAAATGGCATGTTTCTCAGAACCAAAAGCTTTAGATCAAATAATCGTGAAATATTGGATTATTTGTTGATTATTTAAGTTAACTGCACAGTTCCCACGATGTTAAATGTGAGGTACTCATCATCTTGTGATAGTTTTACAACAGTAGCAGCAGGAATTACCTACATCACAGATCTGCAGATGAGATCAGAATGATAGTCACCACCCTGTGTTGTTAATTGTGTGAGGATTTTAAATGTTGGCTCTTTCAGAGGTCACTCAGACTAAAACCTTAAGCTGAGGCAAGTACCGCCTGTCCTCATCCTAGAGGAATGCTACTTCTCACTTGACAGTTTGCATTCTGCACTTTCACATTTCCAACTGTAATGTTTAAGGATGCACCATGAACTCTCAGACTTTCAGACTACAGGTCTCTACTCATATATTAGCATCTGGGTTGGTAATACAATTGCAGTGCATGGTGAGTTTCCATTTCACTAGTTACTAAAATGTGTATATATGTGGAGTGCTTCTGAGTTAAGGTGGCACAGCATGTATATACATGTTTTGAATGATTAATCCTCTCTTTCTTAGTTTGCATGACTTGTATATGTCTTGTTGCTGTGTCTTTGTTACAGAGAAAACTCATGAAGGCCAAAAAGATTGACCTGAGTAAAAGTGAAAATGACTTGACCAAACTGACGGAGAAATTGGAGGATGTACCACTGAGGCCAAAGTCACCACTCATAGAACGCGATGATAAGGAGAGTAGCCCTGACGAACCACGTAATGCTAATACTCCAAGTGCCTACACTCAAGCACCACAGCAAATGACATCTGGTTTAGGTGGTTATGGTGATCGCAAACCCAGCATGCCTACATTAACAAAACCAAATGCTTTCCATGGCTACCCAGAGGAATCACAGCTAAGCCGTCAGCACAGCCGACGTTCTCAAGGCACTGAGGATGAGATGAACCGACATGCAGCGCGTTTACGTGAAAGTATTAACCAGTTTAACCAAAAACATAACGGTAATGATTCGGACCACTCTGGCACTGAATCCAGTTACAGCGTCAGAAACCGTTCAGTGACAGACTATCCTGCTTCACATGGTGGGGTCCAACACCCCAACCAATCCCCCCGCAAGCTGCCTGAAACTGGTGGGGTTGCTCCTGTTATTATGCGAAAGCCAAACAGTCCAAGAGAGCGACCAATGAGTGTTGGGCCATCTCTTTCGTTACTGCAGAACACACTGAATACAGCTCCCTCACTACCTCGCCATGTCCCCAGCAATAATAATGACTACAGTAGTGGTCACCACCCAGTACTTAAACGCTCAACTACAGTCGGTATGGACTCTACAGATACACGGTTACGTGATGCTAGTCAGCCCAGTGGTGTTAACGGTGATATTGGTGTAATGTCAAGGTCACAGAGTGTCAGAAACCTTATACAGAATTTTCAGGCCAGCCCCAATAATGGTGGTAAAGAACCGCCTGAACCGCCACCCAGACGTCACCGTCCTCTCACACCGGGACCTGAGTTTTCACGTCCAAACCGTCCAAACTACCAAATGCCACCTGGCCCACCGAATGGAAACGTTGGTGCCCAGCGTTTTCGCTCAATGACACCTGGTCCAGGTACTGATCAGGGTGTGACTAGTTCTCAACCTGTGCACCAGGGGGAGCCACTAAATGGTACAGGTCCAGGACCAGCACCGAGAGTTAGTGGAACGAGGGTTTTACCGCAGACACCAGCAGAGCGGAAGAGACCTCCATCTGCACCCCCTCGCCAGCAGAGTCAACCAGGAAACCCAGAAAAAAAGAGCAGCATTTGGTATGAGTATGGCTGTGTGTGAAGCTAACATTCCCTCGGAGACGTGCTCCAAACCCTGGCCTTGCTGTGAGTCATTTTCTGGCCATAAAGTTGTTAACTTGTCAGAAATGCAGTAAATGTCACAAGTGTAGCCAAATGAAAAATTGATAAAGAATTGTACTTGGCATATTAACTAATATTATTTTAATATTTGGTTACTTCATTGATAATTTTTCTTCATCTGCAGTCTTATGTAAACCATATAGTAAGAAATTGTCAGTACTTTTATATGTTCTTTAAAAATACACTAACAGTGGAAATAATTTTTGTGTCAGAATGTTGAATTGTTTAACCGACACGCTGAGTGGTTTGGAGCATGTCCTGAACCTCCCAGGGCACTGTGTGGCAAAAACCTTAACCATCACTACACTGACAGTGGAGTATTTGTTATATCCAGCACTTGAAAGTCACATGTTTATTTAGCAACCAAATTTTACATTTATTTGTTAGTATTAATATATTATTTGGCTTGGCCAAAACATATTTTTACATAATTTTAATGTAAATAAAACATAAGGCAGTGGCCAAAAGGGAAGTATTCAGTGATGTGTATTGTATGGCAAATGTCTTATTATTGTGTTGTATTTTTTAATGTGTTTATATACATTGTTATATTGCTACAATATTTTTAATGCATTGACACAGGGAGAAAACTGTTGTTACATTATTAACAGAAATCACAACATCAAATTGAGGCATTGCGTCAAGGCAGTAATTGCATGAATAGCATGGCTTCATTTGGCATGCATTTTACAACAAGTTTGGGTTTTTAAATCCCATTGTCAAAATAGAAAAGTTTCCCTTAAATAGCATCAGAAGTAATGAAGTATAAAAGTTTCAAATCCAATATTTTTTTTTTTTTCAAATCTGTGAGTTTGATAATAATATATGACAGTAAATATTAATTTCTGATAAGGAATATTTATCTACATTAACATGTAATTTCTAGAAACTAAGAATTATTTCTTATTTAAAATGGAATGTTACTGATTTTAAATTATTGAGAAAGCTTTGAGGAAATTGGGAATAAATTGCCTCATGAAATCATTCAATTTGTATTGGTATTTGAAGGAACTTTGAAGAATGGTTTTCTGATTATATCATTATTATACACATTAACATAAATTAGTTTTCCACCTTGTCACATTAGCACTCTCCCTGTGGAATGAACAAGCTAATCTGTATCATGTTCTTTGAGTGTAGTGTATGAAAGTGTAAATGTGTGTGTTTGTGTGAGAACTGTGGTAAACACATATACATATTATATATATAATTCTACATCTAATAGTATAAAAGAAATATTAATTTACAGTGGTATGCCAGATAGTGTGGTATATTGTAAAACAGGACCCTGTCATAATCAAACTGCAATTTACATACTCAAGAAAATAAAGCAATAAATTGAAAATGGAAAATCTGTCTTTGGACATTCTTTATGATATTGTTTGAAGTGGCAATGATCTCAGTATTTCATTTTATATGATCTATGCAAAAAATGATAATGATTTAAATATTTCTAAAAGAAAAAAATATTTGATATTTGACAGGGAACCATGATTCTGTTTACACCTTGCCAGACTGTTTGCTTGATCACATGTTGCATCACTCTCTATAATAGTTGGAGAATGAAAGCTCTCAGATTTTCCTGTTTTACAATCACAAGATATAGGAATGTACTTAAGTATGATGACCTTAATCACAGTGATAGATTTTATTTGTGTAATCTCGAAAGCATTAATTTAAAAACAGCAATTATAAATATTTACTTGTTATAGTAGGCATTAGGGTGTGACAGATTTGCAGGAATCAAAATTGATGTTTAATTTCAGGTTTTGCTATATTCACGTCTGATCTCACAAAATCATGACTGTTAATACATGATGACTGTTGTAGTAGTGCTTACACACTGTTAGTTAGCAGGTTGTGTGATAGAATCAGAATGCTCTCTGACAAAGGTTGTACTTTCTGTGATATAGAAACTTTGTATATTGCTGATGACTAATTTCCAATAATAAATTATTAATTATATACATACTCAAACATAAATGCTTGCTGTGGTTGGCTCCGTTCTAAGCATAAAAGCTGCAGACATCTCGTCACTTTGGAAGTTCAGGAAAAAGGAAAATATGGGGACATGAGTACAATATTATAAATAATGTAATAAATAGATGATTACTATTATTTTCAAATTAAATTTTAGTGATTAAACTAGTTTCATTTTGGGTAATTTTAGGATTAACCATTTAATCGGGGTCAGGAAGAATGCAATGAAAATTACTTATTAAAAAATAATAGAAAATATGAATATTGGATAAGATTTGAGAAATGGTAATTAGCCTCTAATAGTGTAACGACAGAGCCACCACTGCCAGTATTTGTGCTAATATCACTGATTTTTTGTATGCTGCGGCTGTCAGCTTCCACATGCTTCTTCTTGCTGTACACTTTAACCATGTGAGAAAGTGCGCCTTTATAATCTGGCTGTCACAGAATCCTTCACACCAGTGCTTCTCAAAGTTTTCACCAGACGCCAGCACGTGTCTAACTGAACTGATTAAAGACCTCGCCAGTAGATGGCGTTTTCATCCACAATGCATGGCATGACCGATCCTCACTGTATTCTATCATGTAAAAATTTCCTGCAGCTGATTTTAGTTCTTTGTCCTATTGCAATAATGAAATTATGATTATGGAATATTACTACAAACTTAAAACAGTTTCGTTATGTCCTAATTAAATGACAAATCTGTGTGATTTAATAAACTTATTAATGCAAATTGTAAAGATAAAGTATTATAACTGGAGCTCACTTGGAAATGAGATTACTGTTGTTAAAAATCCGTTTTATAATTTTATATTAGAATTGAAAAAAGTAAACATGCTATGCTGTACCCTTAGCTTAAGTAATACTTTCTCTAAATATATAATGAAAATGGAACTTTCAAAATTGCATGAAGCTTCTTTTGAAAACCGAATATCAAATTACACAGAACCATAATGTACGTTTATATTGGTTTTCTTTGGTTTATGTACATATCAATCATCCACCCAAGTAAGACCATTTAAATCAGTGCACTAATTCTACACCCTTTCAGACCTCTTTCCTGTATTTGTAGTAATATTGAACCAGTACTAATGAAAGTTTTACCTTATTGATAACGTTTTCTTTTAATGCTGATATTTCTTGAAGATGAATGCTGAAAAGCAAGCTTTCCATACTGTGTTTCTTTGAGAAATTTCTGTATGGAGTCGATTTACCTGCTCTGGCTGTAGCTTTTTTCTGGCAGAATAAATAAAAAAATTTTAATATATTAACTTTTAAAGTGATTAAAATCTAATATATTTACAGGTACAAATTGCAGAATGAGCTTCACAGATAAAGTGCAATAATTTTTTTCGGAATGATTCAATATTTAAGTAAAGCCAAAGGAAATTCATTTTAGATATTAAATCGTATTTATTAAAACACATTATTCCTGATATTTGTAGGATAAACTCTACCAGCCACTGGTGACTCTGAAGAATGAGGAATCCTGTCCTTGACCCTAGTCCCTGGTGACCTTGAATTTTGACCTGACATGAAATAGCACTGGCGTGACCTTGAA
Source organism: Sipunculus nudus (assembly GCA_026874595.1). NCBI lineage: Eukaryota > Metazoa > Annelida > Sipuncula > Golfingiida > Sipunculidae > Sipunculus > Sipunculus nudus. The sequence goes on from CM049308.1 coordinate 5,336,843, forward strand.
CTCTGACGTGACCTATTATAGCAAGGGTAAAAGTGACTGCCCCTGCATTGGAAGCATCTGGTGTGAAATTCTTGATATCGCTTATGTAAAAATTATTTAAATGTATGAATTATAAAACCATGGACTGTCGAATCGATGTTCAATAGAAACGTGTGGGGATGCAGGGATGATGCCTTCCACAGAATGATTGTTTCACTGATTGATATAAATAGAAATAAGAGTCCCTGAGTTATTGGTTTAATAGTAGCACGTGTCAGAGTAATTGTTGTACACAGGTGCAAGTGTTTTAGGCATGGCCGGGGATTGTGGGCCGATGATTCCTCCATGTTGGATGTTGCAGTCGTATTGCTGCACTTAGTCTGTGATAGCCAGGTTTTACCTATACAGTAAGGTGCACTTTATTCAGACTAGATCTAGTGTTAATAAATAATTCAGTTTGATACAATACCTGTTCACTGGGGAGAAAATTATAAGAACTGATTCAGACCAGAAATATTTATTCTTTAGACCCATAGGACGTATGCTGCCAAAGAAACTGGATTTTTAGGTGTAGGTTCGCATGTTGATATTAGCACAGCCAGGAGAGTAAAAGAGAGGTGTACTGAGTTTATGTAAATTATCATGTCACATGTTTCTAAATTTCATCATCATTGGTTCGACATCACCTTGTGCCTTTGTCACTCGATGTATCAAATATCAATGGTTATGTAAATTTTACATATATCACGTGACATGACAGTCACGTGGTAGCGCTGTCGTTTTTTATGTGTGAGAGAGTTTTTATCATCATCTATCTGTCGTGATAGGTTTGTTAAGGGACGTTACATATCTTGTGTTATATATAAAACATTCCGTTCACTTTAAAACATTGTGTGTGCTATATAGGGTTCCAAGGAGGGGTTCGGGAGGGCATCCGGTACGAATCAATTTTGTCAACTATTACAGTTACGTTTCATCTGCTAAGATGAAATACGAGTAGCCACTTACAAGTCCAAGCAAATTTGTATTTACTTCGTATGTATATTTTGATCACCCCTCATGTACAGATGTATCCCTGCATAGATCAGCATAAATACCTATTTTTACTTTGATACTTTGCATATATCCAAAGATTCTTGCATCATTATTTATTTGACCTGCTCGCCAAAATTTCACATGTTCTCATAGCGTTTTAGTTTCCCAAGAAGATGTGAACCCTGAGCTTCCCTCTGGCCCAATCTGTCAAATCCTTTGTTAGATAAAATTGTATATTTAGTACTGTCTTCTAATGTCAGTACAATAAAGATTATATATTCTTAACAATAAACGCCGGCTTGTTGTATATGGTTGCTTTTGTCAAATCAGAGGCAGTTGTTCGTCATTACTTACATAACGAACACACATTGTTAGTTAATGAACCAGACTTTTTCAATATACAGTTCCAGCTTTGGAAAATTTTTCCTTATGAATCATTCGAAAAATAATACACCTGATTTACCGAACTACCCAACCACTGACATAAAATGCGGGTGGAAGACGTTGATAAAGAAACAGATATTGTACTAATATGTGAAACTGCTGTTGATATGTGAAATAGGCCCACGGACGGTTGACTCTTAAAATGAATGCTGTGTTAATATCTTGTCAACGCGTTATGTACCATGGCTTGCTTTGACGACGGACTTTACGGACTAGGGACCCATCATTGCCGATCACGCTGGTTACATTAGTACATTATTTAACCCAACATCATCTCTACCAAGGATTGACTGGACACTGGTCATATTCCGTTCGTTGAAACCAAATTCCTAGGTGTAAATTTGGAGGGGGGGGGGGGGGTAGTAGAAAGCTGATCTTAAGTGTCATGATCGGCAAACAAACGTAAACCAAAAAAACATTCACAGCACCTGTCATGGCTACTTTAGTTGTGTGTTCAAGAACAACTAGTCTGCAGGAATGATCTGGGCCAAAAGACTAGGAAGAAAGTGTTATGTCGAATGAGACTGAATACTAGTAAATAATTTCGGAAAGGGTGGCTAGCTTTCTCCTCGTCCTGTGGTGTGGGCGAGGAGTCCAGGCTCTTTGATGTATCTGATCCAGAGTTCCTTCACTGTATGTTGAAGGATTATTTAGGAGACCGTTAGTGTGTTCCCTCCACATGATGATGGCGCCCCCAGGTGTGCCGTTGTCATAAAGGAGAGGGAATTGTGGTCTGGATGAACCACATACAGCCTTGATGCAGCTGGTTCCTGGTGTCACCATAGTGCTGGACAATCTTCCCGCCATGAATCCCGTTTGCAGCTGGGCGGACTCTGCAACAGTTCATTTTGGAAGCTGGGGGGGGGGGGGGGGGGGGATGCCATTCTCACAGGTTATGAAGGCGGCCTATTTATCTTTAAGTTGTAGAATTGACGTAGCATTCTATTCAAACCGCTCATGGACCCGACTCTTTTTGAAACTCAATTGTTTTTGTAACTCAATGTCGATTGATCTGTTTCCTCAACCGGAGTTCTGAACTGCTCGCATTATTAGGTTGCGCTTTATGACGGAGGTCCGTTGGAGGCTGCCATGACAACATGACACTCAGACCTTCTAAAATAACTGATAGGGGCCTGTGAGTCACGATGCAAATCATAACAGTGCATGTAATATTTATTATTTTCCCCAACAGAATGACATCACTTTAGGTCTTACTTAGGAAAAATAACAGTTCGACAAGCAGATGAAAATGAAAAAGTACTGTTAGAAATGGCGTGCACATCTGCATGTACTTCAATTGATGCGAACCCAATAGCTTGTACTGCCACCCCAACGTCTTCAGTTAATTAATTCGACATTTGGGTGGCAGGCTGCCGCTAAGTTTGAGGTCAGTTTGTTGTTTATGCTGGTTGGAAAGGGGTTTGGTTTCAACTTTTCAATGTTGAATGATGACCTAACGATCTTGGGCTTTTCAAGGTGTAAGGTTAATTTTTCGATTCTTAAGATCGATTTGACAAGGTAACGGTGTTTCCAACATTCTCCTCTTACAAGCCCTGGTAGTCCTGCCGTCCTTGCTCTCGTTCCTGCAGCAGAAGACAGTCGATCAGGTGCTACTCCTTGGATCTCGGAAGCATGTTGTTTTGCATGTGTATGCTTTCCAGACAAGTGTGTTCATGATTGTGAGCTTCTTTTCCTCTATAAGGGCTAAACAAATTTATGTGAACCAAGGATGCCATCCATTCTAGTGTCCGCAGCCGGTCCAAACTCTCTACTTAAAATCTTCTGACTGGAAGAGTTTGTCTTCAGAGGGAGTGGCCTTCACCAGGCGACCAAGAACTTCATGGAAGGACTGCTAAACTGAGACGATGGGAGCATTCATCAGCAGCTCATTAACAAGGGTTTTGGTACTGATACCCGTCTTATTTATAAGAGTATTGTGATATTTAATCTTCCATAAAGTACCCACCCCATGTAATTGTGATATCACTCATGGAAATCGACCGGAAATTGATGACATGGACGGCAGCAGCTTGGGCTGGAACAGTCAGTTGTTTCAGTTTATGCCAGGAACTGATGCTGCTGCTGATCATGCTCTGAACATACTAAACATCAACTGCTGCCCGTTGTAGGTGTAGATTTTATGAATTACCATGACAGCTTTTGTGGAACGTGTTAACTGGGCACATGCGACAGTCCATACAGCATGTTAATTGAGAAAGAACACGTTTGACAATCTCTGCATATACCGTTGATATGGTAGACTGTAAATTCGCTAAAATGTATTTGAAAGATGACTGCCACCCTGCATGTAGTGAGAACCTGATTGCCAAATGATAATTGAGGCGACATAAACCATTCCATTTTGGCAGTCATGGAGTAAACGCCCGTATTACAGATTTAATGAGAACTCGCTATCTGTATCAATGTTCATGTTCAGTATGTTGGCAGCCATCTTGGATGTTTAATATTCTAGAATACCTTGATATTCTTTGATGTATCTTTAATCTCTTGACTTTAAACAGACATCGGACATCCATAATGAAAAAGGAGGAAATTACTTCTAGCCATGATATCATAACAATTTGATTGCCATCTTCGATCCATCTTGGGTTTTTGGTAACCAGCTTACTCTATCTTTACTCCACTGAACCTATTTTAAATCAGTGACGCCAAAATGTAACTTGACTCGCAACTATTTTAGTGTAATTGACTCAGCAGCCATATCAAACGCCATCTTGGATTTGTCAGTTCTATAACAGCTTCCGCCAGAGGTCGTTTCTTCTAAATCAAAACCCCTATAAAGTTTGGAATTGTGGGGATGGCCGGAACTACTTGTCTCAACTGAAACCCCTTCCGTTTACATTTCTCGTGCCGCTCTATACTTTAGGCCCGATTTTGCTGCATACATACGACATACGTATTAATGGAATCACAAGCGTCTTGTTTTCTAGCTGCATTACGCAAACGTACAGCATTTACATACATACCGCATATGCATATATGGAATGCTAGCGCTAGCTTGACTCTTAAAATTGATTATGCAGCGTCCCCTCGTACGTCACCAAATATCGAAAAAGCCCATGAAGCTATCATCACGGCATTATGCAGTCATGTTAATGATTTTATTACTTTATATGCAAAAAAAAAAAAGAAAAAAAAAAAAAACTGGTGGCTCCATTTATGTTGACTAACTTAACGCGAGCCAAATTATCCTTTTTCACTTTTCAAAGACCAGAAGTTATTAACATAAGTTTCCTTAATTATGATAAAAGGGAAATCAAATGATGATGAACTGAATCGAATAATTATGAAAATTGCTTCTTTATCAACTTCATGTGTTTGCCTAAATGATGTGTTTTCCTAAATGTTTGTAACCATCATGGCAGGTAATTTATAGCATTAAATTTAATTAAATGAACATTAATTATTGGACTCTTTCCAAAATACTCACAGGATTTCGCCAGTCGTAACATGTGGTGCCTGACGCAAAATGTTTTTGTCTTTAATGTTATACCTGTTACCAAATAACTGGAGGGGAACACAGCTGCAGATGGCACCACCTATGCCCCCCCCCCCCCCCCCCCCGTACGCACTTCTTGATGAGCCGATAATTTCGACTTCAATGAAATTTGGTCATTTTATAAGTAAGAATACATACATCTTTCACCGTCAGTAAAATAATCGTAAATAATGTCTCTGAGCAAATTTTGGGTTGAGCTTAGACTTGTTTTGAATTTATTCAAATATTAAGTCTTCACGGAACTTTTAAATTGCCATAAGTAAAAAAAATAGATATGGTGTGTCTGTATACACATTCTTATGTCTGCCACCAAATATCTCGGAAATGTTTGCAACTATTGTTCATCTGACTGGTAAGCTAAAATAAGCTATAGATGGCGCCACCTTTGACCACAGCTGAAGTGTGATTTTCAGATATTCTTACATTAACATCAGCACACGCTTAATGTCATGGACAGTTTGCCACTAACGGCTAAACGTAAGGTCCCTTGGCCTCCTGCTCAAACAGGAAGGCCGTTATCGTGTAATATTGGAGACTGGTTATATATGCTCTACATCCGATCTAAACAGAAGGAAACATTCTATTAAATACGGAACGCATTTGCAGTAAAAAGATTCACACTGAAAAATATGAAGAACGCCATCAAGGAAATAAGGGAGGTCACACTTTCAATAAGAAACTTAACGCCCCTGTGAGAACCCGGCCGGTGTCCGACCATGCACTAACACTTAACCACGTGAGATTTTTCCTATTAAGACTCCGGAAGAAACCATAGGTTTGGAAAAACATTCGTAGTGTTATACACAGTCTGGTCGGTTCCCGGGGAAAGGCGCCCTGTATATACATAGTTCTACTTGGATACTGGACAGAAATTCTTTCTTTTTCCGGCTTTAGTAAATACCACAGTGATCCCCCATCCCTCAATAAAAACACACACCTTATGTAAAAGATAAAAGATACACGATTTTTCATACCAATACAGGAATCTGCCTTGCAGGTGATATCATAAATGAGACAGTGCTGAGAGAAAAAAAGACATAGTTATTTAATAGTAGTAGGAATTAAAAAGAAATGAAGTAATAATATTGTGATGTATGCATTAAACCATCTAAACGCCTTCGGTACAAATGAGTTGGGAGTACCTGTCTGTTTTGCATTTAAGAGACGTCGGCCAGGTTTTAGCCAGACAATAGGATCACTGAGCAAGCTTTTACCTTCAACAATTATTTTCATCATATCCATAACCTTATGTTCATTAATAATATATTTATTTCCTCAAAAACTAAAACCAATAACCTTTTTCTGCTATTTTTCGTATCCGTTTAATTTTTCTTTTCTTTGTTCTTAATGGTCAGATTTCTCCACCAGCATATCAAAGCATAAGATATCACACTCTTGACCATCAAAGAATAGAAAAAAAAAACAGTAGTTCACTATCCATATTTAAAGATATTACTTTCCTTTATAAGTATAAACATTGCTGCCCTTTACCGTATACTATGTTCACATTATTATACCATTGAAGCTTATCTAATACTACCCCTAAGTATGCAATGTCTTCTTCTGTTCCATCAATAGATATCGGATATTGATAGGTTGGTCTTTGTCTAAAATCATTATCAGTTCCTTTGTTTTTGAAGGATTTAGTAACAAATGATTATTCTTACACAAAGTGACTTTTTGTCAAGTTCTTTCGATATTTACTTTCATCACAATTGGAAATTAATCCAACAACTACGGTATCATCTGCATATTTCAAAATTAGACATCCTTGTTGTGTAGCCTGGAAATCATTGGTATAAATTGTGAAAAGAAATGGGGAAAGTACGCAGCCTTGCGGGGCCCCTGTATGTGTTCAACCATAGAACTTATGAATTGCTATAAATTAGCACCCTTTACATACTGCTTTCTACCAGTGAGAAAGTCCAGTACCCACAAACATGGATCATGTGGAACATTTAACAGCTGAAACTGATTATTCATTATAGGTGTTAAATACTGAGCTATATAATCTATAAAAAGCGTTCTTACAAAGGTATGCGCCTGATCTAAATGTTTCTATATACTGTCCAGGAGCACAAGAATAGCGTCCTCAGTCCCACATTCTTTTCTGTAAGCAAATTGGTAACTATCAAGTAATGAAATTGACCTTTCATGGAGTAATTTGGATGAATAACTTTTTGTTCCAATTAACAGATCATGTAAAGAAATAAATGATTATATGAAAATGAAAAAAAAAATATTTTGTTTCATTTCATTAACAAAAGAAAGTAAGGTATTAAAAGAAAGCAAATTACAGGCTTATTGTTCAAATAACAGAAGTAAGACTATACCAGACATCTTTCCTCGGAGATAAACCATTGCAGTTCCAGATCTTCCTTGTGGTAAATTCAACAAATGTAACACTATCCCGGGCCCAACAACAACGAATATTTGTACAAACAGGAAAAAAGTCTCGTTCTGGACCTTGCTATAGTTCCGGACCTGTCTGTCTCTCACGCTGCCAGTCTGTCAGTCCCGCACGTGTCGGCTCGGACGATTACGCCAAATATTATCCTGTTTCATTCATACGTGGCTCTTCGATCCTCTTAAAGTATGAAGAAATTCGATCAGTTTATCTCTGGTAATTCATAAACCAATAAAACAACACATTGGCAGCCGGATAATCATTAATTTCTACTAAATCCTGGTGCGATGGAAGTGGGGCTACCTTTGAGTCATACATGTGCCTTCTTCAAGCAAAATCTACCTCACTCTTCTTTATGAATAAATAGTTTCTGGATGGATATAATTGATACCGATCACATGATTCTGCACAGATATAAATGACGTGTATTATACTGATGTGCCCATGCAGCTCAGGCCCGTAGACTTATAGCATCTGAGTTCAATCTGAGTTCCACCAGATATACTATATTAGGCTGAGATTTAATTATGTCCTTTACCATGTCCTGGGGGAGGGATATCATTTCTATACTATACCAACAATGTTTATAGCAGCATCTTTACAGGGTCAACCATCAGTAATAACGAACCCTCTCACTCATCCTATATACAGGCCTGCAGGTGTTGTAGTATTACAGGCCCCAGGACGTTACAAGTACAGAATAAGGACGTTCCTAATATGTGTACTTGTTACAATATAACTAATGACCCATAATCATGACGACCTACCGACAAGGTTGAGGCACAGGCGTTTGAATCCCTATTTATATTAAAGTCTTCATATCTCCAATTTTCTTAGAAATAAATAAAATAATAAAACTTTTATACCGAGTTATCACTTGTTATACAAGTGATAGCACGGTATGATCGTTGTATTATTGGGTCGTATGACCTGATTCCGTCGTAGTATTTCTAAGTACATTGGAGATATGAAGACTTTATTATAAATATGGATTCAAGCGCCTGTGGTTGAGGTATAACATTACGGGGTTACATTCCTAACATATATTTAGTCACACTTTAGATCTTTGTTTCAAACATACACACAGAATCCCTTATTTTTTATGAATATAGGGTACTCACTTTAAGTATGGGCCGAATAAGTGAATACAAACAAGGGTTTTGGAGCATCTCACAGTTGGTACAGTCCTTTTTTCATATTCATTATGATACATTCAAATGTATTCTTGAGCAAATATCTCCATATATAACTAATGAGGGCACCAATTTTCATCTTCCATTTCTTTCTATTTTTTAATTTACTATCTTCAAATTTTGTATGGTTGTCATGTGATTTAAAGGGCTGCTCTCAATGATGAGCTCCTGATCCTTATTCAGTCGTGATCAGTCGTAGTCCGGATCCGGTCCGATCCCGTCTCGTCGCTGTATGTGGGGACTGCATGCTTACAATTTGTGCCCTGGACCTTGTGGATCGGACGCACGGCCAGACGACCAGACGTACGGACAACCCACAAATTTAAGGGTGGTCGCTATAGCCAAGATAACCTTGACTTTTTCAGTCAGCTCAGCTTAATACATGTATTGTGAAGTCTAGGTTGGCAAGGTTTAACCAGAATACATATATCTATACGCCATATATAACACATAAAGTAGCTTTGCATTCAGGGTTGTGCAGGATACATCGCATTCAGGGTCGTACAGGATATTTCTCAGACCACAATTATTCAGAGGAAATGCAATTCACTCTTTGTAACATACAGCTCTAGCTGCACGAGTTGTCCAGGCAGGAAAACTACATACGGGACCACATTAACTTAATTCTGCTAAGTGTATGTATCATTTTCAGTTCACCAAGGTCGCCTGACCTTCTTCAGTGCACATAGGTCAGATCGTTTGGCCTCCTGGCCAACTGTTTGGTAACCATTTGCTGAAGCAATTTAAGAATCAATAAAATGGCCGGCCAGACCTCCTCGATCTTACCCTGATAACATGTAGGCTATATTTTCCGCAGCCGAGAAGCCGAGATAAAATCCCGGTTTGAGGAGCTCAGCTGGGAAACGATTAATTGATGTCACTAGATGACAAAATACCACCACGAATAATTATCACAAACCTGGTCCCAGGGATCTGGCCTCTACCGCCCTATAACATCTTAACGTACTTGACATTTAAATATGGAAAGTGATACCTCCTTTGCTGAGAATACATTGATATATAACTATGAGATACTGGTTTTATGTCTGCCTCGTCTGCTGTAGATATAACTAGCATTTTATAGGTCCCTATGTGAATGAGACTGAATTTCATAAAACCGTACGTCCGTGACATATTTATTAACCTGGAGGATTGGCTACAAGACGGGTTTAAGATACCACTCTAAATCAAGCTATAATGTCAATCAGCTGAGCGCACACCTCCGCCAAAGTAAAACAATCCTACTAGATCTGACACGTACTTTATCCAGACTCACGACAACCTTTAAACGGAGGGGGGGGGGGGGGGGGGGCTTTGAAATCGGTTTTTGTATTTTTTTAGCATATTTAATTGAACAAAGGATGAAAACATAATCATATGGGATGGGTAAATAAAAATCACGCTATGATACAATTAAAATATGGGTAATGATACATAAGACATTTTTATGATGTTGATTAATTCTAAAGAGTTAAACAATTAAACAGACACGGGTTGAAACATTTACTTCTGCATTATCAACAGATTTTGTATACATGTTAATATTCACATGCACTTTATATATATATGGCATATAAATGAGACTTCTCTCTCTCTCTCTCCATATTAATATATATATATATATATATATATGTATATATATGTATATATATATATATATATATATATATATATATATATATATATTAATGTTTTAACTCGAAATAGAAATATCGGTCGTACAAGATGAATAAATGAAAAAAAATATATCATATTTGCAGGATCAAACCTAATGAAATGTTGAAATATGTCCCAAAATTGCAGATACCAGTGACAGGAATTACCATGATTGTGTTTTAGAAAATTTAATCATTATAAGACTAAGTGAAATTCCGGGAGGACGGGGAGTACTGGCTACGCCCCCTGCCGGAACCCTGCAGACGCGGATCGATGCAGGATTATTTTGTTTTTTTTTGGACGTGCATCTGTTTAATTATTTTATTGATATATCAGCTCTACTTATTGCTGGGTTTCCATGAAGTTTAATGCACAAGTGGTCTTTGCCATGGGGCTGGAATAGAGTAATACACTTCACAAGTGATGCAAAAAATATGCCACTGGCTGCCATGGGCATATATGTATTCTGTTGTAACGATGCACGGGATGTTACATAATGTTTATAATAATATTTTTTATTTGTATCCCCAGACAAAGTCGGGGGATACTATGTTTTCATACCGGTCCCGCCGCCGCCGCCGCCGCATATAAATCTTGTTGGCGCGATAACCCACGGAACTTTACCAAACTTGGTATATGTATAGATATGGGTAAGAGGACGACGCCTATTTAAAATGAGGTCATGACCTTTACTAGGAGAGTGTCCTTGACCTTGAATAGGTCCAATTTTGGGGAAAATCACACACATTCTTTAATATCTCAAGAAATCTTGCATGGATTTATCCCAAAATCAAGTTGATGGGAGATCATGGATAGGGCTGTCATGTTCCAGAAACTGGTGGCGCCACCTATTATTCTTTAATTGTTTTCGTGCCGTTTAATACCCCCAAAATTGCCACCTTACAGTACTGTGAGCATTATAAGTCAAAAACTAATGGACAGATTTCTTTTATATTATGCATATACATAGGTATGTGTTATGGGATGATGTTTATATAAATTGGGGTCATGACCTTTCCTATTAGAGTGGCCTTGACCTTGAATATTGCCAAATATGGTGAAAATCACACAACTCTTATGATATCTCCAGTGTTGATAGCCATATGGATTTCAAACATGACTTATGTATGGCCCACCACTAAAGTAAGAACCCTATAGGTTCTAGGGTCATGAGGTCAAAGGTCAAGGTCACTGGACTGGCATCTTAAAAGATACTGTGGATGCATTTTAAGCCAAACTTTCATCCAACGTTTTCCATCTTGAATATATAGCTCACTTGCCAATAGGGGATGATCCATATCAATTTTGGGGTCACAAGGCCAAAGGTCAAGGCCACAGGAGCTATCTGTCCAAAATTAGTTTCTGGATGATAATTCCTGCTTTTATTGATGTATTGATTTCAAACTTGACTTATATATGTCCCATTGAAAAAGAAAGACTCCAATTGATTTCGGGGTCATGAGGTCAAAGGTCAAGGTCACAGGACACATCTTTAAAAAGATTGTGGATGCATTTTCAGCCAAACATTTCATCTCTGACCTTTCATCTTGCACATAGAGTTCATCTGCCAATAGAGGAAGACCCCTATCACTTTTAAGGTCACAAGGTCAAAGGTGAAGGTCACAGGAGCCATCTGTCAAAAAATAGTTTCTGGATGATAATTCCTTCTTTTATTAATGTATGGATTTCAAACTTGACTTGTATTTGCCCCATTGGAAAAGCAAGACCCGAATTGATTTTGGGGTCATGAGGTCAAAGGTCAAGTTCACAGGAAACATCTTTAAAAAGATTGCGGATGCATTTTCACCCAAACAATTCATCTCAGATCTTTCATCTTGCACATATAGTTCACCTGCCAAGAGTGGAAGACCCCTATCAATTTTGAGGTCACAAGGTCAAAGGTGAAGGTCACAGGAGCCATCTGTCCTAAAATTAGTTTCTGGATGATAATTCCTGCTTTTATTGATGTATGGATTTCAAACTTGACTTGTATATGTTCCATTGGAAAAGCAAGACCCAAATTGATTTTGGGGTCATGAGGTCAAAGGTCAAGGTCACAGGACACATCTGTAAAAAGATCAAGGTCACAGGACCAACATCTTCAACAAGATTGTGGATTGATAGATGGAAGAAACAATAAATATGCCAAGTGTCAGTATATGCTTCTAAAATGGGGGCCTATTCTTAAAGGGGGGGTGGGGGGCTACTATGTCTGGGGATACTCTGGCACCTGCGGTGCCAAGAAATGTCTAGTTATAAAATATGTTATACTTATAAAATCTGTCGAAAGGTAAATGTAAACTATATGCTATATAGGCATACATGTTTTGTCATTATGGGTTTCAAAACTGACCTGGGAAACATTTCTAAAGTTTATAGTTTCAAATTTTATGACAATACAAGCATTATATTGCAATATATTTCTTAAATAATGTCAATTTTAGTTTAATTAAACTCATAGCAAACTCAAAAGGAACGTTTTAAAGATGAAATATGACATAATAAAAAAAATGAATTGTCATAAAACACACATTCGTAGCCGAGAAAGAAAGTACGATTATTGAAAAAATGTTTTAGGAAACGGAGGAGAACATGGCCGGAGTACTCCATAACATTTCTTTTCAGAAATAAGACTTCGTGTTTCCATGCACTGGGAGTATACGCAGTTAGACACTATACTTGGGATGATATCTCATTAGTGTGTTTCCATAAGTGCGTATATATAGTCCGTATAGCATGCGTAAATCGCTTTTTAGAGTTTTTAACTATAGGTCGTTTACCTTTATGCGTTTGCGCAGTCCGTATCCCTACGCCTTCCGGATTGATTTTTGCCACGATCACCTTGTCAATTACAGGTTTTACCTGATCTTTCTCATTCAGGTTCTGCACATGAGTATTGGGATGCACTGAAACACCCATGCACCATTAACCATGATGATGATGATGAAAATCCTATTCTGCTAACACAAACATGCACTAATAACAGTCTAACACCACAGACAAAGGAAAGCTTATCATTTACTAATAACAACTGCACTGGTAAAAACAAAACATTTGCTTTAGATAAATATAAAATGGTTTCTTTAATTTCCTGGAATGCAGGGGGTCTAAACTCAAAACTGCATACACCTGATTTCATAGAGATGGTGAACACTGCAGATATACTTTGTATTGTGGAAACTTGGAGTACTGTTTCAGACCAATTTGATGAACACTTTAAAGATTTTTATTGTGTTGGAAATGCTAGAAGTGAACTGTCCAGAGGTGGGGTACTAGTTTGTTTCAGAAAAGTTTTTATAAAATAATTTCAGGATTTAAAGGATTTATAAATACATGGATATCACTGCATTTATCATAGATGGCGCTGCTTTTAATTTAAAGGATAATATTTTACTTTTATGTGTATATGTTGCCCAAGAAGGATCACCGGTTTATCAATATGTCAATGAAAGTGATGGTATATTCGAATAGAAAATATATTGGCAGAAATTATGGCCAAACATCAAGATTTGTATATTATCATTATGGGTGACCTAAATGCACGGATTGGCTGCTTGCCTGATTACATTGAAAGTGATACCCTTGAACATGTAATTAATGAGGCATATCCTACAGATAATTTTAAATCAGACAGAAACTCTAGAGACCGTAAAATTAATAAGTTTGGTTTTTCATTGTAAAATCATTGTTGTTCTTATAATATACATATTCTAAATGGCAGGGTTAAACATGATGTATCTGGTGAATATACATGTATTACATATAATGGACAGAGTGTAGTGGATTACAAGTACTGAACTTTTTAGTTATGTTAAGTCTTTTAGTGTGTTAAAATTAGATATATCAGATCATTTTCCAGTTATGTGTTCCTTTCAGGTTAAAACAGATGCAACTGATTTAAATAAACACACTAACTGTACACAAAGGGTAAAACATAAATTAAAAACAAAAGATCACATTGAACTTGAAATACATTTTCTAAACAAGTATGACCAGTACACAACAGAATTTGGTCAGCTTACTGAATGTGATCCAGATGTAGCCTTAGAATATTTAAATAATTTTATAAAACGAACTTTTACTTTAGATTTGAAACAAAGAAATATGTACGAGAAAAGCAAAACTCAGCCTGGTTGGTGGGACAAAGAGTGCGAGTTGGCAAAACAAAACAAATATAAGTTACTGGATAAATATAGAATAACACATAATCAAGATGATTTACAAGCATACAAGGAAGAGAGAAAGAAGTTTAAAAAATTTCTGTGAAGACAAACAGAATATCAAAGAAAAGATTGTTGTTGCAGAAATTTTAAATAATAGGGATGCAAATAAATTATGGAAGCTCATAAAAAATTTTAAGAGACAAAGAAAAGTTAATAATATTGACGGAAGAGTTTGGATTGAGTATTTCAGAAATTTACTAAATAATTCTAGGCATGAAGTAAATAATGAGTTCCAGGTAATAGTTGATGAATATTTTGAAACACACTTTGATGAAAATATAAAGTGTGGGTCCTTAAATGACAAAATTAGAATTTCAGATATTGCTGAAGTTGTTAAACAGATGCCATCTGGCAAGTCACCAGGTCCAGATGGCATTTCTCTGGATATAATTAAATATATTTTAAAATTTATACTTCCCTCATTAGAAAAACTGTTTAATATAATACTAAATTCAGGTTTTTACCCAGAAGAATGGAGTAAAGCTATAAACTATCCCTTGTATAAAAATGGCCAAAGTAATGATCCTGGAAATTATAGAGGTATCTCCTTACTAAATGTTATGGGAAAAATATTTTCTAAGATTTTGAATAACCGTCTTTTAGAGTATGTAAATGAACATTAACTATTATCAGAAGCACAAACAGGATACCGCAAAGGATATTGTACCGTGGACAATGCTTTTATTGTATCCCCAGACAAAGTGGGGGGATACTATGTTTTCATACCGGTCCCGCCGCCGCCGCCGCCGCCGCCGCATATGAATCTTGTTGGCGCGATAACCCAAAAAATATTTCACGGAACTTTACCAAACTTGGTATATTTATAGATATGGGTAAGAGGACGACGCCTATTTAAAATGAGGTCATGACCTTTACTAGGAGAGTGTCCTTGACCTTGAATAGGTCCAATTTTGGGGAAAATCACACAAATTCTTTAATATCTCAAGAAATCTTGCATGGATTTATCCCAAAATCAAGTTGATGGAAGATCATGGATAGGGTTGTTATGTTCCAGAAACTGGTGGCGCCACCTATTATTCTTAACTTGTTTTTGTGCCGTTTAATACCCCCTAAATTGCCACCTTACAGCACTGTGAGCATTATAAGTCAAAAACTAATGGACAGATTTCTTTTATATTATGCATATACATAGGTATGGGTTATGGGATGATGCTTATTTAAATTGGGGTCATGACCTTTCCTATGATAGTGGCCTTGACCTTGAATATTGCCATATATGGTGAAAATCACACACCTCTTATGATATCGCCAGTGTTGATAGCCATATGGATTTCAAACATGACTTATGTATGGCCCACCACTAAAGTAAGAACCCTATAGGTTCTAGGGTCATGAGGTCAAAGGTCAAGGTCACTGGACTGGCATTTTAAAAGATACTGTGGATGCATTTTAAGCCAAACTTTCATCCCAGGTCTTCCATCTTGAATATATAGCTCACTTGCCAATAATGGATGATCCATATAAATTTTGGGGTCACAAGGTCAAAGGTCAAGGCCACAGGAGCTATCTGTCCAAAAATTAGTTTCTTGATGATAATTCCTGCTTTTATTGATGTAATGATTTCAAAATTGACTTATATATGTCCCATTGAAAAAGCAAGACTCAAATTGATTTTGGGGTCATGAGGTCAAAGGTCAAGGTCACAGGAAACCTCTTTAAAAAGATTGTGGATGCATTTTCAGCCAAACATTTCATCTCAGATCTTTCATCTTGCACATATAGTTCACCTGCGAAGAGTGGAAGACCCCTATCATTTTTGAGGTCACAAGGTCAAAGGTGAAGGTCACAGGAGCCATATGTCCAAAAATTAGTTTCTGGATGATAATTCCTGCTTTTATTGATGCATGGATTTCAAACTTGACTTATATATGTCCCATTGGAAAAGCAAGACCCAAATTGATTTTGGGGTCATGAGGTCAAAGGTCAAGGTCACAGGACACATCTTTAAAAAAATGTGGATGCATTTTCAGCCAAACATTTCATCTCAGATCTTTCATCTTGCACATATAGTTCAACTGCCAAGAGAGGAAGAACCCTATCAATTTTGAGGTCACAAGGTCAAAGATGAAGGTCACAGGAGCCATCTGTCCAAAAATTAGTTTCTGGATGATAATTCCTTCTTTTATTGATGTTTGGATTTCAAACTTGACTTGTATTTGACCCATTGGAAAAGCAAGACCGGAATTGAATTTGGGGTCATAAGGTCAAGGGTCAAGGTCACAGGAAACCTCTATAAAAAGATTGTGGATGCATTTTCAGCCAAACAATTCATCTCAGATCTTTCATCTTGCACATATAGTTCACCTGCCAAAAGTGGAAGACCCCTATCAATTTTGAGGTCACAAGGTCAAAGGTGACGGTCACAGGAGCCATATGTCCAAAAATTAGTTTCTGGATGATAATTCCTGCTTTTATTGATGTATGGATTTCAAACTTGACTTATATATGTTCCATTGGAAAAGCAAGACCCAAATTGATTTTGGGGTCATGAGGTCAAAGGTCAAGGTCACATCTTTTAAAAGATGTGGATGCATTTTCAGCCAAACATTTCATCTCAGGTCTTTCATCTTGCACATATAGTTCACCTGCCAAGAGAGGAAGAACCCTATCAGTTTTGAGGTCACAAGGTCAAAGGTGAAGGTCACAGGAGCCATCTGTCCAAAAATTAGTTTCTGGATGATAATTCCATCTTTTACTAATGTATGGATTTCAAACTTGGCTTTGTTATTGACTCATTAGAAAAGCAAGACCCAAATTGATTTTGGGGTCATGAGGTCAAAGGTAAAGGTCACAGGAAACCTCTTTAAAAAGATTGTGGATGCATTTTCAGCCAAACAATTCATCTCAGATCTTTCCTCTTGCACATATAGTTCACCTGCCAAGAGTGGAAGACCCCTATCAATTTTTAGGTCACAAGGTCAAAGGTGAAGGTCACAGGAGCCATCTGTCCAAAAATTAGTTTCTGGATGATAATTCCTGCTTTTATTGATGTATGGATTTCAAACTTGACTTGTATATGTCCCATTGGAAAAGTAAGACCAAAATTGATTTTGGGGTCATGAGGTCAAAGGTCAAGGTCACAGGACACATCTTTAAAAATATCAAGGTCACAGGACCAACATCCACAACAAGATTGTGGATCGTTAGATGGAATAAACAATAAATATGCCAAGTGTCAGTATATGCTGCTAAAAATGGGGGTCTGTTCTTGTAGGAGGGGGGCCTACTATGTCTGGGGATACACTGGCACCTGCGGTGCCAAGAAATGTCTAGTTTTACAGGGTATAATACATAGATATTTAATAAAACGCAGAGGTAGGTTTTACTGTATATTTATTGATTTTTCCAAAGCATTTGACTGTGTTCAACATAATATTCTATGGTATGTGTTACTGAAACAAGTAATAAATGGAAAAATATTAAAGGTGCTTAAATCAATGTATACCAAAATGAAGTCGTGCATTCTTACAGGCAGTGGAACCACTGAATATTTTTTAGTGTTCTCTTGGAACAAGGCAGGGATGTATGGTGAGTCCTTTGTTATTTTCCTTATTTATAAATGAGTTTTATCATCTTTTGAATACTTCAAACTGTCAGGGAATTTATATAAATGAAAATATACCAAATTTAATTATGCTAATGTTTGCTGACGACATTGTCAATTTTTCAGATACAGTCGGGAGATTACAAAAACAGATTGATCACTTGAATGTATTTTGCAAAAAGTATGGTATGAAAGTTAATATAGATAAGACCAAAATTATGGTTTTCAGAAGGGGAGGCATTCTTCGTAAAACAGAGAAGTGGTATTTAGGAGATAAACAGTTAAATGTAGTTTCATATTATAAATATCTTGGCATTATCTTTACAAGTAAATTATCCTGGACCAAAACTCAACAGCAACAAGTGATGCAAGCTTATAAAGCAGTCTGTGTCATCAAAAGTTTTAAGCAAAGGTGTCATCATTTAAATGTAAAACAACTTTTCTATTTATTTGATACCATGGTGGTACCAATTTTATAATATGGTTGTGAACTGTGGGGTTACACCACAGATGAATTAATAGAGAGAGTACAGTATAAATTCTGTAAATTTGTTTTAAATGTTGGATCAAATACTCCTGATGTAACAGTTTTAGGTGAATGTGGTCGATTTCCTTTATTTATAAAATACTCCATCCAGTGTTTGAAGTATTGGGTTAAGCTTTTGTATATGGATGATAAGCGGTATCCAAAACACATATATAAAATTTTATACCAGCTAGTTGACAGGGGGAAAACAACTTGGGTTACACATGTAAGATCATTGTTATTTCAAGCTGGATTTGGATATATTTGGATGGCTCAAGATGTTGGTAATGTTGACCACTTTATCATTAGTATTAAACATAGAATTATAGATATGGCACAACAAAAGTGGCATAATGATATTACGGACTGAAGTAAGTTTTATTATTATAGTGTATTCAAGTCCATGCTTACCATTGAAAAATATTTATTATATGTCACAAATAAAGGTTATAGAACTGCTTTAGTAAAATTTAGATGTGTAAATCATACATTGGCAGTAGAAAATGGTCGACATAAAGGTATCCCGAGAGAAGAGAGAATATGTTTATTTTGTTTAAAAAATGGATATAATTTAATTGAGGATGAAACTCATTTTCTATTGGAATGTTCTTTATATACTGATCTGCGGAACAAATATATACCAAAGAAATTCCATGAACCAATTGAATATAACTTAAAGTTGATACTAAATTTTGATAACTTATTCCAAATAACAAATTAAGCAGCTTACATGTTTTATAGTTTTACAAGGAGATCAACAGTAATTGAAAACTAGACATTGTCATTTTTCTAGAAATATTAAAACTGTAAATATTTTAAAGAAATGATCCCTTACCCAGATTCAATCCATTCAGCAATAGTCAGTAGAAAGTATATACATATAAATATATTGGTTTGAATATGTATATTGCTTGACTAGAGGTTAATATATTAAGGTTAATAAAGGAAAGTATAGTTATATAAAAAAAATGAGACATATTAGAAATAAAATGTCTTGCATGTACATGTATATATTTTAGTTGTGTAAGTGCTTGAATTTGGTATTGGAAATTATCTTTTAATAGCATGTAAAATTGAAGTTAAGGATGTCTATTGATTATAGATTATTATTTTAATAGTTATTACTATTATTATTACTATTACTATTATTCTTATGTATTTGCAAACTGTTTTTTTATCATTTCTTATTCCATACTTAGTTTTAAGATACAATGTTACTTGGTTAGATGTTTATTTACTTATTATTATTATTCTTTGTTTGTTGTTTGTTTGTTTGTTTACAATTTAAATTTAAATTGATCATAACTGTACTCTCCATTTTTGCTTGTATAATAAGACTTGTAAATGTTGATTGTATTGTAGGAACTATGGGCCTGTGGCCTTTATTTCCAGAATAAACTTCCTTCTTCTTCTTCTTCTTACAGGTTTTACCATTGAGTATTCTTATTCATACCGTGTAATATACGTTCAACTGGTATACCGGTAAAACCTATTTCTAACATCACACTTTCGAAATCAAAATATATTGGAATTATTTAGTCCTTTTTGTTTATACAGAAAGTATGTTCTAAATGTTTGAAGGGTTAACATCAGTACCGTGCATAGATTGTACTAAGATCATTTACAAAATGATTGTTATTTATATAATTGATTTAACCCAGGTGTTGTTGCTTATATAGTATCATCACTATGTTTTTATATGGCTTGCAAATAAGAAAATCTTTAGTTGTCGAGCACCTGTCAACACAGAATACGGACTACGTATACGTACTCAATATGGAAAACTAACCTTGCGTATGGAAAAGCATCATAACTCGAGTCTTAAACTTAGCGGCGTCTGAGTTGTTCAATCTTCCACGAGCTGCAACAGTTTGCCAATTCCAGCTCTGCGGATTGCATAAGTCATCTAAGCTGTCCCAGCGGGCACTGGGCGTTGATTCAACATTGATTTAACGTTAAAATTATGATTTCAACGTTCAGTCAACGTTGATCAACGTTCAATCAACGTTCAGTGCCCGCTGGGGTACAGCGATCACCGTTTGTCCATCGTCTGTCCGCCCGTCTGTCCAGTCATCAGTTAATAAAGGGCACAAATCGTAACCTTAAGACTTAACTATAGGAACCGACGGGTCTCGACGCTCAGCTCAGTTAGCTGAATTTGACTTAAAGGGTATTTTTATGAGCTTTTTTCAAAATGTGGGTGCTGTGACCTTGACCTTGGACCTTATGACCCAAAATCCATGTTTCTTCCGCGATTGGCAGGTGAGTAATGTGTGGAAGTTGGAAGGTTTTGGATGAAAAGTTTGATTGACAATCCAATCAATCCACCATCTTTTTCAAGATGTGGGTATCATGACCTTCACCTTTTACCTTGTGATCCCGAAATCAAACTGATTCCTTCTTTAGTTGTTGGCCATTAAGAAATCAAGTTTGAAGCCAAATTTATAATTATTCTGAGGAGTACTTACACGGCCCATATAGCTCGGAGAATATAGGACCTAATTTCAGGTTTCCGAGAGATTTTTATTGACCTCCATGGATGTTGACTTAGAAATTTCTAGGGTCGACGGTTACGATTTGTGCCTTGCTAACGGACGGACGAACGACGGACAAAGCGCCATTCCTTTACCTGAGTTGAATTTCAAGGTCCTGGAGAAAATGGAATAGGTCGGCGTGATATTTTATCCCTCCAGTCTCGGAACGAACACTTAGCATTCGTCTTAGTTGTTACTAAAATACAAATCAAATAAAGGTCAGATAACTCAGGAAACGAGGCATTTCCATTAAATTTGAATGCTAATTGAGCTTGATGAACTTTAACTGCTGCAGATAATTGGTGGCACCACCTAAGGATTCTCTCTTTTTGTGCATCTGTTCCTGTAATTTACAGATGTTTATTACAGATGTTTAATCATTGAACATATAGTAAAAATCATAACTATTGGTGTTAGAAAGCTCCAGTTTCATATTAACATAGGCACTGATATATTCATCAAGGAGATATGAAAATAGGTCAGTGTAACCTACATTATTAAAGTGCATGACTTGATGAAAACCTTTATTTGAGCACCACCGAAATTAATACTCTTCTCTGTTATAATATATATATATATATATATATATATATATATATATATATGTCATGTTTCTCACGAAAAGCTTCATGCATGGATTATCATGATTTTAGTTCATTTATCTTGAAGACCTTTATAGCTGCTCTGAATGATATTCCAGGGGTTTTTTTTGTTAATAAACACCTGCTCGATTAAGTCGTCTCTACTGATATAACACTTGTATTTATATTACAGGGCGTGCAATTTCCGGTTGGTCCGGCAGAAGTTCAGCAACCCAAACTTCCTGATGTGTTAACTCGTCGGCCTCCTGGCTTTAATCTCGAAACAGACGCCAAGTTAATGTTTTCCTTACAAATCTGTATCAAATTTTAAATTCCGTTGGTGTTTGCTGGGACTACAGCTACGTGTCCACTGGTGTACGGATGTGAATGCATGAAAACGGCTTAAAATGCGCACAAAGAAATAAAACAGACTTTGTTCATATGTGCGGTGCGATTACGGTACCCGTCTGGCTTGGGGCTGCGGATACGTTTTTGTCAACCGGATCAGGTAGCGGTATGTATACGGAAACGCATATACTGGTATGCGTAAACGCACAAGTGGACACAGAACCGTACGGATATTTTCCAACTGCTGACATTAGCTTACACTTAATTCCAGCTGATGTCACAATTAAAAAAAATACGTGTAGCAATGTTCACCAGACATAGACTTGGAATTTCTCTTCATCAAATTGCAACACAAGTATACTAGATATCGAGATTTTGGTATGCCCTTGTCCCTGTTTTCTCTTAAAAATGTCGTCCGCCAACCATGGTTTCTGTTGGTTATTTTATTATTTTTCATCACTATGTAAGCTGCCTGCATGCAGCAGTTAAAAAGATCTCCTCCTGCTGATTGTAATATCTATGTATACTTTTGAAGAGATGAAACAGTGGCGGATCCAGAAATTCCAGAACGGGGGCGCCAATACTGAGTCGGCAGATGATAGAAACGAAGTTCTTAAAATTGTACATTTAACTTTTTTTTGTAAATTTTTTTTTAAGTATCACATTAAACTTTGCATTTTACTGACTTTTGTGATCTAGGCAGCGAACAAGACTCAGACAGCAGAGCACAGATCGTGAGTTCGAGTAACACTCTCAGCATAGGAGCTAGCCATCGGATTTTCAAGATCGTCCGCAACTCAGTTTTAACGCTCTGCAAGCTAACAGAAGGCTGTGCTTCATTCACCAAAAAAAAAATCGATTTAGGTTTCCTCTGTGTTATGACTCAGTAGAGTATTATAACGAAAAGACTCCCTCTCTCATTATAGAAATATTTGGATGTTATCTTAAAGGTCCAAATCACACAGGTGTTAATTATCCTTAACTTAATATGCAAAATGAAAATAAATCAATTGAGAATAAATGGAAAAAGAATAGATAAAATCAGGGGTGTTACAGCTTAACGGGGGGGGGGGGGGGGGGCGGTCGAAAGATCTAAAACTGCGTAGAAAAAGTATATAAAAAATTATAGGTACATTTGTTATTTGTTTTAATTTGAATATTAATCCTCTCATAAATATTCACTATACTAGCTGGCGACCAGATACCTCATAAACTTGGCTGATTCGAAGTATGTTCACGTGTGCGGAGCTATTTTGTCAGATGTCATTACAGGAAACTGATTTTTTTTTAACTGACTGCATGTAGAGTATACATAAGTCCCCGGAATGTCATATATAATTAATTAACATGATGAAACGTATTGTAACAATTGGCAGTAAACTTAAAATGAACAATTTGTCAAACTGGTCAATAAATGAAACAAAAAATGAGAAAAAGAATCATATATAGTTTAATATGACATATTTGTTTTGCACAAACTAATTTTCTTCATGCATTTATTCCTGTATGTATAGTTTCATGTATTTCTTTGAAGTCAATCTTTTCATTTTTAACTGCATGTTTATACTTGTTTTTTTTTCAGGATCCTTTCGGTTCTTAATAAGCTTCCATATCTGTTAAGTGTTAATTCACATATACCTAGATCGAATGATGTTCTAAAATTCCTTCGACCTCATTTTAAAATGTATGACCTATTCTCTTCATAAATATTCTTATTATACATATATTCTTAAAAACAGATTACATACTGCATGGTGTCCATAAAACACTGCCAAAAATCACCGTTAAATAAAATATCTTTTAAAAATCAGTGATTATGTCCCAGGAAACCATGCTTTTCACTGGTTATAAAATGAACTTTGAAAATGGTCAAAAGAAGTATAGATTGACCTGATATAACAGAAATTACCAATGGATAAAATATTCCGCTTTATATGTATATACTACATCTTAAGTCCTTTCTCTAATTTGAACAGGAACACAATGAACCCATGACATGCAGAATACCATGCATGCAGTGGCGGATCCAGATTTATCTTCCTGGGTGGGGGCGGGGGGGGGGGGGATGACAAGGACACACACACACTCTCTCATATATATATATATATATATATATATATCGTCTGCATGACACCTTTCAAATATATATTCTTAATCACATTTCACATATATTACAATTAAGTATCAAATTTGAGAAAATAAGGTATTATGTTTCCAGTATAAGTTAATTCTAAACCAGGTTAAGAAATATTTCATAGTAAACTCATCAATGGAACCAAAGTCTTTTATTTCTATTTATTAATATATTTCATTTGCAATTTATAACTATTTTTCTCTGAATAGGGGGGGGGGGGCATGATTATATTGACCATCCCCCCTTGCCAAAAAGTGGGGGGAATATATACCCCCATCTCCCCCTATATTGACGCCCCTGGATATTCGAGGGGAGGGTATTGGAGGGGGTGTCCCGCGCTGCCATATGCACGGGGCAATTCTTTTAATATGCATGCAATGTAAGGGAGGACATTTATAAGCACCTTTTAACAAGATTATGAGGATTTTCTTTTCCTCAACTACTATCAAGTAGAGATATTATCGCTCAAAGGAAGGGGGGGGGGGGGGTGGAAGGGCGCCCCATCTGGATCCGCCACTGAATGGACCATTTGTAATAAAATTTCCTGAATTCATATGCCTATCATCAG
Organism: Sipunculus nudus; assembly: GCA_026874595.1. NCBI lineage: Eukaryota > Metazoa > Annelida > Sipuncula > Golfingiida > Sipunculidae > Sipunculus > Sipunculus nudus. The sequence goes on from CM049308.1 coordinate 5,361,556, forward strand.
GAAATGAAGGGTCCGGCTAAATGTTTGGAGGCTTGCATGGTCTGCCAGACCGTAACAAGATGGCTGAATTTCTAAATTCAGCGCCCTGTATTATGTCTGACCAAGAAATACACAAGTCAGTAACATGCATACAGAAAATTAATGATTAAAATATAAACCATGAGTCATCCCCAAAATAACAAATCTTGTCATTATCTTGAGAATCACCTTTCCAATGCACGATATTACTTTGAAATATCAACCCAGTAGGCCTAAGAAAAGGTCGCAAAAGTAAAATACACCAAAATTGTTTTATGGATCCTGGGACCAAAAAAAGGCCTTAATAGCTCACGCAGCGGTTACACCGTCCCAGATCTTCTTTTGTCTTAACCGCTGCTTTATATGCCTATATATAGCAAGGTTCTGCATGGATGCGCAATGTGAATTCTGCGATACCACGCTCTCATTGATCTGATAACTATTCTTTGCTTTGTGTCCACCCGGGTGGTCCAGGTGACCGAGAATACCCTGCTATACGAAGCAAACTGGCTTTTTTTATTATTTTACTGGGAGATACAAACTAAATTGTAGGAAGGTTATTAAAATGGAAAAAAATTCTTCATATGGTGATAATGAACAACACAATGTTTAATGATTTTTCAACGATAGGCCTTCCCATATAATTATGGATGAACATGTTGCTTTACGTTTTTTTTTCTTATTACATCTGATTTATTCTTTGAAAGGATTGGGCAAGAGCATCGTTAGAGAATTTAATATATAGGCCTAGTCCTACGGAGGATCATATTCATTCTTAAAAAAAATCGGTGAAAAATACTAGGAGCTATTCCGTAAAACCTTTTTTCCTTGGTGTGGCCTCACGGTCGCGAATTCCTTTGTGGATATATATATATATATATATATATATATATATATATATATATATATATATATATGGTGGCATTATGAATAATTTTCACATGATATTTTCCAAGATATCTTGCGAAACACAGACATAAATTAGGCATATATCTCTTTTTAAATTTTCTTTTTGTAACAAGGCTTTATATAATGGTCGTTGTGATTGAACATTAGCGTCTCTTAATTTCTCATTTTGTTTCTAAAATTTAATTTATAGGCCTATCATGCTTCCTTTCCGTAAGCAATAGGCCTATATATATGTATGGGGCCTATTACAACTAACGCATATCAGCTTGAACGCCTTTTCTTGAATCACGTGAGGAACATAAGCCTACGAATATAGGCCTAGGCCCCAAGGCCTCGGATTGAAGTTATCTAGATAGGCCTAGGTCTATAGACCTATAGGCCTATATAAGCCTATATAGGCCTATAGGGGCCTATACAGGCCTAGTAGATATATATAGGCCTATATAGGTTAAGTCCTACTTGTTGGACTCCCCCCCCCCCCTTCCATAATCCAGAAACCGCCCCTGGTCACATTTTTTGTGATTTTTTTTCAATTGTATGTTATCTTCCTGGCAGTATGCTGCAGCGTAGTCATGGCAACGAGTTATAGCCCATGGTCGGCTACAAGTTTGTAGCTTAGACCCATCTTGTTACGTTAGGCTATTTGCCAGGTAGGCTTAATGGGGAACATACAGGCCTTCCTATCCGACAGCGGTATCTATTTCATAATTCACCACATCATAGATAAATAAAATGTAACCTCGTTCTTCCACATACCCGGGAAACTGGGAAAATAGCCTAGGTATAGCCTAGGTCTGCCAAAATTAGTTTATACTATTCCAACATCAAATGTCAAGCTAGATTCTGATATAAAACGTTGTCATGCTACTAGCATAATCATCAATAGGCAACAATACGGCTGTCAGACTGGTTGAGTTCAGGGAATTTGGGGATTATTTGTCGAGAAACGCCCAGTGTTTCCAGGAACACTGAGATCTCACGGTCGCTTTGGCTGAGGTGAACTGAGGACGGACTCAAGATAACTTCCGCTCATGCGCAATGGGACAGCGAGTGCAAGAGGGTGCAGATGTGTTTGTACTGAAAGTGGGTCTTCCCCTCTAGTTGGGGGATATCTGTCTGAAACATCAGCGAAAATGGAGGAGAATTCTGATCCCAAAAACGAAGACGGGCCCTTGAAGCCGTCAGACATGGTAACACATGAATTAGTAAACAGTAAGCCATTTTCATTGGTTATTTAACAATTTTTGCGTGTCTGCATTTTGTTGTTGTTGTTTTGACTGAGTGATGTTGAATGAACCGTCGCTGACACCTGTAACCGTAACAGGATGTGCGACCCTGGGGACTCCGACTTGACCATCTTTAACCGGTCGCATCAAATATAATATGCAAACTTTGTGTATTTCAGTGCGTTTTACAATCGTGTCAATAATATTTGACCTCGAACGCATGCAGTAAACGGGTCTTTCCACAAATGTACCAGGCGACCTGGGTCTTGTTTACTTGGTACCCACAAAAAAAGGTGCTTACTGGAGGTTCACCGTTACAAGTTGTTGGGCAATTCCAAGATCCCATTAGATCAGTAAAATTTACTTACAAAATTTACTTAATTGCCTTTGAATCATACAACAGTCATCGCAGGATCTGAGTCAGAAATGATCCATGGACCATGAGAGCAAAACCACATCAATATTAGTACTCTTGACAGTTACAGAGCGTGTTAAATTTCAAATTATAATTTAACAGCATATACAAGTAATAATGTTTTAGCAATTTAAGGGGACTGTTAATTATAAAACTGTTGAACATGCCATGGATGGAAAGGCTACATGTGTAGATCAGGGGGTTTCTGATGAATTAAAACTGAAAGTGAAAGCGCTTTACAGAATCACTCATCCAGCATTATCAACAAGATTGGGGGGCCAGGCAGAGTGATTAGATGTCTGAGGAAAACAAATCAGTCTGGTTTTGGCTTTGGTTCACTGACTAGTTGACTTGTTAATTAATATTTTTATTATTTTAATGAATTGTTGTCCATTTGCCCAGTGCCATTATCTCGGGCACAAGAGTTGACCAAATTACCATAGTAACCAGACTTGATGGGTTTTCCCTAGTACAGAAAGGAGGTAAATGGCAATGACAACCATCTTTGGAAAACCCCTTGAGGTGGGAAAACATCTGACATTTGGGAAATTTCTAAAGCTAGGGAAAATTAACCACACAAGTCAAATATAATATAATAGTGAAATATTACAGTACCAACATCACAAAACAAGGGTCATCTGCATTATTGCAGACTTCCATATATATATATATATATATATATATATATATATATATATATATATTATGTATATATATATGTATGTATATATATTATATACTTCTTGTATGTACCATTTATATCCAAATGTCCTCCAGGGTAGTTCACAGTATGCTAATAGAAAGACATTTAAAATTAGTGTTCTCAAGAGATGTATTGTCCTTCAGTGTCAGTAAAAATCTGATAGCCAATATTAAATAGATAAATATGCCAAGTATTGGTCAATAGTAATAGACTGTATAGTAAAGGCCAACATCTCTTACTAAAGCTACTGTGGGTGTTAATCATTAAATTTCTTTAATACCTATTGTTATTTTTGTAAGGTCTTATGTAACAGACAATCACTTCCTTGTGCTCCCAGCTGTATCCCCTTCCATGAGCCACACATGTTCCTATAGCCACTGATTCCTCTGAAAATACCACAAAAGATGAAAGACATCATTGACATCAGATCAGACAGTGCCAGGTTAACCACATGGTAGCTGTCTTAATCTGAGGCCAGGAGATGACAAGCCTGCATGATAATCTGTCCAATATCATTATGATATTATTTACATGCAAATTTGCTTGCCTTGTTAGTTACTTCAAGCTTCACTGCTTCAGCTATCTCAATGAGCAAATTTTATATGCAATAGTCTGAATTTCTGAGGAAATTTCCACTTAGTTCAGTACCGGTACTACTTTCAATGGAAGGTACCAGTTCTAAACTATTACCATTTACTTATTTTAAAGGATAATTTTGTTAAAAAATTCACTTGGGTTCACTCCCTTCATGTTAAATATTTTAAATTGTGTTACATTAAAATATTAAATCCCTAAAATGTCTAATGTGGTGATGACATTATCTATTTTTAGCTCAGCTGACTATAAGTCATCTGAGCTATAGTCGTGGTCCATTGTCCGTCATCCGTCCGTCTGTCTGTCCGTCCGTCCGTAGATGTGGCACATTTTGAAACCGTAAGACCTACGAATCCAAAATTCAGCATAATGTTAGATGTCCCCAAGATCTCCTACCAAGCCGAAAACTGGGTTTTTGCGACTTCATTCCTTTGAGAAATTAAGGAAAAACCTCAATTTTTTATTAAATATAAATTTTTATAAATAATCCTCTATATAATTCCTATGTACATGCCAGAAATTAGGTCTGTATTATTTAATTTAAAAAAGTTATGGGCCCAAACATAATGCATTTTGTAAATATCAGGAAAGAAATTTTATCACTTAACACAAAACTTGTTAAAGCTAAGCACTTTTTTTCCAGTAATATTACTTTTATTAATCAAAATTAAATTGTATACCCAAAATTAGATCAAAATCTTTAAAATTTTTAAAAATATTAGCAAAAATAAAAAATTGGTACCTTAAATTTTGCCCAACTTTGACCATGGCACGTTTGTTTGCTGTAACTGCTGTGGATTTAATTTTCACAGCATGTTTTTGTTAGCATTTCAACTGTTAACACCAAAAATTTGAAACCAGTTGATCAAAAACTGTAGATTTTATTTAAGTTTTCAAGCACCATGTCACATATTGCTAGTGTTATGCAGTTTGCTAGAGCTCAGCTCCCGAGCTTCAGCTCTAAGTTCCTTAAATTTGGCATACAGTTAGATTCCTCCAAAATCCCCTACCATGCCAAGAATATGGTCACTAGGACTTAATTCCTTCGAGATATCAATGAAAAACTTCATTTTTCCATTAAAAACCCAATGTTACACTTTAAGACTGCCTAATATCAGACCACTGATCTGACTTTGATCATATATAATATACATATTTTTCTATACATTCACTCTGCACATGCCAGAAATGATGTCAGTATTGTGTATTTTTTTTTTAAGTTATGGGCCCAAACATAATGCACTTTGTAAAAAATCAAGAAATATATTTACTCCCTTTACAAGGGCATTGCTGAAGCTAGAGATTTTTTTGTCAGGGATGTAACATTATTTAATCAAGATTCAATTGAATACCCAAAATTAGTTCTGAATTTTTCAAATTTTATAAGTTATTAGTATAAATATAAAATTAGTACCTTAAATTTTGCCCAACTTTGACCAAGGCACGTTTGTTTCCCGTGAGCACTGTTGATATAATTTTCATATCATGCACACATAAGGATTTCAGCTTTTTAGTTTAGAAAGCTGAAAGAAATTTGCCAAATATTGTAGCTTTTATTAATGTTTTTTATGAGACTGTCAGACTTTGGCTCTCTCCAGCCCCTCTTGAGTCACCTGTATGTTGACCTTGTTGACCTTTCATCAAATTATGCACGCTTGAGGGGAGAATCCAGGCAGCTTATGGCCAGCCACAGTTGATCCAGGTGTTCAACCCAACTCATCTAGTAGTTTTAACCAACAACATAACAATAAACAATAAATTAATAAATTTTTATTGGTTTTTAATAACAAATTAAAGAAAAATAGAAAAGGAATTTGTTAGTTTATAATAACAGGAAATTAACTTGCAGTTACTGATGATATAAGAATCTTGTATCGATGGGTAGAATGTCACATATTCCAAATAACACCATGCAGTCACCTATGGCATTTTTCAGTTCATTTTTAATGATAAAGAAGTAAATCATATTATTCATTACTAATCATTAAGGATTATATGAAGGAAATTAATGATAGACAAAGATGCAGTTGATAATATTAATCTAGATTCCTACTGTGTCTAGTGTGTACATTGATGTGAAATTAGTCCAAAATGAATTTTTTACAGTTATTTTTTAATATAAATAAAAGCCATAAAACCAGGTACTTATGATCATTATTTAAATGTGTGAAATTTGTATATTCTGGATTCTCAACATCATTGTTTGGTGAAGACTGAATAAATACCAGACATGGTGCGGATACTTTGTAATTGTATTTAAATACGAATATGATTATGTACTCCATTATAAAATTTCTTGCATAAAGAATGGGAATTCAGGTAAAATGAAAGTATATGAATACTCGTGCAAATACTTTCAAAATGTATTCATGAATGCATTCATGAATATATTCTTTAATATTATTTTAATAATCATATCAGTTATATTTCATTTTAAAAAATCATATGATTCTCTTATTATTTTTAATAAAAATTATATTTGGGACAATATTTATAATTTTTTTAATAAATAGTTAAACTCTTATATTATATGTTCTGCTTATAAGTTATATGGCCAAGTCAAAATCTGTGTGACAGTAGTACTCCATTTGTTAATAAAATAAATGAAATCAATCCTCTTCCCTGTCACCAAAGGTACTATCAAAATCATACATAAGCTAAACAACAACAACTCATAATACAGCTTATATTTATTACCACACAAAACCAGCATGTGCCTCATTTCTAAATAATATTTTTTTATCATATATAACAGCTGAGCGTCGTGACCCATAGGTCCCTTGTTTTGCAATAATTTGAGAGATTTTCACTTTCTCCAGATATATATGGTAGTAAATTTAATTTTCAGCAGTTTTAGTTTATCCATTTGCACAGTAAACAAATTCATTTTGGCCTTCATAAGAAAATATGATATGGAGTGATGGGCTGATGCTGGATTATAATTGATGATCAGTTGGGTTGATGAGGATGATTTGATGATGGTTCTAACTTCTTGCAGTGCTATAATCAATAGCAACTTTTTGCATGTAACATCTATAGGCTTTGTGAAGAAGAAATTTGTGTTTTTTATATACTTTATCATACAGCAGACAAGAGAAAAGTATACGTTTAAAAACTTAATTACTAAGTTCCTATATATATAAACATGCAGGCTATAGAGTTATGACATTATTCGTCTGAATGTAGGCCTACATATCAGTTGAGATGATATATCTTCGGAAAGTTCATACTTCTAAACAACAGGTTATTTCTGATCATTGGTCAGTAAAGGTCAACCGATTGCTACTGATGATCGATCGTGAAATTACAACCGATTCCCAGCACTAATGATATGTTCTCCCAGAGTTTGGGTTGTTTTTAGTTGAAGTCTTTTCATGATTAAAGGGATTGTAAGTTCTGTCCAGCTTATTTTATGAACAACTTAATTTGGTTTCACAGGGTTAATTGATACTGGAAATCAGGGTAACAATGTGTTTGTGTTTTAAACAAGTTCAGTTTACAGTATGAAACATGATACTTGTGTAATACACATTTAGTGGGAAAATGTGAAAAGTGAGGTGACTCCGTACAAGACATAGTGTATGTGACAGTTATGTTCCTCTCATCCAAGATCAGTGTCAGGTCCAGGTGTAAAAACATTATTAATATTTGTAGAACTACTTTCATTAAATTTAACTCGGCAAACAACTATCTGCTATTTTTCAGAATATTAACCCCTTTCATTGTCAAACTATTGGTCATAGTAATTTCTGATATTAAATAAAGAAAAACTAGAAATCTGTATTCTAAGGAATGCAAGCCTCCACATTTTGAGCAAAGTCAGTGTAATTGATTTAAGTGACAATTTAAAACCCCTATTAATTATAAATGGTTTTAGTTACTGATCAGTAACTACAGCTGTGGTTTATCTGTTATCAAGGGAGTCATACATTATTAAATATCTGTCACAGTCAAGCTTTGAATAATTTAAAAAAAAAATACTAAGCCTAGAAATCAGTTAAGTATTGGGAAGCTACAGTTTATGTATTTTTTTATGTTTTAATTTTAAAGTTTATGTATTTAGAGTATATCATAATCAGCTCAGCTGATCAACATCAATCAGGATTTCTTTAAAATATCTTATAAACATATACTTTCACCATAATGACCATATATCTTAATATGTTTTTCATCAAATGCTAGAAAGAGTATGATGTGATATTCTCATTACTCTGGAACATCTAGACTGTCATTTGTTAAGTTGTTGGTGGACCATGGAATAGTTTATTTTCAGACTTATTGAAATTCCTAACCCTACTCAGTATATTTTATTTATCATCCACTTATCCCGGTTAGTAAAAATATTATGAAAGATGACCCCAGCAGCCAGTCATACTGTGCAATAGTCAGTAATCAGTCCTAGGACCTGGTTGTTTATTGACGTAATATAAAGTTTAGTGTTAGGAGAAAAGTTGTTATCAATCAAGAGCATGACATTTTCCATAATATTTTACCAAACAACCTGTAATTTTATTGATTTAAATAACTGTGCCTGGATGCACATTGCTACATATTAAAGCAAAAATCGAAATGTTATGGCATTGTATTGATGTAAGCAAAAACTGATGTTTCCATTGTTAAATGCATCAGTGTATTTAATAACAATGTACTGCTCATTGTAAAATCCATTTTTACTTTAAACTGATTTTACTGAAATCCAGTTCTTTTGTTCAGCTGAAGGGTAATGCTGCAGCCTGATCAGAATACATTTGAATGATGTAACTTATGCTTTGTTGCATGTACTTCATTTAGCAGTAGTCTTGTGATGATCAGCTGCTGGAGGTAAACAATATATCACTTGATACTCTATGGGGACTTGGATCATACAGATTTATCACAGCTGGCTGAGTAAGCTTTAGTGGGTGTCATTCTGTAAGAAAATACAAAGAATCTGTGAGTAAACAAAGGAGTGCACACAGGTCATACAGACCACACAGGTGTGCTAAGTTTACAGCTGTGTCAGCCCCAGATTGACCTCACCTTAACCGGGTACTCTTATACAAGGACTTCACCTTAACACCAGCTAACTGTCCAGGGCTCAACATGTACACCAAACTAACCATCAAAGGCTCATGAATACATGTTCCTCCAGGATGCATTGTCTTTAATTCTAGATCCATGACATAGATTTACAAGTTTTTAGGCTTGCCATTGATATGTGATAGAACTAGCAGACATTAAATGAACTTATATACTGTCATAAAACAGGTATAATAACATATTAAGGGTTTTATATCCTCTCATGATAGAATTAACTAACTGACATTATTTTATTGAGTTGACTCATTAATGATTCAAGCCTTGCCATAAGTTTGTCAAGCCATAACTAAATAAGGACACAGATGAATTTAGAAACTGTTCTTTCCCTGTAGTGACAAGTGTAATAGTCTGTTTGACCAGTCTTACTTTCCTGTGAATGTCATACCTTGGATGGTTATCACTGCTGATTTGAATTTTGTCCAACAATTTATGTAATGTTTATCTTCAGGTTAGAGGAAAACATGAAAATATTAATAAATTAATTCAGTGAAAATACTGGTACAGTTTGTTGATATTTTGCATTTGTCATGTAACTTATGTTTATGCCAGGACAAAGAAATGTACAAGTTTACACAAGTTTATAAATTAATTATATCATGTCATGTCATCTTCATGCTACAGTGATTTTAACAGTGACACCCAAGTATCAAGATAAAAGTATTGACTGTCAGATAGTATGAGTGTAGTGTTCATCAGGATATGATACAGTTAGATATGAATCTTTTTATCTTTCTTCATTAAATTCAAGGAAACTGTTTTACATTTCAAATTATTATGAACTTTATTGATCCATTATTCAGTAGCCTCAATTAACCAGATCTTCGGAAGTTCCCCATGTAGATATCATAATAAACTGTGGAGTCAAATGCCTTGAGAAATCTGTATGATTTGACTATTTGTATTAATTTTCTTTTCATAAATATTTCTTTGATAAAAGTAAAACAGAAATTAGTTTCAAGCAGAACATTTAGCATTAAATAGATTCAACTTTATAGCTGACTACTTTTGCAAGAATGATCATAGTACTGAGTAATAGTGCTAAAAGCCTGAAATGGGTGGCAAATTTTAGTGGGAGTTCTCAAGACTCAATTCTACCCATATTTGGATAATTGGTTACTATGTACCAAAAGAAACCACATATTATCATGATCTGATCTCTGTTTAATTGACCAGAAAAAGTGCAAGACCAGGTTTTAAACTTAAATTGTCTGTTAGTTTACAGAAGTGGGTAGGTTAACATACATTCAGATACTCAAGCCCTGCTTTTGGTTTCAAGTTCTCCTGTTATTCTTGGTGGAATTTCACTTCCAGAACATTGTATGGTTTAAATTACAAGTAATAATTAAGATAAAGGAATACATTACTATTACACCAAGAGGCCTACTGATATTATCCAAGGAATACATTACTATTACACCTAGAAACCTACTGATGTTGTTCACACATCACCAGACCAGCCAACCACAGTCTGTGATGCCTGTCATTTCCAAGATTTGATGTATAATGAAAACAGTCTTTGTACCATACAGTATACTTGTGATACTATAAAATTAACTGTAACAAACTGCTTTTGTTTATTTTTGATACATCTAAAGGTATTATGTTTATTTGTAAACTTATACAGAACATATTTTTTGTTCCCTGCTGACCACAGATACATTGAAAGAACCATTTAAGCACCCAGGACTACTTAAGAATAGCTCAGATTAGTCCGCTGAATTTTGTCAAAAAAATTATTTTCAGATCAGTTAATCTGGGAATTGACAAAGAAAAATAACAAACAGATAATTAAGGCAGAAAATGATATTTTTCAGTCCCAGCAATTTTAAGGGTTTGAAAATATTTTGGGTTTTGGCTTTACTAAATAGAATTGTTTTTGTTAAAATTTTAGCAAACCTGTGAGCTTATGCGATGGTGCGTCGTCGTCCGTCGTACGTCCTGCTTGGTGCGTCATCTGTACGTTAACCATAGCTATCTCAAAAACAGCAGGAGCTAGCATCACCAAATGTTTTGCAAATAATCAGTCATCCAAAAAACTATATCGGATTTTGTTTATTTTTTTCTTAGATTTTATAGGGAAAAAGCTAAAAAAAAATTTAAAATCTTCTTCTCCGAAACTGTTCAGCAAAATTGTCCAATATTTCACAGAAATGATCCCTGGAATAATCTTTCTCAAGTTTGTTCGAATGGTTCCAGTTTATAGATTTTTGGCCGAGTTACAGGAGGTTGAACTTTGTGAACTGTGCAAAAAAGCATATTAAAATTTATATCTCAGAAACAGCTGGAGCTATCATCACCAAATTTTAAGCCAATGTTGGTCACATAGGTCATATCTGAAATTGAGGTATTGGTGGCGCCACCTGCATCAACCTTTTTTGTACAGGGTCATTAGTGCTTGTATCACACTGAGGGCTACAAAAAACTTCTTCTCTAAAACCATATGGCCAAAATGTTTAATATTGCACAGAAATGATCCTAGGGTAGTGCTTTGTGAAGTTTGTTCAAATGGTCTCTTTTCAGTGACTTTTGGCTTAGTTATGGGAAGCTGAATTTAGTCATATGCCATAACAGCCCATTTTAGCTCAGTGGCTACAAAGATCTTCTTCTCAAAAACCACTTGGCCAAATCCTAAAATCTCACACATTAATTATCCTCAGATGTTGATAATTCAAGTTTGTTCAAATGGTTTTGGTTCAGTGCTTTTTGGCTGAGTTACAAGAAGCTGAACTTAGCCAGTTTGCTGTATCTTCCTATATGAGTTCTAAACTTGCGAAACCATTTTCAACTGATGCCACTGAAGCCAGTTTGATAAATATTTTACAAGAATAATCCCTACAATAATTCTTATAATAATTGTCATTAATGGTTCCACAAGAGTGATTTTTGGCTGAATTATGGAGATTGAATTGAGTCATTTTACCATATATGTTAGCTGTGTGATGCTGTTACATCTAGCCTGGCACAAGTTTATCAGCAACTATTACATCATGCCACTAGACATTTAGATTTAGGTTATAATTGGTTTAGCTTTAGATTTATGATTTCAGTTATTCATCATACCAGGCAATGTTACAATCATGGATATTCAGCTCTCTGTGGCTATATAAAGACAACTGTACGTGGATTATAAATTATTGGTATCCCTACTAAACTTAATTCAAGAATTTGCCATCAATAATATATATATGTATTTTAATTTTGCATTCAGTATGCATTCGTAATAATTTTACATATATTCCTGATTTCTCTTTTTATAAAAAGTCAGCTGAAAAGCATTTTGTATTGGGAAAATAAATTTCAAAGTTATTTCAAGTAGGGACCACTTTTGTGTACAGATGGCAGCACTTGGTTTACCACTGGCAGATTGCCAGTGCCTTGATGTTGGCCATTAGCCAAGATGATGTCAGCTCTATAAAAAGTTTTGGCACAGTGCCAGGATTGGAAGAAGTGCAGCCAGGTATAGATCAAGAGTTCACTCAGTGCAGTAGCTGCATTCTATTTATAGCTTTGGCAGACTGCTCACTGTATCATATTTGGCACCAAAGTTCAGCCTGAATCTATTTATAGCTTTTCCAGACTGCCAATTGTGTCAGATTATGCAACAGGTCAAGAGTTCACTCAGTGCAGCCAGGTACAGGTCAGAAGTTCACTCAGTCTAGCCAGGTGCAGGTCAAGATTTCACTCAGTGCAGTAGCTTGAGGCAGCAATTTGTCACAGGTCACTCGGGGCAACTGCCTCACTCACCTAAGCCTTGTCAGCCCAGTGCATCAAACTCTGGGGAAGTTTGATGTATTGGACTGATACTTGTCTATGCGTCTTTGATGGTATTCTCATTTACAAGACAGGTGGTGCCACCTACATGGACTTTTGCAGTGTATGCGCCTGCTTATTTCTACTGAGGAATTTGATACATCAGCCTAAAATTGGGTATGTTTATACATATCGGGTAGCTTTATAGTGTACAAGACTGGTGGTGCCACCTACAATAATTTTTGCACAGTGTATGTCCCTGCTTATTTCACAGGAGGGGTTTGACATATCAGTCTGACATTGGGCATATGTATATATCTCTTCGTTGTATATAAGACTGGTGCTGCCAGCTACAATCATTGTATCCGCCAAAACAGAGTTTTGTGGATACTATGTTTTCAGTCAAATGCCGACGCTGCCGCCATTGCCGCATAGGTTTTCCGGAGAACTCCATAACCACTGGGCAGAATTTTTTAAAATTCGGAATTATGATCAGTCAAATGTGAACTGCTGCGCCCTCATTTTTGGTTGACCTCTGACCTTTCCTCTCTGCCAAGCGTCCATTTGTGCGTCTGTTAACCCACATATCTCGGGAACCATTTGACCGATAAGGCTAAAGATTTTGCACAAATGTAGCCCTTGGAAAGCTTTATAACATACACTAATAATGGTGGCGCCATCTGCAACAATTTTTGCACAGCGTCCATCTGTTCATCTGCCTTGGGATAAAAACCCATATCTCTGCATTGGTTGGACTTATCCACCTGAAATTTTGCATGTGTATACATCTTGGACAGCTTTCTTGATTGTATGATAGGTGGCGCCACCTATATTCACGTTTAAGCTGCAGACATCCAAGCTCATATCTCGGGAACCATTTGACCAGTTGGGCCAAAATTTTGCATGTGTATAGATCTCCCATAGCTCTTTATCATACGCAAAAATGGTGGTGCCACCTGCAACCATTTTTGCACAGCGTCATTCTGTTCATCTTCCTGTGGATTAAATCACTCATATCTTGGCAGTGGTTTGACTTTTCCACCTGAAATTTCGCAGGTTTATACATCCTTGACAGCTTTCTTGATTTTATGACAGGTGGCACCACCTACATTCAAATTTATTCTGCAGACATCCCAGCTCATATCTCAGGAACCATTTGACCAATTTGGCAAAAATTTTGCATGTATATAGATCTCACATAGCTCTTTAACATACGCAAAATTGGTGGTACCACCTGCAATCATTTTTGCACAGCATCTGTCTGTTTGTTTGCCGTGGCATAAAGTCACTCAAATCTCGGCAGTGGTTTGACATATTTGCCTAAAATTTTGCAGGTTTATACATCTTGGATAGCTTTCTGGATTTTGTGGCAGGTGGCGCCACCTTCATTTATGTATACGCTGCAGATATTCAGGCTTATATCTCAGGACTGGTTTGACATATCCCCCTGAAATTTTGCATGTGTATAGATCTCACATAGCTCTTAATCATACGCAAAATTGGTGGTACCACCTGCCACCATTTTTGCACAGCGTCAGTCTGTTTTTCTGCCGTGGGCTAAAATCACTCATATCTCAGTAGTGGTTTGACTTATCTGCCTAAAATTTTGCATGTTTATACATCTTGGACAGCTTTCTGGATTTTGTGGTAGGTGGCGCAATCTACATACACATTTTGGCTGCAGACATCCAGGCTATTATGCAACACATCTCACTCTTATTTCCCCTTGCCACTCAATCCATGCCTCACTTCACCTTTCCTACGCTGATTTTGGCGGATACACGTAGTCGCTTGTTGACTACCCATATTCTAGTTTTTGTGTTGTGTGCACCCATGCCAGAATTGCAGCAGTGATGTTTGTTTATAATTGTTTCTTGTTCTAAGTGTTTAGTACTTGAATTGTTCATATACATGTTACACATGTTCTTGAAAAGTAATGGTCCAGCATTGAAGCATTATACCTGGTGTAATCTCATTGCACAGGTTTGCATTAGGCCTGTAGGCCTTGTTGGTATATCTGGTTCTTCTGGTGTCACACCAGCTGATGCAGTCAAGTTGGGCTTGAGCCCCATCTTAAAGGTATCTTGTGCATATACTGGGCTCGCGCTAGCCGCTCGCCACGTCGCCAAATGCGAGTAATTTGTCCAAAATGCGAGGAAACTTTTTGCAGAAATCGCAACGGTGGCGATTAAAAAATAATACACATACCCCCATGAAAATCTGGTTTAAATACTCTCTCTTAAATATACCATCGATTAATCCGTGATCGTGTTTGTTTACAACTGTCAAAAAGTCGGAGAATCCGCAAAGAATTTAAGGAGAATATTTGGAGTTGTTCAACATTGCTTGAACAATCATAAAAATTCTCCGGCTCTCCGAGAATTCTCTGGCAGATGCCCTTTATTCTTATAAGACAAAAACTAACTCTGCTCTGATTGGTCGATAGTTGAGCATGGAACTTAGCTTAACGCTCATTGGACAGAAGGTAAATTTCGCTGATCATCTGTGAGTTGTGACACGGTTTACGTATCAATATATAACAATATTACAGCGATTGATTTCACACACTGTAATAAATAAAGCGTACTGGGTAATGTGTTTTCTTTATTAAAGTGTAATTAGCCGGCATCTATCAAATATTTTCGTCAGTGGTTAATATATACGGCCTTATGGTCTTGTAACACCTGCCGCTATGGTCGGCGAAATATATGCTATCCTTGAACGGAGATGTTCTCAAACTACAACTTTTACAGATCGTTTCGCGTGTTCCCGCGCGTGCTACATGTCAGAGACCGCATAATGTATCATAGCAGAGTTCGTTTTTGTTCACTAGAATCAATGTTGGTCCTTTTGAGTAAAATCTTTTACCAGACCTAGGTGAGTTGAATTACAAATGTTACAATCCATGGTAGGTTAATTTCACAAGAACAAAAGAAGAACCTGCGAATGTTTTCAGACATGACTTCCTTAAATACTGAAAAGCTATGTGCGCGGATGGCAACAGGCCATCCACCTTTAATTATCAGGTTTGATGGGCCATCTTATTAATGAAGTGGCTATGCTAGATACCCCTATTGGAGGAAAGCAGTCGGTGACTAAATTAAGACCTCATCAGTATTGCTGCTAGTTTTCACACCATAGTAAACCCATGGGCTAGTAATAGTAATTAATAGTAATAGCAATTTATTATCCTCTTACTACTACTATTGTTCATAATTTTTTTTTCATTTTTTTTTCTATTACTGCCTACTACTGTATAAATGTTTTGGAATGACTGCCTATTGCTATGATCTGTAATATGTAATGTATTAATCAGCTTAGAAGATTAATTCATTAAACGTTTCCTGTGGCTAACCAAAGTGAGCTGTGGCTAATGATTTTCCAACCTAATTAGCCACAGTGGCTAACAAGTTTCTATGGCCAGCGCTAGCCCAGATATATCAGTCTGTACTCCTTATCCAGTAGTCATACAAAACACCAGTGTTCTGCTTCATGCGTTTTTTATTGTCTGCTTAAAAATTTAATCTGCATGTTTTTTTATGCATGTAAGAACATTGAGAGCAAGAGGAGGGGCATGTGTAATTTGTTTGTATGAGCTGTCATACGACATAGACAACAAATAGAATGCAAATATAGAAATTTATTGTATCAGCCACACTTAAAGACCAGCTGATATGACAGCACACTGAGTGAATATACTTTCTAGAAGCCACAGTCAGAATATGTATCAATGTTAACCAATATCCATGCAACAGGCATTGTGTAATTAAAAAGCAATTAGGGAACCAGGGAGTTGTGGCTTCTCTTACTCTACAGCAGTGGGCTGTCTTATACCAATCCAGTAACCTGAGCTGATGTCACTGGCTGTGATGATAAGATCCCAGCACTGACACCAGCTTAATTACTCCAGGCTAAACATCACTCAGCAAGGCCCCTTGCAGGGTCAGTCTGTAAGGCCAGTCCTTGTTACCCCTGACCACTGTATTTCTGGCAGGGACAGGGAAAGGGTGGCGGGGACAGATGAAAGAGTGGCGGGTAACATTAAAGGCTGGCGGTGAGAAATGAAATGCTGGGGGTGCGCCAGGCTATATTGGCTAGTGGAGAACCCTGCAACACTCCTTATCCAATAGTCATACACAACATTCCCATTTTACTTAACCACTGTTTTATTTAGCAGGGTTTGCAAGGTTCCACCACCAGGTGGTTGACACAGGGTATGCAAGAATATAATCAGACCAATGAGAGCCTGATGCCGCAGTGTGCATCCAACTCTCAAGTTTGAAACCCACAAGACTCCGCTCTTGTTGATGGTGAAACCCAGTAAAATCCTTCTAAACAAACAGTGCTTAAGCAAAAAAAAAAAAAAAGAATACAGCATGAAGCCACTGCCTGAAGAGTGTAATATCAGCTGAGCACCATGACCTATATGTCACATATCGTTGGGAATCTGTTGTAATTTTGTGATCAATCATCAGTTAAAATCTGTTGAAATTTACTGAATGATAATGGAAAATAATTGGTTGGTTAGAAGTATGAATTTTAGGACCATATATAGACTTATACATTATATCAACTGATATGCAGGCCTACATTCAGGCTATTAATGTCATAATTCTATATTCTGCATCTCGATATAGCAACTTAGGAATTAAGTTTTAAGTAAACACAGACTTTTCTCTAGTTTTTTTTAGTTATTTCAATATTTTTCAACAGGATAGCTCATTCAGCAAGTGCTGTTTTACAAGGAGGTATTCTACATTTTAAAACGTGTTTGCATCATTTATAATAGCATACATTTCCTCATCAAAAAGCCTTAAGAAGTTACTATCAGAAATTCGCAATCGATTAAGGCACTGCAATGTCGATCATAGGATTGTGTGCATCAACTTGATCAATCATCGATTATAATCATGGATCATCAGCCCATCACTAGTGTCACTTGTGACATCATCACTTATCTCTTTTCAGTAAACATGCAGGGACATGGCAGGGTGACCATGGAAGATTTTGCCCTGTTGAAGGTGCTGGGTACTGGAGGTAAGTTTACCATTATCCTGTGTGGCAGATCCTATACTTTCCTGTAATACTGCTTTGACAAAATTTGTCTTGAATAATAAAAAGGAATGGATATAACTTCCCAGAATTCTGGAATCCTCATTGAATATATGATGATATAAGGCCATCATAAAAAAAATTGTTTCTGTTGACCGGATGAGGAAAAAAAAATATGGAGGGAAGGAAATAATTTTTATGCCCTCGCCACAAAGTGGCAGGGGCATAAAGTTTTACCCATGTCCTTCATTACGACCTTCTGTCATTCCCAAATGAAACAGTTGTACACTTTTTTTTTGCAATGCCTGCAGATATTAGCATGAGTTTTGGTGTGTGGGCAGATAACGACCAGTTACAGATAAAGTTCGCGTTTGGTCCATGTTGACCTACTTTTGACCGTATGACGGCTCCTGAACATAGAAAATTTCATGAAAAATAAAAATTTTTATGAGAAATGCACGTGCCGCCTTTTTTTTGCAATGCTTGCAGATATCGGCCTAATTTTTGGTGTGTTGGTGCATAATGACCATTTACAGATTGAGTTCGCATTTTGTACTGGTTGACCTATTTTGACTGTATGACGGCTCCTGAACATTGAAGATTTCATGAAAAATATAAATTTTCATTACAAATGCACATGTACGGCCTTTTTTTTCGCAGTGCTTGCAGGTATTGGCCTTATTTATGGTGTGTGGGCGCATAATGACCACTTACAGATCGAGTTCAAGTTTTGTTCCAGTTGACCTACTTTTGACAGTATGACGTCTCCTGAACATAGAAAATATCATGAAAAAATAGAAATTTTCCAGACAAATGCACATGTACAGACTTCTTTTCAAGATGCCCTCAGTTATTGGCCTAATTTTTGGTGTGTGGCAGCAAAATGATCACTTACAGAGCGAGTTTGCGTTTTGTCCCGGTTGACCTACTTTTGACTGTATGACGGCTCCTGACCATAGAAAATTTCATGAAAAATTGAAATTTTCATGATAAATGTACATGAACAGACTTTTTTTCGCAATGCCTGCAAGATATTAACCTAATTTTTGGTGTGTTGGCAAATTATGACTAGTTACAGATCGAGTTTGCGTTTTGTCTTGTATGACAGCCAAAGAACAGAAAATTTTTATGCAAATAGAAATGTTCATGATAAATTCACATGTACGAACTTTTTTCACAGTGCTTGCAGAAATTTACCTGATTTATTGTACTTCGCCAGATCATGACCAGTTACAGATCGAGGTTGCATTCTGTCCCGGTTGACTTACTTTTGACCGTATGACAGGTCCTGAACATAAAAATTGAAATTTTCCAGACAGATGCACATGTATGGACTTTATACATGCGGTTATATGCCTGATGTTTGGTGTGTATGAGTGCATGATGACCACTTACAGATTGAGTTCACATTTTGTCTTGGTTCATCCTTTTTTGACCGTATGACAGCTCCTGAACATAAAAATTTTTTACAAACTTTAATAAATATTTCTTATTTGCTCCAGGGGGGGGGGGGGCATTCATGTTGTTCCAACACATCTATTTTTTTTATATCTAAAAAAAAAAATTAAGATAGAATAAATGAAAGTTAGTACAAATATATTTATATATTTGTATCCCCAGAAAAAGTCGGGGGATATTATGTTTTCATACAGGTCCCGCCGCCGCTGCCACCGCATATAAATCTTGTTGGCGCGATAAAAAAAAAATATTCCACGGATCTTTACCAAATTTGGTATATGTATAGATATGAGTGAGAGGACGACGTCTATTTAAAATGAGGTCATGACCTTTACTAGGAGAGTGTCCTTGACCTTGAATAGGTCCAATTTTGGGGAAAATCACACAAATTCTTTAATTCATCTCAAGAAATATTGCATGGATTGATCCCAAAGTCAAGTTGATTGAAGATCATGGATAGGGTTGTCATGTTCCTGAAACTGGTGGTGCCACCTATCATTCTTTACTTGTATTTGTGCCTTTTAATACCCCCAAAATTGCCACTTGACAGTACTCTTAGTATTATAAGTCAAAAACTAATGGACATATTTCTTTTATATTATGCATATACATAGATATGGGTTATGTGATGATGTTTATTTAAATTGGGGTCATGACCTTTCCTATGAGAGTGGCCTTGACCTTGAATATTGCCATATATGGTGAAAATCATACAATCTAATTGTTTTAACTAAGTTCAATGATGAGTTTGAAAACTGGTGACCTTGACCTTCATCATCAAGGTCAAATCAGCTGGAATAGAAATTATTTGTGAATGCAATAACTTTTGAACCATTCAGTATATTTTCGTCAATTTTGATATGTGAAATTTTTTCTGAAAAAAACCTCAGAAGTGTTTAGGAAACCTATGACATTGACCTTCATCTTGAAATAGTCTGTAATTTTTCCTCAAATTTGGAAATCGGATGCCGATAGGGAGGTGAGACATACATCTGTTCTAGTTTTAAATGATTTATAACACTGATCTAGGTCAAGACTTGCTTTTTATTACAAATTAAAAAAAAATAATGTTTTAGCTCAGCTGACTATAAGTCATCTTTGCTATAGTCATGGTCTTTTATCCGTCCTTAAACAAGGCATGCTTTGAAACGGTTAGACCAGAGTCTAGCATATTCTCATCCGTAATATTTGGTGACCATTAGACTTTGATATTAAAATTGTTTTCTTCATTCATATTAATAACTGCTGATAAGATTGAGTGGATGTTATATTGAGAAAACTGACTGGAATTAACATGGCTAGATAGAATTGATGACTCATGAATATGCAGTAGGGTCATGCAAAGTTCATTGGTACACCATATGTTTTTAGCAATAGAAAGTAAAATATATTTACTCTGGATATCAGGAGAATGCTGAATTTGAGGATTTTCTGTTAACTGTATTTTGTGACATTTATTTCTCAGACTATCAGTTATTCCGGTCTGACCTTCAGAGGTTCTATATATAGACCATTGCTTCTAAAAATAACTTTTAACAACTTCTCATCTCAGTCAGTATCACAGCATCATTCCTCTTCATTAACAACCTCGTGGGCTGGGGTGGGTTTTTTGTCCAGCATGCTACATTGTCATCAGAGAGCTGGGTGTGCGGCTACATGAATGATGTTTCTAGAAACAGTGATTCCTGGCAGTTTGCCAGCTTTCTCCCACCTGGTTGTACTGAGGTATAGATACTGTATAAATACCTAATATGGCTGTGGGAGTTGTAGCTGGGGGAGGTTACGCTTGGTTGATGCCAATACCTGGCAGAAATATACTCAGTGCCTAAAAAAAGCTTGGATGTGCTAAAACACCTTACTGTTTCCGGCTGTATTTTACTTATTCAAGACACTATGCAGCTAGTGTCACTGCATGTTTTCTGCATGGAAAATCTTTTTATTTAATGTATGAAATCGAAGAATAGAAAAAAAACCCAAATGTTTTCTCTTATATCAAGGTATGTTTCAATACAAGTACATAGATAACACTTAT
Organism: Sipunculus nudus; assembly: GCA_026874595.1. Classification (NCBI taxonomy): domain Eukaryota; kingdom Metazoa; phylum Annelida; class Sipuncula; order Golfingiida; family Sipunculidae; genus Sipunculus; species Sipunculus nudus. The sequence goes on from CM049308.1 coordinate 5,382,792, forward strand.
TTCAACATTTGTAGCGTTGCATGAAAATTCATAAAGGCTTTTATATTGAACAAAAATATAGAAATATAGCACTTGTTGCTGGTATGCACCCACGTGAGTGTGATTTGGCCCTAAGTGCCTTCAAGGTATCCCTACTACAGTGTCATGGATTTTAATTTACCATATTACTTGTGGTTATCTAGAACTTTTTGAAATAATTCATTGATTTGCTGCTATGTTCCATGCTAGTCTTTGTTTTTTTGTACATATGTTTGTAGTTTAGAGGGTATTCTAAGATGCTATTAACAGATCATAGCAAATTTGTGTGAAAGAAAGGGCTTTATTAGGTTTTTCTTTGTGACCTGGAGAATGCTAGCATCAGTTGAGGCGTGTGCTCCCTGAGTGCTCTTGTACCTGTAAAAATTTAGTCATTTGAAAAATAGAGGAAGCTCATGCTGGTGTCAGTTGAAAAATAGAGAAAACTCAGACTAGAGTCAGTTGAAAATAGAGGAAGGTCATACTTGAGTCAGTTGAAAAACTGAGGAAGGTCACACTGGAGTTGGTTGAAAATAGAGGAAGGTCACACTGGAGTTGGCAGAAAAACCGAGGAAGATCATACTTGAATCAGTTGAAAATGAGGAACTTCATCCTGAAGTCAGTTAAAAAATAGAGCCAGCTCAGTTTGGAGTCAATTGAAAAATAGAGAAAACTCAGATTGGAGTTGGTTGAAAAATTGAGGAAAGTCATACTGAGGAAAGTCATACTGGAGTTGGTTGAAAAATAGAGGAAGGTCATACTGGAGTTGGTTGAAAAATAGAAGGTCATACTGGAGTTGGTTGAAAAATAGAGGAAGGTCATACTGGAGTCATTTGAAAAATAGAGCAAGCTCAGAGTGGAGTAAGTTAAAAAACAGAGGAAGCTGAGACTGAAGTCAGTCATAAATAGAGAAATCTCCTACTTGACAATTGAAAATAAAGCCAACATGAAAAATGAAACTAATTCAGGCTTATGATAGCTGCTGATGGCGTGTTTTGAAGTACTTTCGATTCCGCAGAATGATAGTAATAAATTGAATGGTTTTGTTCCCATAGTCACTGGTGTCATTGTATATCCATATCTTCAGTGATATTTTGCCTCATCTGGTGTTTTGCTGACAGTGACAGAAATAAAGGATTATTGCAGCTTTTGTCTCTCATATCCAGGGTCGAGTTGAAACCACACCACAACTCCAAGGTTTCAGTTATTGAGAACTGGACAAAAACATGAATATTAATATCTGTCACTATATGAGATCTCCTACAGTGTTTTTTCGACAGAACTAACATGGTATTTATAGATATAACATGTATGCAAAAGTTACTGCTAGCACCCTTAACAATGATAGCAGTTCTCCAGTAATGTTACGCTCATGCTGTGTTTTGCGGCAAGATGTAGTACGGCATTTATTTCACCAGTCAGGGCTTCTAATGTCAGTGTGTAGATAAAATTATTCCGTAGCTAATCAGATTCCTATTTTGTATGTTTCAACAAATAAATTTCTGATCACCCAGTTATCTGGTTTAGCATGGCAGTGGAGGCTGTTTTAGACAACATTTAAAGATTTTCTTGTTATAACTGAGAATTAAATTATAAAGGTTTTACACATTAGTTTATAATTTAGATTTAAATGAATGATGTATATTTTAATTATGTCATAAATGGCACATGTACAAATTAAATTATCTTCATATTCAAATTTATTTTCGAAATAATTGAAAATTCAGATGCATGTTTCAAAATTGTAGTGTCCTAAATTTGTAAAGAGCATAAATTTAACTGAAACTATAGGCTCATCAGTCTTGTGTATTTATTGCTATTTCTGTTTTTATTTTAATTTCCTCATTGGTCTTTCAATTTAGCCATTTTTTTCACACTATTTGGGCATGTCACATTAAGTCCCCATTCTCTGTGTTCAACAGCAGTTACCCCAGTCCCATCTGACTATATTTAAGTGATTGTAAAGCACAGACAGGTTTATTGCAGCCCTGTAACCAGGCACTTTCTCTGAGCCAGTTTGATGTGACACAGATTAATTAAGCTCAGATGGAGTGAGGTTGTTTACCTTACAAGAAATAGTCAGCAAGTAATAGAAAAGTGTTTTAAACCCTGATTATATGTGGAGAGTGATCAGGAATGATTAAGCCTTGTGGAGAGTGATCAGGAATGATTAAACCTTGCAACATAATCATGCATTACCAGGGGCCTGAGCTTGTATGGAGATAAAAACTTGACATTTCTAGATAAGCTGGCCTTGCATGTGTGCTGTGGTTTTCTGTCTCCTTGTAATGTCTACATATTTCCATCATCCTTTCCTTCACCATCTTTTTCTTCATTCATCCTTTGTATACCTGAGAGATGCAAGGCAGTGGGAGAACAAATAAAGATTTCTCAGATGCTAGAAAATCCTCATTTTTTTGGTTTTCAGTGCCTATAAAGATCTTTAATAGAGTTAATTTGAAGAAAAAAAAACTAACATTTTGCTCAGTTGGCTGGTTAAGGCAGACCTTAGGGAACATAGCATTTTTGAATCTATTAACTATTATCTCATTGTTTTTGTAAATTACTTCAAAGAAAATAAGGAGGATCAAATACCTGTAAGGAGGCTGTGCCTGAAAAGGTATTGAAAATCCAAATGGATGCCCTCAGAAATCCTGAAAATGAAGATGTAGACATTTTAGAGACCCCTGAAATACTGAATCTGCTCATATTATGTCATGTGTAATTTTTTTTTAAAGAAACAGAAAAGAATTAATATATCATAATTACATATTATTTTAAATAATATTTATGATGTATATGTTTATCAGTATATCAGTGAATTAATGAGACAAGAATGGCAGGATGGTCATTAATTAGTGAAGACAAGTTACATAAATAGAGTATAATGTAGTTAATGAGGTGTGAACAATTATATTATTACAAACTTTTAACAACACATATTGATTTGCCACAGATATAAGAAATGTATACTTAACCTACACCAACCATTTTATCATTGACATTGACAAACATATATAAAACAGTCAAAGGAACATTTTAAATATTCGGTTCACCATCTGAGCTGACCTTCAGCCAACCAGAAGTAGCCAAACAGTTCGACTACTCTGCCACATCTTCATTGCTTCTCAAGACTATTAATATGACCCTGTAACCTTCAGTAATGTATATTCATTAAGGGGATTGTCATTCCATTTCCAACCAAATGTTGTAGAGCAAAATAAAACATTAATAGAATGTCTTAATGATTCTCATTTCAACTGCTCCATGTATAAGCCTACCAAGAAGAGGCTGATTGTCAGCTGATGTTGAATGTACTTGAGGAGTTGATGTGTTAAAATTAGTCAGAGTGTCCATAAACTTGTGTCTTAAACAAAAATTATGTTGCTACAAATAAGGAGGGCTGATTCAGATTGCAGGGGCATATTATTACACATGCTTCAAAAGTGAGAGGAACATAAAGACATGGAAAATATAGAAGAGGATGTCTGATGTAGTCTGTAGAAAGAGCATCTTAAGAAGAGCTGATGAGAGTCATGTGAAACACGAGATTCAGTGTTGCATTAGATGGAGGATCATGGTTACATTAATATATAGCAGAGGAGAAACTGTAACAGGAGATGCTTGAGACAAAAAGCCTGATGGGATATATTATACAACTTCATGTTGTTTGTACAGGTATAAGATTTTTCTTAGGAAATTACTTTTGATATAGTCTTCCAACTAGTGCTGTAGTTGAGTCTGACTTCAATAAAAGTCTTTTTTAATTATCATTGTAAACAGATTTTGAGGTGATAAGTTACTTTTTTTTTGTGGGTCGGCATAATTGCATAACTTAAGTTATTTTGATGTAAGTTCCTAATTTAGAGTAATCCTTAAAGTATGAAGCTATATGAAACTTTATCCAGGGTTCATTCAGAGTATTTTTAATTAGGTTCTAAATATAAAAACAGCTTTTCTGCTCTTTCCTATTTATAAAAAATAAAAATATGTTTCTTCTTCAGTCAGTTCATTTTCTTTTAAAGCCAATAGGATATAAGGAAAATAACTAAAATGCTATTTTTTTCATTTTGATGCCTTCACCTTAAAAAGGAGAACCAATTGACAAAGTATAATATGTAAGAAATAGAATAAATTGTTTACATGGGCTCCACCCAAAATTTAAATTGGAAGGCCTATTTTGCAAAATGTATGCCAAATCTCAGAGATATCTGCTGGAATTCAATGGGATCTGTCAGGTTATTTCTGGTGAAAGTTAATTTTAAGTTTTACTTAAAGGGGCCCTATCCACTATAAAGCATGTTGAATTTACATGAAAAATAGCCTCTTCCCTATAAAATGAAATGGAACCTTTTGCTTATTCTGATAAATGAGTGTTAAAAACAGTTGACGGGGGGCAATCACAGATGTAAACGCAGCGCATGCAATGCATTGCCGGGCTACAACATATGTCAATCTGGAGATTCCCTGACTGACTTGGCCCAAAAAATGAAATACATGTTCCTGCTGGCTGAAACATCAGGTGATGTGGCTCACAAATGGACCTCCGGTCACACAGGATTTTTTTTGGTAAACAAACTGTCATGGACTGTGTTAACCAACACGCAGAGCCAAAACAAGGTGCAAACAGCCATATGTGAAGTACTGAGCCTGTGTGCTGAGATGTTTTAGCTGGTAAACTTTTGTATAAAGCTAAACTGAACTGTTAGTGTGGAAGAGTAGGCATAATATAGCTCCTGAATATGTCCCATTAAACAGAAGTGACCAGGTTGTTTATAGCGGAATCTTGCTGTTATTATGTCTGCCCCTCCTGTCCCCCTTTGTGGGAGACGTTGCGATTGCCATCATCTGTTGTCATCAGTCATCATCTGTAGGATTTCTTTTAACACAAGAGAACTTTTAAAACACTACATTTTTATCTGAAATTCAAAATGTATGCAGTTTCTACCAACATTTTGTGCAAGCAGGAAAACTGGTGACCATGATCTTCAGGGTCAAATTAGCCAAACATAACTTTTGCTTATAGTTTGTCCCTAAATGTCTTAGATAAATTTTTGTAACCAAGTTCTTTGATGAGTTTGAACGCTGGTTTCTGGATTTTCATGGTCAAATCAGCTGATTTGATATATATATGTTTTTACAACTGCAAAATCAAAGCCATTCTGTCTCCTGCCCCCCTCCAGGGGGGAACATGCTGTTTACCATGCCATCAGCTGTCATCGTCCCCATCATTGTTGCCATTCATCTTTGTAGGACATCTTGTGAACATGATATCTTTTGATATCTGCATATTTTTTCCTGATATTTGAAACAAATTGTTTTTACCAAAATCTTGGAAAGTTCAAAACCAAATGACCTTAACCTTCAACTTCAAGGTCATATATGCCAAAATATAAATTTTTTTGTGAACCCCAAAACTTTTAAAGTAATTAAAATTTGGTCCATGATTTGTTTCAACAAAGTTCTTTGACGAGATTGAAAACCAGTGGCCTTGACCAGGATCTTCAAGGTCAAATAAGATGAATTATAGTTTTTCTGTGAACACAATAACCTATTAAGTATTGCGTTTTTTTCCCTCAGATTCGACATACAAGTTGTTTGCACAGAGTTCTGGAAAATTGTGGGTCCTGGTGACCTTGATCTCGATCCAGGGTCAAATCTGTACAATTTTAGGATTATTGTGACCCCTGTAACTTTGGAAATACTGTAGATTTGTCATTCAAATTTGACACAAGTTCTTTCTGCCAAATTCTTATAGGTGCTTGACCTTGATTTTCAAGTCAAATCTGTTGAAATCTAGAATATTTTTTTTTGAGATAGTGCATATTTTTTGCTTATGTTTTGGGATGGCTCATAGGGGGAGACCTGTATCTGTTATGAGTTAATGTAATATATTTCATTATATTTTAGCCTGTTTCTGGCAAGTACTATGCAGTTCATGTTGTGCCCTGCCAGAGTATGTTTTATGACATGTCTCATTGATAGAGATTTATCATCAATTTGTGACTACATGTACCTGACCCTCAGAGCTGTGTACAGAGGGTTGTACCTCGGCTCTTATTAATTATTACTGAAGCTTAAATCTTGCTTCTATTGCTGTATTGCCTGACAGTGACATGACAAATAATCTATGATATAGTATGCATGGGGATGGATCATAAATATATTTACAGGGCGCCTCAAACCAATGAATTCCATCAACTTATATTGCCTGACAGTGACATGATAAATAATCTATGATAGAGTAAGCATGGGGGTGGATCATAAATATATTTACAGGGCTTCTCAAACCAATGAATTCCATCAACTTATATTGCCTGACAGTGACATGATAAATAATCTATGATAGAGTAAGCATGGGGGTGGATCATAAATATATTAACCGTACAGGGCTTCTCAAACCAATGAATTTCATCAACTTTTATAAATTACAAAATAACATACAGGCTAGATTTACAGGTACCTAGGTTAGGTGCCAAAAGTCATAAGGAAATAAACTTGTCACCATATGAACCCTCAAGCAGACATTTATGACTTAGATCTTTTAAAGTTGTTCTGAAAAGCACTGATTCAGCAATTTTAATATCCTGACAAGTTACAAGTCCTCTTGAATATCATTTATGATTCTGTCTATTCAGTGGCATACACTCCCCCAAGCAGTGATACAATGGTCGAATTTTGGCAAAAAATTCTGTGATCTTTAATAAATACCTTTTTTCCCTTGATGGGTCATAATGTTGTTGGTTAGTTAAAGAAGCAGATATTCTCAATGTAAAATGCTGATCCTCTATGGCATGCTGTTGTTCATGTTAGAATGTTAGTTATCAGTAGATAACCCTGATAAAACTGCCATCAATTTACACTGCTAAAATTGGTCTCCTCCCAGAGAACATCGCTGTCTGTCACAAAGCTCTCTCCCAATGAATTCTCACCTCAGGGGCCACACAAACATGATTTTCAAGTCCCATAATCTTAAATTTTCATGGTTCTGTAAATGTTTTGTCCAAGGGTTTATGATATTCTTCTTGATCCAGCTGGACTTTTAAATGCATTTACCTGTAACTACCATTTACATCCCACCATAATTATCTGCTCCAGGTGTTTCTGTCATGTACAGGTACGCATGGACCTTAATACACTCATATACCCAGGTACTGGGAAAGCTGTCCTTGAAGATACCTCCATTCATTAGCAGCTTTATATAACGACACTTTGAGGCAGTCCAATGAATAGTCATGGCATAACCTCAGTCTCTGTTACACGCAATAAATCAGATCACAGCAGTGCCTTTAATTTAGATGTTCTGCTGTACAGGCAAGAAATCTCATGCTTTTAATATATACCTTTGTGGACTTGTTAATTGTACAGTTACAAACTAAGTTTTAGAAATACAAGGGGATGATTAGACCCTATCATGATATATGAAAATACTTTGTGTAGTGCTTGTGTACAGTGAATAGTGAATCCATTGCGGGTATAATCAAGGGCTTTGTGTTAATGCTCAGCTGACATGCTGTAAGTGTAGTTGAATAATGTCTTATCATCCAAGCAAATCAATGTTTGTAACAAACAGCCCAACATATTTTAAGATACAGATTTGACCATGGTTGTATTGGTCTATGCGTCTCTGGTTTTGTGGTTATGTTAAACGGAATATACAAAGAGAATTGATAAACTGGATTTTGATGTCCGTTAGTACATGTAAGAAATACATAAATTCAAAAAGAGGAGAAGTAACACTCTTAATGCTTTGATACAGCTCAGTGGTGTAGACTGGAAATCAAAGTTCTAACCTGGCCTGTCTGTGCTGGTTGTGAAAACTGCTAGAGTTTGTGAAAAAGCTTAATATTCATCACAGGTTTAAAATCAGACTTGAGCTATGTTATCCACTTTCCTTTGGTTGTCAAAAATAGAAACAAGGGTTTGCAGAAATGTCCTTACATTAAGTTGTCTAATTTAAAAAAAAAAGGTGTAGCAGAAATTTGAACACTTGGAAAATGATGAAAATTTCCTTCCTGAAAACCTATCCATCCCTTACACACACACAACTATCAGCAATTATCAATAGATATGCTTGGACAGAAAGCAACATCAGTTACTGGTCCATTCATAATTGATTTGAATTCTTTGTTGCTGTTCATGACCTTATTCATCACTTGCCATTCATAAATGTGGTAACTCCTCATTTCAGCCTATGGGAAGGTATTTTTGGTGCGGAAGGTGAGTGGAGCTGACAAAAACAAGCTGTATGCGATGAAGGTGTTGAAGAAGGCGAGCATCGTTCAGAAGACCAAAACAACAGAACATACCAAGACAGAACGCCAAGTCCTGGAGGCAATCAGGCAGTCACCCTTCCTTGTGACGTTACATTACGCATTCCAAACTGATGCTAAGCTTCATCTTATCCTGGGTGAGTCAGTGGTTTCATAACATCTGTCAATGTGGGTTTGACAAAAGAGACCTGAAAGATTGTTAATAAATCATATCTTTTGTCTTTTGGATGATTTAGTAACAGGGCTATCTTATAACCTAAGCAGCTGATTTCTTGACGACCGTCGGCATGTTCAGGATTTATAACTGTGCCTAAATTGAGAAAACTTATTTTGAGACCAACTTGTAGCATAATTAATGAAGCAAAAGTGACCATCAAGGCTTAAATATTATGTTTCTGGATTTATAAAATTTACATGGACAATTAAATGTTGTGAAACTGCCAGAAAAGTTGAGATTTGGGTTGTAACTGTCAATTATATATTGCAATGTTAGTTACCGCAGTATCTACATGAGACCATGATGCTGAGAATGTTATTGATGAGATATAGAGTGCCCAGCTAAGTGGTCAGCACAAATTGGATTTCACTAATGTGGTTCTGGGGTGGCAGATTGTGTATTGATCAAAGTCACAAAGGTTTGGTGAGTGTTTTGATGTTGTTCATGATATGTGATCTTGTCCAACATTATGAAGAAAAAATAAGAATCCACAAGGTTTGATAACAACACATCTGTAATCATCCACTCACCTTGATCCTCCACATCTCACATTGAGGGGCAGAGAGGTGAAAACTGATGAGACACCAGTGATGGTAATGTTGGGATTAGTGATGAATTATTAGTGTTATGTCATAACAAGGTCACAGGGTTCCCGCGGGGCCTTAAAAAGTCTTAAAAGGTCTTATTTTTGATTTTGCATTTTTAAGGCCTTGAAAAGGTCTTAAAAATGCCAGGAATCCTTACATAGGTCTTAAAAAGGTCTTAAATTTGATTTTACCACTCCTGATGTAATGAATGTGCACAAAATGTTCGCTGATGGGACGTAAGCTTGAGAGAGTTTTAGAAAAGTTTCCGCGGTTACTTGTCGTAGAAAGATCTCCGTAGATTCTCAGGACTCCTCCGCAAATAAATGAAGACTCTACAAACGTCAAGCGTATTAGTCTCTCCAACGGACGCAAGGTGCCGCCACCAGTAAAACTGGTCACTTGTGCTGAGCATGTGAAGCTACTGAAGAACCGGTTTGAACAGGTAGGTGGCGTGGTGATCTGTGGCGGGAGTTTCAAGACCGCGTCTTGTGCAGAAGCCTTTGTATGTGACAGGCCTACATGTCTTTAATTTTCTGGGTTAAATTTTATTCGAAATTAATCATTTTAGTACTAATTAAGGACCTAGATATTTAAAATCACGGCTTTAGCTTGAGTCCAGCATTATTTTCCGAATGCATGATCGCTATATTGTGGGTCATAGGCCTACGACTCTTGAAAAAACATTTCACGCCACCATAATTGTAATTTCACGTCTCCGTAATCGCAATATCTGCATTTGCAATTTATATTTAAAATAAAATTCCTCCGTAAATACATGCACATATGCAGAAGATTTTCCGGGATGAACTCTGGATGAATTTATCACGCCCTGAATGTGATGGAAGCCCAAACTGCATAAGTTTATGGAAATTATGGTTTTCATTGACCCAAGCCCTGTGTTTATATATTGGCATGTTTTTAATGTAATTGTTGCTGGAAAAAAGGAAGAAAAGGTAAAGATAGTAGCCTGTTGTCAGTGTTTTCCTCAAATGAAATGCATATTTTCTGTATTTCAGATTCTTTGGAGATATCAGAAAAATGTTTTGGCCATATGAGTCGGAGAGAACGACCGCCTCCGTTTATAGCTGTATTTGAATGTGGGAACAGTGATTAGTGTGAATGATTTGCGGGTTTAATAATATGTGCACATATAGGAAAAATAAAATTTTAACATTAATAATTGCTTACAATATATCACAATGTATAGCTATGTATCAAATTAAATATATATGATGGATGAAATCCCCATAAGAAAGCAGTATAAATTTCTCAATGTTTGTGTTTTACTGCCAATAATATATAATTTTATAGAATATATAGGCCTATATGGGATTCAACAGACCACTGTTAGACCATTTATACCCTAATTCATTCATGAATCATTAATACTTGGCATGTCACTTCGAAAATTTATGCCGGTCAAATGATTTTTATTTAGGAAAGTTTATTATTTATGATGTTTTTTTTTGTTATATAAACAAACTTTAATATAGAACTACTGTATTTAGTGACCTCTTCTATATTCTTTCTGGTGAAGATTTTGTTGTGTGTGAATTTGTGATTTTCTGATGTGTGCATGTGATTTTCGTGTGGTGATTACGACATTCGTTGATATATAGATTCATTTACGCAAGGACAATGTTATTTATTTTAGCATGACAAGGCGGAATAATTCCCTATATCAGAACTTGGTTGAAATTTAACTAAGAAGAATGACTCTTTATCAGCCCATGCATGCAATTTCTCGGTCATTGAAGATCACAATGCAATTATTGTTTTCATTCTCTCCAGATGCTAATTATTTAAATGAGGCCTACATCTTGAATGTTGTTTGTACGTGTTTGCGTGATATAAGCCGCATTAGCGATTTGTTCCAGCTAATGGATATATGCTTGGTATAGACTCTGTCGAAACGAATGAAAATCTGACACTTTTACGTGCACATATATCGTTTTACTGTTCTGCCGCAACATATCTGCGTGCTATAGGCCTAGCTATATATATCAGTAGGCCTATGACTCCATAATAATTTATTACCCTACGTGACCATAATGCATAAAAATAATTATTAAAATACCATCACTTATTGACTCGCCCAGTGATTGCAGCACGCAGTTTAAAAATAATTAAACAATCAATGTTAAATGCATTCACGAAAAGTCGATCGGGTCGGGAGATTCTGATGACGGCTGTTCCGTCGATATATCGTCCGTCGGCAGATATGTATCAGGGATTAATATAATTAGGCCTTTATGAAGAGATCAACGTCCTCTTTTACATCCTATCACACGCTAGTAACGAAGTGTTTATAATATTCAAAGTTCTATAATCTGATCAGTATTTGCATTTGTACAATTAATGTTCGGTTTCGTTCATATACGTCCAATACGGCGGGACGCACAAGGACAAGTGTGACGAATAGGTAGGTCTAATGGTAGACATTAAAAAAAAACATTTTAAACTTAAAGAGAAAAAACTTTCTTAGTATTCTTTACGGAATAATAAAAACGATTCACATATACGTATGTGTATGTTTATCCACCATTTGGACGTTCATAGCCTACTTATAGGCCCCATGTTTTGGTCAGTAGAAAAGCCTGAACTTGGCCTGATATCCCCCCCCCCCCCCCCCCTTCTGCTAAGTACATGTATGCTAACGGCGCAATGTCTGTAAAGGTGTTATTGAGGTACGTAATTCCTAGTCTGAGTGGCCAGCCTTGCGCCGAAAATTAAATCTTCCATGATGCCGCATGCTACGTATCTCTATCTATAAATGATTTAGGCCTCCGTAACTCTTCCTTTTTTTAATATCGCACAGCGCATGCGTAGTAACTATTCACCTGTTCGCGCGACGTTGGCTGAATGCGAAGATTACAACTTCAGGTCTGCACAAATAATAAGAATATTAAGCCATAATATGAGTACATCATTATGGGCAAATGCCAGTTTAATAACCAGTGGCTGGTTGATGCCAAATACAGTGGGTGGATTCAGCCGGACCATGCCTGTAAGTACCATGCTTTCTGTTGGTGGTGCAGAAAATCGTTCAAATTAGGAACGGTGGGTGTCAAAGCCGTCGACAGTCATATGAAGAGTGAAAAACATGCAAAATCGGGATCATTGGAACAGTCAGTCAAATTGAATCCGATCACCAATTACACGTCGGCTTCAAGTTCTGCAGGTTTAGCTGTCGCCCGTTCACCTACTCCATCGTCATCAAGCCTGTCTGGACAAACGATAGGTGACACCGCACAACCTGGGACTGGTGGAAGCAAGATTCAGCATACGTTCGTTCCATCAGAAACGCTGAGAGCAGAAGTCTTATGGACCATGCATACTGTTTCCCGCCATAATCCGTATAACTCCAATCAAGAGATTGGATCACTTTTTTGTCTCATGTTTCCTGACAGTGGAATAGCTAACAGTTTTGCTTGCGGGGAAGACAAAACTGCATACATTACCAAATATGGTTTGGCGCCTTTTATCAAAACAAAGTTAATCTCTCAAGTTGGGGACAGTCACTTTGTTCTGATGTTTAATGAAAGCCTTTTTTCAGACATCATTTGACTTTCACTGAAGTCAGACCTTGCATGGCAAATAAACTATGTTTTTTGTCTGTTCTTTTGTGTTATTTGCTTTTTTTGCACAGACTATCATGATACCAGTCCTAACTTGCAGTGATCACAATTTGGACCATCAGTAGTCTTAAAGCATGGTAAGGCCATTAAAGAATTCTACGTATAAAAGGGTCTTAAATTTTCTGTCAGGTGGTCTTAAAAAGTCTTAAAAAGGTCTTAAATTTGCTTTGCCAAGAGGTGCAGGAACCCTGTATGATTCATGACAGTCATAGTATGATGAATCATTGATGTTGATGAAGTTTATAATCCACAGTGAAGGTGGTAGTGGATAAGATTAATAGAGTAATACAACTGGTAATATTGATTATGATGAGAAATTACAGTGATTGTGTTGACCGTGACCTATATGTGACCCTAATACATATTCACCCTGTCTCAGACAGGCAGATATTTACATTGAAAGGCATTATTCATATCTTGCCAATCCAATGAAAAGGTGAATACCTAGATGTTTTCCACAAGTAGCTGATAAGTAGTAAAAAAATGACACAAAAACGATATATTTTACAGGTGGCTTTCCATCGACTATCTATATTTTTAAAATGGTGTATAATATCTTATACTTTCTGGCATTTTGGACCTCATCTCTTATATTTTCCTGTTTTATTTCAATGCACAATTGTGTTTCTTATACAACAGTCTTACTATTGAAAACATTCAGTTCTTTTTGCATGAAAGTGGCCATGTTGGATGGCATGTAGGATGGCAGAATCAGGTTTACACAGTGAAATATGACTGAAAGTATTATATGATGGTAAGATGCTTCAGTGGAAAGGCCATTTTTTCTGTGGAAAGGCAAACCTGTAATAATGCCTTTCCTTTGGAAAGGTGAAAATTTGAAAGTATTACAACCCCTGGTTAATGATGGTTCAGTTAATAAATCAGTCAGTATAAGTATGAAAAAGGGGCATCTCTGGCAGTGTTTATGATATTTGAGTAATAATGGTAATGATTAATAATTCAACAGCAGAAGCACTAGTTTTGATTAAATTATTTTCAGCATCACTATCTTTATGTTTGTATTATTATGATACTGCACACTTTAAACACCATCCTTATAGATAATATTGATGTCAGCATAAGTGAGAGCTCTTATTCAGAGAAACCGTTTGTATATCAAGATATCACCATCAGTAAAACAGTGTACAGAGGCATGCTTACATCTAAAATGTAACTGTATTCATGTTTCTTTGTATTCTTGTGTACATTAAGGTTTTATGCTGATCTCAATATGGCATGTTCCATTTTACTATCTACCGTTGATCTGTTCTACACAATGTTTCTTTTGAAGGTGACTAGTTCTCTTGTGTGAACTGATCAGTTTGTCAGATAAAAGAGTAGACATGTCAGGTCCTTTGTTTTGTATTGAAGGTTTAACAATTATACGGGATCCAGAACCCATTTCCATTTGGTGCCTTTTTCTTACTTCACATGAGCACATCAGCATGAGGACTATTGCTGCAAAAATAAGGCTGAAAAAAATTCTGTTTCCAGCATTAACATGAGAATCTGTTATTGTCTTGTAAGAAATCTATATTGAAATATGATGATCAAAATGATATATTTCTTTTTATGTTTACAACATCTACTGTATCATAAAACCAGTATGGCCTGAACAGTAAAAGTAATGTGATATTTAAAAATTTTATGCTGTAGAGAGAAGGGGTTTTAATTATCCACACAAAGGGACATTTACCAACAACATTTGAAACATAAACAATTTTGTCCCACATAAATGCAATATGTTGTGCAATAAAGTCGGCTTTAGAAAATTGTTTTTTGTCCCCTTTCAACATCAGTTAAAATCTGATGGGACGCTGTTTTCCTTTATGTTCACATTCAGTAAATTTAAATAAAAATGAAATTTGCTTCATTTAATGTAGACATTTAAGCACTCTAGTGAGATTGGATCAAAAACTAAAACATCATGTCTCAAGTTGGGTTGCATCCGCATGCAGTCAGGGTTATAGCCATGCTGGTCTCAGGTTGTCAGGGTTATAGCCACACTGGTCTCAGGTTGTCAGGGTTATAGCCACGCTGGTCTCAGGTTGTCGGGGTTATAGCCACGCTGGTCTCAGGTTGTCGGGGTTAGAGCCACGCTGGTCTCAGATTGTCAGGGTTATAGCCACGCTGGTCTCAGGTTGTCGGGGTTAAAGCCACGCTGGTCTCAGGTTGTCAGGGTTATAGCCACGCTGGTCTCAGGTTGTCAGGGTTATAGCCACGCTGGTCTCAGGTATTCAGGGTTATAGCCACGCTGGTTGGTGATGGTCAGGGGTAGCCGGGATGGGCTTCTGCTGGCCTGCACAAAGCTAACATTTGCAACCTACCAACCTGCACAATAGATCTTAAAGATCATCAAAAACCAGCTACTAGCAATGAAAATTTGGTTAATTATACCTAGTGGTGGGCCGATCATCGAGTTTTTTCGAAAGTCAGTCGGTTTGCTGCCACTTTCAAGCGCTTAATTACCGAAGGCAACTATCGATTCCATCATAATAATGATTGTTTTTTTTTCCAGAATGCATTTATGTTATAGGCTTAAAATATTCTTCCATTTTTTACCACATTCCGGGCTTCATATAATGTGTCTGTGTTCCCAAATAACTTCCGTATGTACCGGTAACTGAGTTTGACATGGTAGATGCGAGAACGGAGGACCTATTAGACTTATTATCTGTTTACCCGCAGGGAGCTGCAGAATTAGCGGAGAGTTTTCTAATGAGATGTACATTGCAAAATATGGGCGGGACGGCTTTAAAATACCCAATAAATTCTCCAGATCTATGCCAGTTTAGCGAGTTTCACCGATACCAGGTGCCGCTGTTTAGGCCGTCTTTAAAAAATTCTTTGTTGGGACTAACCCGGCCGGTCAAGTATTTGATATTGGACTTTTTTTTTTATCTTGTCTGCAATTTTTTTTTTTTTTTGGTATGATCTGGCCCAAGCGCACTTGGGCCTGTAAAATCTGCCTTCATGTGCCAGAAAAACAGCCCCTCTATAGGCGTAACATTCTTAGATGCTCTTAATTTCCATAATGAAAGATGTTACCCGACGTTGCTGATCATTTAATTTGATCCTTAAAATTAGTCTGATTGTGTCTTGATACATGGAAGGATCGTTACACTAATGCGCGAGAGGCGAATACCTGCCCGGGAAACGCAGGTACAGTTTCTCAGATAATTGCATATTTCTTTAATAATTGCATATATTTGTCGGAGCTGATTAATAATTGATCATCAATCAGTTTGCTCAAAAAGGAACCGACTGCCACCCCTTATTATACCTAGAACTACATTAAATTTGTACCTCATAAGTATGTTTACAAAAATAAATCAGTTGAAAGCCAAAATAATGATTAAAAAATAGTTATAATACATAAAACAATTCAAAGATAAAGCTTACATATTCCGAAATCAAGTGTCACACCTAGTGTAAATACCAGACATTATCATAATTTATGCTTGAACTGGGGAATTCCTAATATCCCCTCTGTGATTGGCTAACTGCAGAGTTATGTCACAGTGCTTCACCAATGTCCGTAAATTACATTTGTCTAGCTATAACCCTGCATGTTGTGTGGTATATACATTACTTTAGACTAGAGAGGTTGTTGTGTTATATCCACATTCTGATATCTATTGTAGATTATGTTAACGGAGGGGAACTGTTTACTCACCTGTATCAGAGGGAATCCTTCAAAGAACGAGAAGTAGCGATATACATCGCAGAAATTGTACTGGCCCTGCAGACACTCCACAAGGTGAGCCAGAATATATCAACAAGTGATGAGGTTTCTGTCAGTCAGTCCTTTTACCAGGTTGATTGTACCAGCTAAAGAACCACCAGAATTGATACTAATAAAATAATTATTATTCAAACCTTGATCAAGAATGCTTACCTGCAGAATGTAAGGACAGATTTATTCTTGCCAGCAACACACATTCTGTATGAATTATAAATTCAGAATTAATTATGAACTAGCAGTTTTACTTTTATCCTTGATATTCATTTTAAAGAAAAGCTAAGTGAAAGGTGATTTTATTTTATTCTTTGGTCACAGAGGGAAACTCCTGTAACAACCATACGATCAAGACCAAAAAAAGGGTTTTACCCAGACATTTTACCACTTCGCATAAGAGTAGCACAAAAATCTCACTCACATGACCAGGTCATTTGGTCCTTTAGGTGGTGTTTTTAAGGTTTGCTGTTTAAATTATTCTTTTACCTACAGCTTGGTATTATATATCGTGATATCAAGTTGGAGAACATCTTATTGGATGATATGGGTCATGTGGTTCTAACAGACTTTGGTCTCAGCAAAGAGTTCCTACCCCACGAGAAGGTATGCTGGAATGTTAACTGAATTCAGTCTCTGTATGTATCTGTGAGTGTCAGAGTCATAAAAAAACAGGTCAGTCATTTAAAATGGTTAATCCCACTATAAACTTATCAGTGAGTGAGTGAATGAGCTATGCATTTAGGTTAAAGAATACAATGTTTTAAATGATGAATGTGTTTGCAGCAAAATAGATTACCCTTTATTTATTATTTCATTATCATATAATAAAGGTGTTCTTTAATGGAAAACTTCAATTGGAATGCTCTAAACTATTATTTTCATTTTAACTGAACTGTTTTATAGATTTAAATATTTGAATTCTCAACAAAGGGTAAACCGGTAACCAGTGGTTCATACACAAAAGCTGTGATTTTGCTTTTTCTTACATATAAACAGTACGTTTTGTAATAATGATATTTTATTTTAAGAACAAGCAGAAATAGTTGAGAAGAAAATATTTGATTTATTTTGTAGAATCACAAAGCATACTCATTTTGTGGCACCATTGAGTACATGGCCCCAGAAGTGGTGAGAGGTGGCACAACAGGACATGACTTTGTAAGTGGTCTGAAGAAATCTGTACTATTTATGACATTTTGTACATGGCTCAGTTTATAATACTTTGTTTGAAAATACATGAAAATGGTGATCGTTTTCCCTGTCCTAATCTCATTTACCTCTTTAGATTTGAAACTTTATTTAAATTTGTAAATTTTTATCTAAAATACACAATTCTCCAGAATTGCTTATATGTATATATATGATACCAGTAAACAGTATGTTTTAAGCCATTCATAGTTTCAAATGTAGACTATATTAAATGAAATGCAGACAATGAATAACATTCCATTTCATAAACTGAGACACTCAGTATATTGATAATTAAGTCTGACGCTGAACCTGTGTTGAAAATTAAGTAACTCCTTGTTTTTTGCATGTTGAAGAATAAATGGGCACTAAGGGCTGATCATGTAACAGTGGTTACTGGGCCTCATCATAGTTATGTTCAAGGGAATGCAGAAATTGAGTCATTTTTTACGAAAGCTTGCTTAAGTTCAAGTTGGGGGATCTATGCTTCTGTCCCTTCTGTCCCATGTCCAGCCAATCAAACTTGACTGGCGCCGCCATCTAGGGCTTATGTTCATAACTACAAGTGTGAAGCAGTTCAAGCTGATTGTTAATTCAGATTTTTGATACAAACACAGTCGTTTGAATCCTTATTTAAGGTGAAACAGGAAAAAAAACGACAGACTAAAGGACAAATGTGTGTCTTGGGCACCTCTTTTGTGATACACGCCATCTCCATAAAAAGGCATGACCATATACTTATTTAATGCACAGTTTTGTCTATTTTTCCAATTATATTACGCCCACAAATAGGGATTCAAGTGACTATGATACAAACAACCCCTATTGAGGCCATGTCAGATGTATTTCCCCTGCAGTGTATCATTCTCATTGTTATATGCACATTGGCATGTATTTACAGGCTGTAGACTGGTGGTCTCTGGGTGTCCTGACCTATGAACTCTTGACCGGTGCTTCACCCTTCACAGTAGAGGGAGAGAAAAATTCACAGTCTGAAATATCAAGGTATATTCTTATCAGCTTATCTGAGACGTTTTATCTACCCAGTGATAAAAGATACAGAAGTGGCTATTTAACATAAGTAAAGGATGAACAATTAAACTTGAAATCAAACAGGTCATAATATTCTTTATCATAAACATATTAGATAAACTGTTACTATGCTAAAAAACGAAACACAGGATAAGTGTAAAAAATATTAGGGTCATAACAAATGTAAAATTTAATGATTATCTGTCTGCATGTTATAAAAAGCAAGTGACCAATTTAACATAATCCTTGGTTTATATTTCAGGAGGATAATCAATTCCAAGCCACCGATTCCCAGCAGTTTCTCCTCCATCACAAAAGATTTTATCCTGAGGCTCCTGACCAAAGACCCGGCCAAGAGACTGGGAGCCAGGGGTGCTGAGGAAGTCATGAAACACGCATTCTTCAAGGTCAGTGTGTGGCTGGGATGTTATCTACCTACTGCAGAATGCACTGTGAAGTAACTTGATTTAGTTGCTATATCTGACTACAATTTCAAGTCCCAGGGATGAGCCTGTACCGGCCAATATTCTGTAATCTGTGTAATAATATTTGATTAAAAAAACTTTTAAGATATGATCAAAATTCTGGATAGTTATCCTTAATTGTCTTAGTTTTAATGTCTTATATATTAAAATTATACTTGTATAAACATATTTTTTTAATCAGATTTAAATTTGATATAGGTTTATTTGAATTTTAACAGGCTAGTCTAAGATAGTTCTTGTTAGTTAACCTCTGTATTTTCTATATTTGATAAATTTCTGATTTTTTTAGTATTTGCCATTTTAGCCTGTGAGAGTTCCTTAATATTTACTTATTGTCTCAGTGATTGAATGTTCCTGTAATTTTCAGTCTATAGACTGGAAGTCTGTTGCCAGGAGAGAAGTATTAGCTCCGTTTCAGCCCAAGATCCGGGATGAGCTGGACGTCAGTAACTTCAGTGATGAGTTCACCAACATGATTCCTGCAGATTCTCCTGCTGTCATTCCAGCGGCCAATCAGGTCTTCAAGGTATGAGAAGTTATTACAGTGGCCAATCAGGTCTTCAATGTATGTGACATTATTCCAGTGGCCAATCAGGTCTTCAAGGTATGTGACATTCCAGCGGCCATCAGGTCTTCAAGGTATGTGTCGTTATTCCAGCAGCCAATAAGGTCTTCAAGGTATGTGACTTTATTCCAGCGGCAAATTAGGTCTTCAAGGTATGAGAAGTTATTCCAGTGGCCAATCAGGTCTTCAATGTATGTGACATTATTCCAGCGGCCAATCAGGTCTTCAAGGTATGTGACTTTATTCCAGCGGCAAATTAGGTCTTCAATGTATGTGACATTATTCCAATGGCCAATCAGGTCTTCAAGGTATGAGAAGTTATTCCTGCGGCCAATCAGGTCTTCAAGGTATGTGTCGTTATTCCAGCGGCCAATCAGGTCTTCAAGGTATGTGACGTTATTCCAGTGGCCAATCAGGTCTTCAAGGTATGTGACGTTATTCCAGCGGCCAATCAGGTCTTCAATGTATGTGACATTATTCCAGCGGCCAATCAGGTCTTCAAGGTATGTGACATTCCAGCGGCCAATCAGGTCTTCAAGGTATGTGACTTTATTCCAGCAGCCAATCAGGTCTTCAAGGTATGTGACTTTATTCCAGCGGCAAATTAGGTCTTCAAGGTATGAGAAGTTATTCCAGTGGCCAATCAAGTCTTTAAGGAATGTGATGTTAGTCTAGCAGCCAATCAGAACTTCAAGGTATGTGACCTAATTCCAATGGTCAGTCAGGTCTTCAAGGTATGTGCCGTTATTCCAGCAGCCAATCAGGTCTTCAAGGTATGTGACATTATTCCAGTGGCCAATCAAGTCTTTAAGGTGTGTGATGTTAGTCCAGCAGCCAATCAGAACTTCAAGGTATGTGACCTAATTCCAATGGCTAATCAGGTTTTCAAGGTATGTGACGTCATTTCAGTGGCCAACCAGGTCTTCAAGGTATGTGACATTAGTCCAGCAGCCAATCAGGCCTTTAAGGTATGTGATGTTATTCCAGCAGCATCAGTCATCCATTGTCCATGCCTGATTTTGTCAGTTGGTCAGTTCCACTCAACAGGGTTTTGCTGTAAAAATATAAAACAAATTATTCTTCATTTTCTAAACACCTCGTGATAAATCCTAATGGGAAATGTGTTTTGGAAATGTCACTGTAAACTCTGTTCCTTATTGATTTAAATGACACTTGTTATCTTCCAATAGATAAGGTGTGATAACAAAACTCATCGGAAAAATTTGCTGATGTGAAGCTATCTTCAGAATAAAGTATGCTGCTGGATTGCCAGTAAAAATTGCTCAGTGAGTTCTTGGATCTATATTTGTGTTTAATGTGGGGAGGTTTAAAGATAATGGTGTATATTATAAGGAATAAGTTATTCTGCTAAAAGGGTTCGTTTTAAAAACCAGTTTGTAATTTTGGACTGTTTCATCAGTTGACACCCTGTGAATTGACTTACTAAGATGTCTTTTCAGAGTTTTAGTTAAATTGATTCATCTGACATCCAAATTTCCATATAAAAAAACAAAACAAAAAATAATGTTTGTAATCAAATCTATTTCCCTAATATTCATTATTCCATACTATTATAATCAAACAGTCTTTAGATGATGTTTAATGCCTGATATACTGTATACTTTATGTCACAGGGCTACTCCTACGTGGCACCATCAATCCTGTTCAGCGAGACTCAGCTGACCAGAGACTTCCTGAAGCCGTCCACGGACGCTAGACCCGGAGATGCTCATATCAATCTGGCTAGTCAGTTTAAGGTCAGTGCTATTATATCTGTAATTACCTCTGCCAAGCAGCTGGGGTTATGTTTTTAGTAGTTATCAATATTATTCCAAAGGTTAGTAACAGATTTTAATTAAATTTTCAGGATAGCTCTGCAATAATACAAGAACAATTGATTAGATTTAGGGGGTGACCAGATGTAATAACCCGTGAATGAATGGCCATCTTTGGACTGCGAGTCGTGATGTAACAGACTTGATGTCACAAAGGACAATGACATCACTCCATCAGTACCTGCCATTTCCTTGAATGGTGTCAGTAAATCAAAGTACAGCATGGGGGCCATGGTTGTGAGACCATGGTTGTTGTTCATTGTGTTTATAGTCTAGGGCAGCAAAACCACAATGTCCAAGGGCGTTTTTCAATTATTACAATAAAAAAGTTCTCAGGAATAACAAAGGTTTAAAAAACATTCCAGGACACCCAACTTTTAACACTGTCTTCCCTGCAGGGTTTGCGTCCCCATATAGGTTGCTTTATTTTCTCCACCAAGCAGTTGGGATAATGTTTTTAATGGGGATAATGAACAATTGATTAAATTTTAGGGGTGATGCAGACCACCGTCTGGGGCCAAGAATTTAAGGAGGAAAAATGCTGCTTTTCTGACAATGCCATATATTGTAATGAGTTGTCTTGGCGGAGGTTTGTGCTCTCTGAGCACCATGACATAAAGTTAACTCATATTTCTTTGAAGTTGGCTGGTGAGAAGTTCAGGTCATGTTAGGTGTAGGCAGCTGCATTTATTTGTTTTAGGCAAGCTGTAAGCTGTAAATTGTATTACTGTATTTTATGCCTCTCATTTTGTTACAGAACTCACCTTTTTTTCAAAACTATGACATCAACTTAAAGGAGGAGATGCTGGGAGATGGGACCTTCTCTATATGCAGGTAAACGCCACAGTCTTTAATCCCACACTTATTTAAGCTAACAGGATATACATGTATCTCAGGATAGGTAAATACAATGCCGGTCCTTGCTCAAAGTATACTAGGTTTGGAAAATACCTTGAGAAATGATCTGTCTGATTCAGTCTGCTGTTAAACACAGAACAATTACAGACAGGCTTTGGTAAACCATGCATGCATAAAGCATAGTTTAACGGTAGCTTTACATACACTCTTAGTGCTATTTCAGTACATTCATATTCATATTTCTGATTAAATAAGCCTCACTCTTAAATCCTTAACTGAAAACTTCTCAACTTGTTTTCTTGAAATGTCTTCATTAAATACATATTTGATAGATTGATACATCCATCACCAAGATTGTCTACAGACGTGTCAGGTAGTGTATTCTTAAGTAATTGCAATTGTTTGCTGGGAAGTTGACTGAAATCTTCGGTGAGCATTTGGGGTTTAACCGCAGTTGCTCGCAACGTCCATATCATTTCACAGAGAAAAGGTATTAAACTCAAACCCATAAGATCTCTCATGAATCACAGTTATCATATAATATAACTGTATGTGATATTAATAAAACTGTGTATTTCACCTAATGTCACTAATTTACATAGGAGCATGTTAATACTGATGGTCTTTTAAAATGGGAACCTTCATGACCTTATACCATTCTGTATATTGTATATTTTCAGGAGGTGTTGTCATAGAAGCACAGGGAAACAGTATGCAGTCAAGATAATAAGTCGTCGTATTAACTGCCAGCAAGAGATTCAACTGCTGTACAAATGCCAGCGCCATCCAAACATAGTCAAGCTGCACGATGTGTTTCATGATGAGGTAATAAGCTGTCATAATTTTATATTTGTGCAATAGATTGTCTGTCTTACCAGATAGTTTGTGTGTTTATGTATAAGATACCACCATATGTTGTGATTAATTTTTCTGAAATTAACCTTGAGAAGTGGATTATAAGTGAAGGAAGATTTGTTTAAATTTAAAGGTTTTGTTCTGCAATCTTCAGGATGCAGAGGTAAGAGTTTAGAGAGGAAAGTTTTTGTCTGTACATTTTCCTGTGATCAAAATATCAAATATGGATTTCAGTAAAATGTTATGAACAGTTAAGGATGGAGGCAAAGGAGTTTATTTTTTGTGGAGGTCGATACTCTCTTCATGCCATCTAGTATTGATATTGTTACCTAACTTTTAAAGAATACTATTAAAATGAGCTCCCAGTCTTCACAGAGAGCCTTTAGAGATAGGAATCCTTCATTTAATTAGCTTTTCTTGATTTTTAGCTCAGCTGACTATATGTCATCTGAGCTATAGTCGTGGTCCATTGTCCGTCGTCTGTCTGTAGATGTGGCACATTTTGAAACCATAAGACCTAGGAATCCAAAATTCTACATGATGTTAGATGTCCCCAAGATCTCCTACCAAGCCGAAAACTGGGTCTTTGCCACTTCATTCCTTTGAGAAATTAAGGAAAAACCTCAATTTTTTATTAAAAACCTATTTTCACACTTCAGGACTGCCTAATATTAAAACCACTCATCTGTTTTTCCTCATATTTACCATAAATATTCCTCTATATAGTTCCTATGTACAAGCCAGAAATATTGTCTGTATTATATAATTTAACAAAGTTATGGGCCCAAACATAATGCATTTTGTAAAAAATCAGGAAAGATATATGATCATTTAACACAAAACATGTTAAAGCTAAGGACTTTTTTTTCCATTAATATAACTTCAATTAATCAAAATTAAATTGTATACCCAAAATTTGATCAAAATCTTTTAAATTTTTTAAAATATTAACAAAAATAAAAAATTGGTACCTTAAATTTTGCCTTACTTTGACCATGGCACGTTTTTTTCCTGTAAGTACTGTGAATTGTTAGCATTTTGTCTGTTAACACCAACAATTTGAAACCAGTTGATCAAAAACTGTAGATTTTATCCAAGTTTTCAAGCACCTTGTAACATATTGTTTACATCAAGCTAGTGTCATGCAGTTTGCAAGTGCTCAGCTCCCCAGCTTCAGCTCTCAGTTCCTAAAATTTGGCATGCAATTAAGTGTCTCAAAAATCCCCTACCATGCCAAGAATTTGGTCACTAGGACTTAATACCTTCGAGATATTAATGAAAAACTTCATTTTTAGCTCAGCTGACTTTCAGTCATGCTGGGCTATAGCGATGGGTCTTTGTCCGGCGTCCTTCCATCTGTCCCGGCCGTCCGGCCGGCCGGCCGTCCGTTAGCAGGGCACAAATCGTAACCGTAGGGGCTAGGGCCATGAACCCTATGTAGTCTTAGAGGTTATAAAAAGATCTCCTTGCAAACCTGAAATTAGGTCACTGTGACCTATATTCTCGATGTTATGGGGTGCGTTTGCACCCCCCAGAAATAACTCTTTTAGACAAAATTTTCATCCCAAACCTTCAGTCTTTCACATACAGCTCACCTACCAACAGGGGAAGAACCATAATTTTTTTGAGGTCAAAAGGTCAAAGGTCAAGGTCACAGGAGCCTCTTCTTTGAAAAGCCTGTGGATGCATTTTAAGCCAACCCTTTCATCCCAATTCTTTGATCTTTCACATATAGCTTACCTACTAAGTTGGAGAAGAATCCTATAGATTTTGAGGTCACAAGGTCAAAGGTCAGGGTCACAGGATCCACTTCTTTGAAAAGGTTGTGGACACATTTCAAGCTAGACTTTTCATTCCAAACCTTCCAGCTTCTCTGCCAACAGGGGAAAAGACCTGTTGATTTTGAGGTCAAAGTTCAAGTTCACAGCACCCACTTCTTGTGTGGAGTCATTTTCAGGCAAACTTTTCAATCTGTACCTTCCATCTGTCATATATGGCTTACCTACCAATAAGGGAAGAAGCCTATTGATGTTGAGGTCAAAAAGTCAAAGGTCAAGGTCACAATATTTAATTGTTCTAAATGCTTGTGAGCATATTTCAAGTGTAACTGTTCAACCTAAACCTTCAGTCTTTCACATATGCCACATCTATGCATCACTCAGTTTGACTCAAACTTCATATTTATGGGTCTTTTTGCTTGAATAAATAACTTATTGTATCCGCCAAAACAGAGTTTTGCGGCATCTATGTTTTCAGCTGCACGCCGCCGCCGCTGCGTAGGTGTCCGGAGAACTCCTCTGTAACCGCTGGGCGGAATTTTCCGAAACCCGGGATTATGTTCGGGTCACATGTGAACTGCTGCGCCCCGATTTTGTTTTGACCTCTGACCTTTCCTCTGCGCTCTGCGTCCGTTTGTGTCTGTTTCCACACATAAACCCACATATCTCGGGAACCGTTTGACGGATCAGGAAAATTTTTTTGCACAAATGTAGCCCTCGGAGAGCTTTATAACATACACCAAAAATGGTGGCGCCACCTGCAACCATGTTTGCACAGTGTCCATCTGTTTGTCTGCCTTGGGTTAAAATCACTCATATCTCTGCAGTGACTTGACTAATTCACCTGAAATTTGGCATGCGTAAACATCCTGGATAGCTTTTCTGATTTTATGACAGGTGGCGCCACCTACATTCACGTTTACGCTGCAGACATCCAAGCTCATATCTCGGGAACCGTTTGACCAATCAGGAAAATTCTTTTGCACAAATGTAGCCCTTGGAGAGCTTTATAACATACACCAAAAATGGTGGCGCCACCTGCAACCATGTTTGCACAGTGTCCATCTGTTCGTCTGCCTTGGGTTAAAATCACTCATATCTCTGCAGTGACTTGACTAATTCACCTGAAATTTGGCATGCGTATACATCCTGGATAGCTTTTCTGATTTTATGACAGGTGGCGCCACCTACATTCACGTTTACGCTGCAGACATCCAAGCTCATATCTCGGGAACCGCTTGACCGATCAGGAAAATTCTTTTGCACAAATGTAGCCCTTGGAGAGCTTTATAACATACACCAAAAATGGTGGCGCCACCTGCAACCATGTTTGCACAGTGTCCATCTGTTTGTCTGCCTTGGGTTAAAATCACTCATATCTCTGGAGTGACTTGACTAATTCACCTGAAATTCGGCATGCGTATACATCCTGGATAGCTTTTCTGATTTTATGACAGGTGGCGCCACCTACATTCACGTTTACGCTGCAGACATCCAAGCTCATATCTCAGGAATCGTTTGAACGATCAGGAAAATTTTTTTGCACAAATGTAGCCCTTTGAGAGCTTTATAACATTCACAAAAAATGGTGGCGCCACCTGCAACCATGTTTGCACAGTGTCCATCTGTTCGTCTGCCTTGGGTTAAAATCACTCATATCTCTGCAGTAGTTTGACTAATTCACCTGAAATTCGGCATGCTTATACATCCTGGATAGCTTTTCTGATTTTATGACAGGTGGCGCCACCTACAATCAAGTTTACGCTGCAGACAACCAAGCTCATATCTAGGGAACCGTTTGACCGATTGGGCCAAAATTTTGCATGTGTATAAATCTCATATAGCTCTTTATCATACGCAAAACTGGTGGCACCACCTGCAGCCATGTTTGCACAGCTCCCGTCTGTTTGTCTGCCATGGGATAAAATCACTCATATCTCGGCAGTGGTTTGACATATCTGCCTAAAATTTTGCAAGTTTATACATCCCCGACAGCTCTCTTGATTTTATGACAGGTGGCGCCACCTGCATTCTAGTTTCTGCAGCAGATATCCAAGCTCATATCTTGGGAACCGTTTGACCGATTGGACCAAAGTTTTGCATGTGTATAGTTCTCACAAAGCTCTTTATCATACGCTAAACTGGTGGCGCCACCTGCAACCCTTTTTTGCACAGCGTCCATCTGTTTGTCTGCCAAGGGCAAAAATCACTCATATACAATATAGTGGTTTGACTTATCTGCCTTAAATTTTGCATATGTATACAACTTGGACGGCTTTCTGGATTTTTTGGTAAGTAGCGCAACCTACATACACAATTTGGCTGCAGACATCCATGCTAATATGCAACACTTCACCCGTTCCACTCTGATTTAGGCGGATACAAGTAGTCGCTTGTCGACTACCCGTATTCTAGTTGATTTTGGGGTCAGCTGGTCAGCAGGTTAAAGGTTGCAGGTCAAAGTAATTCACCCATTGGTTGCCAAGTAATTACACCAGATTTAAGTGGTTAGTAGTTACCCATCATTTAGAAAGAATCCAGTTGATATGTGGGCAAAAGGCCAAGGTCATAGGTCAGGGATGTTCACAATTACTTATTTTATAGACCATCTCTATTTTTCTTGTAAATATAACCATCCCACTCCAGCTGGTACATATCCCTGTGTGGCTGTAATTGTAAGTGACACTGGTGACATATGACTCCCTTTTGTATCAGCCTATTAAGTGATAAGGCTCAGTGATAAGTACCTCGTTACACCATAACAAAAACACTGTTGTCGGAATGCTTCAGCCAGGCATTAAGACTATGAGAGTATAGTATTAAGGTTTAGCTACTGATTTATAAGATGATGAGAACATATTGCGGTTTATTTTATGGAATCCTAGCAATAAACTGAATATTTTAATATATGTCACCACATATAAAAGCAAGTGTTTGTTCTCATAATATGTGGATGTGTACCTTGATTTAGGATGGCTTTTTGTTTTATTTCAAGACTCTTAGTCATGCTTTCTGCATTTCTTTTCTTTCAGGTTTGGCAGTTTACCTACCCTGCTGACCCCATTGAAAAGCAGAGTGATAATAAAAAATATTGGACTTACACTTTTTACAATTGCATATCTATAAATCTGATATGAGGGCCTGGACATGCCTTTTGAATTATTTTGGGCATTCATTACTGGATAATTTGCCCCAAGTTTGGTCTCTTATTGGAGAATGTGGGATCTCAAATGGCATACTTGTAGAAATCCATTATGTCTGCCAGTTAGCCATCTTAGAAATTCTTTCTTCAGTGCAGTTTCAGTAATTTTTCTTTAATGTTTGGTCCGATTTAGAGAATGTTTGTTGTCTGATTTCAGACTTGTCAAAAGTCCAAAATGGCCTCCAGGCAACCATCTTTTAATTCCTTTTGATCATATTATCTCAAGAACATTTAAAGTGAATGCAGTTGGATGTATATTTATGTAATCTTGTAAAGGATTGGGTCAAATATTTCTGATTAAATATTACCATCATTTATAAAAGTGCAGTACAGTTGGCTTGTATTGAATAAAATTTCATACAGAAGCACCTGTTTCTCAATAATTCTTGCATATATTTCCTTGACTTTTGCTATATATTTTGATCTTATATTTGCCCTTTGTGGTGTTCCTTTTGAGACTGACAGGTTTCAAGCAAGCTGTTGGAATAGTTCCTGATAGCTTAACAATCATGCATTTTCCTCAGACCATCAATTCACTGTGTTTTAACCAGACATAGGTGATATATATTTCTGTTGTCATAGGAAATTTTCAACAAATTTGCAAATTGGTTCTTCAAAATTTGACTGGAAGTTGTGAATCTCAGTCCATAATGTCACTGGTCATTCTTTTTTTTTATAAGACCTTTAGTCATGCTTTCTGCATTTCTTTTCTTTCAGGTTTTGCAGTTTACCTACCCTGCTGATCCCATTGAAAAGCAGTGATAATAAAAAATATTGGACTTACACCTTTTACATTTACATATCTATAAATCTAATATGAGGGCTTGAAAATGCCTTTTGAATTGTTTTGGACATTCATTACTGTAACATCCTTTGGAGAGTTTGCTACAAGTTTGGTCTCTTATTGGAGGATGTGTGATATCAAATGTCAGACTTGTCAGAAATCCATTATGTCTGCCAGTTAGCCACCTTAGAAATCCTTTTGTCAGTGCAGTTTCAGTGATATTTAGCTCAGCTGACTTTTAGTCATGCTGTGCTATAGCGATGGGTCTTTGTCTGTCGTCCTTCCGTCTGTCCGTCTGGCCAGCAGTCCGGCCGTTAGCAGGGCACAAATTGTAACTGTAAGGGCTAGATACATGAACCCTATGCAGTCTTAGAGGTTCTAAAAAGATCTCCTTGCAGATCTGAAATTAGGTCACTGTGACCTATATTCTCTGAGTTACGGGGTGTGTTTGCACCTCCCAGAATTAATTCTTATAGCCAAAATAATCATCCCAAACCTTACATGTCAATAGAGGAACAAACCTTTTGATATTTAGGTCTTAGGGTCAAATGTCAATGTCACAGGACCAGCTTCTTGAAAAAAGTTGTGGATGCATTTCAAGTCAGACTTTTCATCCCAAACCTTCCATCTTCCATGCAAGTATGATCAGATACCATAAGGTATACCATCAGGCTTTAAATACAGGTCATGCTTGTCAGCTGAGCGTCATGACCCATGGGTCACTTGTTCCATTAAAAACCCATTGTTACACTTCAAGACTGCCTAATATCTAAACCACTGATCTGACTTTAATCATATATAATATACATTTTTTTCTATACATTTTCTATGCACATGCCAGAAATGATGTCAGTATTGCGTAATTGTTTTAAGTTATGGGCCCAAACATAATGCACTTTGTAAAAAATCAAGAAATATATTTACTCCCTTAACTACGGGATTGCTGAAGCTAGAGATTTTTTTCAGGGATGTAACATTATTTAATCAAGATTCAGTTGAATACCAAAAATTAGTTCTGAATTTTTCAAATTTTATATGTTTTTAGTATAAATATTTAGTATAAGTATTTAGTTCCTTAAATTTTGCCCAACTTTGACCATGGCACGTTTGTTTCCTGTGAGCACTGTTGATATAATTTTCATATCATGCACACATAAAGATTTCAGCTTTTAAGTTTAGAAAGCTGAAAGAAATTGGCCAAAAATTGTAGCTTTTATTAATGTTTTTATGAGACCATGTCAGACCTTGGCTCTCTCCAGCCCCTCTTGAGCCACCTGTATGTTGACCTTGTTGAACTTTCAGCAAATTATGCATGCTTGATGTGAGTCATACACTGGGGCAGCCAGGCAGCTTATGGCCAGCCACAGTTGATCCAGGTGTCCATCCCAACTCATCTAGTAGTTTTAACCAACAACATAACAATGAACAATAAATTAATAATTTTTTATTGGTTTTTAATAACAAATTAAAGAAAAATAGAAAAGGAATTTGTTAGTTTATAATAACAGGAAATTAACTTGCAGTTACTGATGATATAAGAATCTTGTATTGATGGATAGAATGTCATGTATTCCAAATAACACTATGCAGTCACCTATGGTATTTTTCAGTTCAATTTCAATGATAAAAAAGTAAAACATATTATTCATTACTAATCATTAAGGATCATATGAAGGAAATTAATGATAGACAAAGATGCAGTTGATAATATTAATCTAGATTTCTACTGTGTCTAGTGTGTACATTGATGTGAAATTAGTCCAAAATGAATATATTACATTTATTTTTTTAATATAAATAAAAGCCAGGTACTTATGATCATTATTTAAATTTGTGAATTTTGTATATTCTGGATTCTCAACATCATTGTTTGGTGAAAACTGAATAAATACCAGACATGGTGCAAATACTTTGCAATTGTATTTAAATACGAATATGAATATGTACTCCATTATAAAGTTTCTTGCATAAAGAATGGAAATTCAGGTAAAAATGAAAGTATATGAATACCAGTGCAAATAATTTCAGAATGCATTCATGAATATATTCTTTAATATTATTTTATTAATTATTTCAATTATATTTCATTTTTTAAAAATCATATGATTCTCTTATTATTTTTAATAAAAATTATATTTGGGACAATATTTGTAATTTTTTTTAATAAATAGTTAAACTCTTATATTTTATGTTCTGCTTATAAGTTATATGGCCAAGTCAAAATCTGTATGACAATAGTACTCCATTTGTTAATAAAATAAATGAAATCAATCCTCTTCTCTGTCTCCATAGGTACTATCAAAATCATACATAAGCTAAACAACAACAACTCATAAAACAGCTTATTTTTATTACCATACAAAACCAGCATGTGCCCCATTTCTAAATCATATTTTTTTATCATATATAACAGCTGAGCGCCGTGACCCATAGGTCCCTTGTTTTTTAATGTGATATGTAAAATGTCCCTAAGTCACTAGTTAGTTTTTAATTATATTGACCTATAATTTGGATTTGTATGCTTTGTCATGTAAAGTAGGTAAATTTTATTGTGTATTTGCAGCTACATCATTACATGGTGTTAGACCTACTGAAGGGAGGAGAACTGCTGGAGAGAATCAGGAAGAAAAAGAGCTTTACAGAACCTGAGGCCAGCGAAATCATGAAAAAGCTGGTGTCAGCTGTCAGCTTCATGCACAAAAATGGAGTGGTGCACCGTGACCTTAAACCTGAGGTAATGTATTATGTTTTAATTTTTGATTCAGATGGTGTTCCATTTATTTGGTTAAGGATTTGTGTCCCATATATTTTGTAATAAAAAATTGTTCACATTAATGTCTGGTATATCAGCTTTGAACTGTGACCCTGGGTGTTTCTTGAAACGATCTCTTCATTAGCATGGTTTGTATAGTGATCTGCAGGGCTAGAAACTTTAAGTGTTAACATGTGTAAGATATCCTCCAATTCTAAAGCTTAAAATAAGGACAACATTTACCCACCTGTAGGCATTAAATATCACTGGATCTACAGAACCATTCATTAAAGATTACTTTTTAATACAACTTAAAATATAATTATTATATTATATCTACAAATATTTCTAAACGACATTTTGTTTGAGTCTGTTGTTACTGAGGATCCCAGGCAAAAAGTTGTCATAACAGGTATGTTTTGATCTGTCCTAAATACCAGGAATATGAAAATGTTTCTTGGGACAGAGCCCCTAAATTTTAGTAATTCTGAACGGAGTATTTGTGTTTGTAGTCATTGGTATAGGTTTTTATGTATGATATCTTCCAAATCATTAAATGGTTGATGTTTTCTCCACAACAGAATATTCTTTACGAAGATGATGGTGATCAGGCTGACATTAAGATCGTGGACTTTGGATTTGCCCGACTGAAACCTGAAAAAGATGAAACCATACAGACCCCTTGCTTCACACTCCACTACGCCGCACCAGAAGTCCTCAAGCGCGCAACAGCCAAGGAGGGTGGTTACGATGAGTCATGTGACTTGTGGAGCCTCGGTGTAATTTTGGTGAGGTTAACACTGCTAAATGTTGAACAGAATAATAACTCACATGCAACGTCATATGACATCTTGTCATATTGCTGGGTGGCCCCGTACACTGGGGCAGCACCTTAACATGATCGAATTGTATTTGAAGATGCACCTTAATTTAGGAACATTACACTGACGGGGAAGTAGCATGTTAATAAAATACGCTGCCTTTAATATGCATTTTTAGCTCAGCTGACTATAAGTCATCTGAGCTATAGTCGTGGTCCATTGTCCGTCGTCCGTCCGTCTGTCCGTCCATCTGTCCGTCCGTAGATGTGGCACGTTTTGAAACCGTAAGACCTAGGAATCCAAAATTCGGCATAATGTTAGATGTCCCCAAGATCTCCTACCAAGCCATAAACTGGGTCTTTGCGACATTGTTCCTTTGAGAAATTAAGGAAAAACCTCAATTTTTAATTAAAAACCTATGTTAACACTTCAGGACTGGCTTATATCAGAACCACTCATCTGTTTTTCCTCATATTTGCCATAAATATTCCTCTATATAGTTCCTATATACATGCCAGAAATTATGTCTGTATTATATCATTTAAAAATGTTATGGGCCAAAACATAATTTGTAAAAAATTAGGAAAGATATTTGATCACTTAACACAAAACATGTTAAAGCTATGGACTTTTTTACAGTAATATAACTTTAATTAATCAAAATTAAATTGTTTACCCAAAATTAGATCAAAATCTTTTAAATTTTTTAAAATATTAACAAAAATATAAAATTTGTACCTTAATTTTTGCCCAACTTTGACCATGGCACGTTTTTTTCCTGTAAGTACTGTGGATTTAATTTTCACAGCATGTTTTTGTTAGCATTTTGTCTGTTAACACCAAAAACTTGAAACCAGTTGATCAAAAACTGTAGATTTTATTCAAGTATTCAAGCACCATGTAACATATTGTTTACATCAAGCTAGTATTATGCAGTTTGCAAGAGCTCAGCTCCCGAGCTTCAGCTCTGAGTTCCTAAAATTTGGCATACAATTAGATGTCTCCAAAATCCCCTACCATGCCAAGAATTTGGTAACTAGGACTTAATACCTTCGAGATAATAATGAAAAACTTTGTTTTTCCATTACAAACCCATTGTTACACTTCAAGACTGCCTAATATAAAAACTACTGATCTGACTTTCATCATATATAATATACATCTTTTTCTATACATTTTCTATGCACATGCCAGAAATTATGTCAGTATTGCGTAATTGTTTTAAGATATGGGCCCAAACATAATGCACTTTGTAAAAAATCAAGAAATATATTTACTCCCTTCCCTTAGCAAGAGGATTGCTGAAGCCAGAGATTTTTTGTCAGGGATGTAACATTATTTAATCAAGATTCAATTGAATACCAAAAATTAGTTCTAAATTTTTCAAATTTTATAAGTTATTAGTATAAATATAAAATCAGTACCTTAAATTTTGCCCAACTTTGACCATGGCACATTTGTTTCCTGAGAGCACTGTTGATATAATTTTCATATCATGCACACATAAGGATTTCATCTTTGTAGTTTAGAAAGCTGAAAGAAATTATTGTAGCTTTTATTAATGTTTATTTGAGACCATGTCAGACCCAGGCTTAATCCAGCCCCTCTTCAGTCACCTGTATGTTGACTCTTGTTGACCTTTCATCAGATTATGCATGCTTGAGCGAAGCATACACTGGGGCAGCCAGGCAGCTAATGCCCAGCCACAGTTGATCCAGGTGTCCAACCCAACTCATCTAGTAGTTGTTTTAAAAACAACATAACAATAAACAATAAATTAATAATTTTGTATTGGTTTTTTATAACAAATTAAAGAAAAATTAATAGAAAAGGAATTTGTTAGTGTATAATAACAGGAAATTAACTTGCAGTTACTGATGATATAAGAATCTTGTATTGATGGATAGAATGTCATGTATTCCAAATAACACCATGCAGTCACCTATGGTATTTTTCAGTGAAATTTTAATGATAAAAAAATAAATCATATTATTCATTACTAATCATTAGGGATCATATGAAGAAAATTAATGATAGACAAAGGTGCAGTTGATAATAGTAATCTAGATTCCTACTGTGTCTAGTGTGATTGATGTGAAAGTAGTCCAAAGTGAATATATTACATTTATTTTTTTTAATATGAATAAAAGCCATAAAACTAGGTACTTATGATCATTATTTAAATTTGTGAATTTTGTATATACTGGATTCTCAACATCTTTGTTTGGCTAAAACTGAATAAATACTAGACATGGTGCGAATGCTTTGCAAATGTATTTGAATACAAATATGAATATGTACTGCATTAAAAAATTTTATTGAATAAGAATGGGAATTCAGGTAAAAATGAAAGTATTTGAATACCAGTGCAGATACTTTCAAAATGTATTCATGAATGCATTCATGAATATATTCTATAATATTATTTCAATAATCATTTCAGTTATATTTTATTAAAAAAAATCATATGATTTTCCTATTATTTTTTTAATAAAATTATATTGGCACAATATTTGTTATTAAATTTTAATAAATAGTTAAACTCTTTTATAATATGTGCTGCTTATAAGTTATATGGCCAAGTCAAAATCTGTGTGACAGTAGCACTCCATTTGTTAATAAAATAAATGAAATCAATCCTCTTCCCTGTCTCCAAAGATACTATCAAAATCATACATAAGCTAAACACCAACAACTCATAATAAAGCTTATATTTATTACCACACAAAACAAGCATGTGCCTCTTTCCCAAATCATATTTTTTATCAAATATAACAGCTGAGCGCTGTGACCCAGGGGTCCCTTGTTTAAATATAAATAAAAGCCATAAAACCAGGTACTTATGATCATTATTTAAAGGTGTGAATTTTGTATATTCTGGATTCTCAACATCATTGTTTGATGAAAACTGTGCAATTGTATTTAAATACGAATATGAATATGTACTCCATCATAAAATTTCTTGCATAAAGAATGGGAATTCAGGTAAAAATGAGAGTATATGAATACCAGTGCAAATACTTTCAAAATGTATTCATGAATGCATTTATGAATATATTCTTTAATATTATTTTAATAATCTTTTCAGTTATATTTCATTTTAAAAAATTACAATTCTCTTATTATTTTTAATAAAAATTATATTTGGGACAATATTTGTAATTTTTTTTAAATAAATAGTTAAACTCTTATATTATATGTTCTGCTTATAAGTTATATGGCCAAGTCCAAATCTGTGTGACAGTAGTACTCCGTTTGTTAATAAAATAAATGAAATCAATCCTCTTCCCTGTCTCCAAAGGTACTATCAAAATCATACATAAGCTAAACACCAACAACTCGTAATACAGCTTATATTTATTACCCCACAAAACCAGCATGTGCCTTATTTCTAAATCATATTTTTTTATCATATATAACAGCTGAGCGCCGTGACCCATAGGTCCCTTGTTAATCATAAGAATGTCAGACTACACACACAATTTATAACTAGTGATACATAATTTCTGTCACAATAAACAACTTTTCTATAATTGTCTTCCTTGCTGTTGCAGTATACAATGCTGTCAGGTAAAGCACCTTTCCAGTCCAGCAGTAATGACAGTGCTGATGCCATCATGGGTAGGATACGAGGTGGTAACTTCAACATGGCCGGACCAGAGTGGGCCCTGGTATCTGACCGGGCAAAAAAACTCATCCAGGGTCAGTCAGATTTATGTCAACATCATTAACTCTCTCTTTCTCTCCATCTATTGTGTTTCTGTCATTCTCATTTAAATAAGATAAGAACATTAATTTCACAAACATTTCATCCTTGTTTTTTTATGCCCCCGCCACAAAGTGGCCGGGGCATATAGTTTTACCCATGTCCGTCATTCCGAAATCAAACGGTTGTACGGACTTTTTTTTCGCAATGCCTGCATATATTGGCCTGATTTTTGGTGTGTGAGCAGATAATGACCCGTTACAGATCAAGTTCGCGTTTCGTCCAGGTTGATCTACTTTTGACCATTTTACAGCTCCTAAACTTAGAAAATTTCATGAAAAATAGAAATTTTCATGACAATTACACATGTATGGACTTTTTTTCGCAATGCCTGCAGATATTGGCCTGATTTTTTGTGTGTGGGCAGATAATGACCAGTTACAGATTGGGTTCACGTTTCGTCCCGGTTTACCTACTTTTGACCATTTTACGGCTCCTAAACTCTAAAAATTTCATGAAAAATAGAAATTTTCATGACAAAATCACATGTACGAACTTTTTTTCGCAATGCCTGCAGATATTGGCCTGATTTTTGGTGTGTGGGCAGAAAATGACCAGTTACAGATCGAGTTTGCCTTTCGTCCCAGGTGACATAATTTTGACCATTTTACGGCTCCTTAACTTAGAAAATTTCATGAAAAATAGAAATTTTCATGACAATTACACATGTACGGACTTTTTTTCACAATGCCTGCAGATATTGGCCTGATTTTTGGTATGTGGGCAGATATAGACCAGTTACAGATCGAGTTCAGGTTTCCTCCCTTTACATAGAAAATTTGAAGAAAAATATAAATTTTCATGACAAATGTAAATGTACAGCCGTTTTAGCCCTCAGCTCATAGGCTGATGGGCTATTGTCGTCACCCAAGCTGTCTGTCTGTCCGTCCGTCTTTCTGTCTGTCCGGAGTCTGTCCATCCTGCGTCTGTTAACTTTTACCTTGTGAGCGGGATATATGTATCTCTAAAAGGATTCACCGTTGCAATTTTATTTCATCAGTGAATATGTATATCAATAAAATCTCGGTCAAGTTCGAAGATGGGTGACTTTGACCCATTTTTAGCTCAGCTGACTATAAGTCATCTTAGCTATAGTCGTGGTCCATTGTCCGTCGTCCGTCCGTCTGTCCGTCCGTCCGTCTGTCTGTAGATGTGGCACGTTTTGAAACCGTAAGACCTAGGAATCCAAAATTCAGCATAATGTTAGATGTCCCCAAGATCTCCTACCAAGCCGAAAACTGGGTCTTTGCGACTTCGTTCCTTTGAGAAATTAAGGAAAAACCTCAATTTTTTATTAAAATCCTATTTTCACACTTCAGGACTGCCTTTTATCAAAACCACTCATCTGTTTTTCCTCATATTTACCATAAATATTCTTCTATATAGTTCCTATGTACATGCCAGAAATTAAGTCTGTTAAGTATAAATTCTTTAAGTTATGGGCCCAAACATAATGGACTTTGTAAAAAATCAGGAAAAATATTTACTCACTTAACATGAACAATTTTGAAACTAGAGTCTATTTTCCCAAGTATATAACTATGTTAAATTAAGATTCAATTGTTTACCCAAAATTAGATCTGAATTTTGTGAATTTTTTAAGTAATTAGCATAAAAATAAAATCAGTACCTTAAATTTTGCTCAACTTTGACCATGGCACGTTTTTTTTCTGTAAGTACCATTGATTTAATTTTCACAGCATGTAAACATAAATATTTAATTTGTTTAAATCTGAAATTTGGAAGTAAAAGCTTGAAAATTAAGCTAGTTTTTGATTTTTTTTCTTGAGGCTCTATTGTAGTCATTTGCTTTGATTACAGATTACAGATGCAGGGTCCCACTCCAGGTCACTGGAAGTCAGCAATGCCAGGGTTTCTGATTTGTTACAGTCACTGGGGGAGATCCCCTGCTGTGACAAATGTACAGTTATTCTCATATCACCACCCCAATCACCCCCCCCCCCCCCCAAACCCAACCCACCAAGTGTTCACTGTATCTCCTTAATTGTAATGCTGTTTCCACTCTGATATGTAAAAAACTTTCCTTGAAAAAGTAATTCAAGGTGTAATCCAGAAGATGCAATGTTGTGTAATGTAGCATTTTTAAATAATCATTTTTCTTTTACATGATTTTACCAATCATAATGGAACCCATCAGTGTGCTTAAATTATGATAAAATATGAAGCACATTATGGATAAATAAAGACACAATTAAAAATTGAGAAGTCTAAATCAAGTATTTTTTTTAGATATTTATTGTTTTGCAGATTTAAAAGATATATTTTTGTGGTAAAAAAATAAATAAACATTTGTATGCATGATATGGTGTTATCTGACAAGATTGGATTTATGATGATGCAATTGAGAATTATGAATCAACTTTTATATTCAGATATATATGTTATATTGAAAATGTATAGAAATATAAACTTAAATTAAAAAAAAATTAATGTGATAAAAAATTAAGAAATATATTTACTCCCTTAACAAGGGCATTGCTGAAGCTAGAGATTTTTTTGTCAGGGATGTAACATTATTTAATCAAGATTCAATTGAATACCGAAAAATTAGTTCTTAATTTTTCAAATTTTATAAGTTATTAGTATAAATATAAAATTAGTACCTTAAATTTTGCCCAACTGTGACCATGGCACGTTTGTTTCCCGTGAGCACTGTTGATATAATTTTCATATCATGCACACATAAGGATTTCAGCTTAGAAAGCTGAAAGAAATTGGCCAAAAATTGTAGCTTTTATTAATGTTTTTTATGAGACCCTGTCAGACTTTGGCTCTCTCCAGCCCCTCTTGAATCACCTGTATTATGCATGCTTGAGGCGAGGCATACATGGAATCCAGGCAGCTTATGGCCAGCCACAGTTGATCCAGGTGTCCAACCCAACTCATCTAGTAGTTTTAACCAACAACATAACAATAAACAATAAATTAATAAATTTTTATTGGTTTTTAATAACAAATTAAAGAAAAATAATAAAAGGAATTTGTTAGTTTTATAATAACAGGAAATTAACTTGCAGTTACTGATGATATAAGAATCTTGTATGGATGGGTAGAATGTCACGTATTCCAAATAACACCATGCAGTCACCTATGGCATTTTTCAGTTCAATTTTTTATGATAAAGAAGTAAATCATATTATTCATTACTAATCATTAGGGATCATATGAAGGAAATTAATGATAGACAAAGATGCAGTTGATAATATTAATCTAGATTCCTACTGTGTCTAGTGTGTACATTGATGTGAAATTAGTCCAAAATGAATTTTTTACAGTTATTTTTAATATAAATAAAAGCCATAAAACCAGGTACTTATGATCATTATTTAAATGTGTGAATTTTGTATATTCTGGATTCTCAACATCATTGTTTGGTGAAAACTGAATAAATACCAGACATGGTGCGAATACTTTGTAATTTTATTTAAATAGGAATATGATTATGTACTCCATTATAAAATTTCTTGCATAAAGAATGGGAATTCAGGTAAAAATGAAAGTATATGAATATATGTAACTCGTGCAAATACTTTCAAAATGTATTCATGAATGCATTCATGAATATATTCTTTAATATTATTTTAATAATCATTTCAGTTATATTTCATTTTACAAAATCATATGATTCTCTTATTATTTTTAATAAAAATTATATTTGGGACAATATTTGTATTTTTTTTTAATAAATAGTTAAACTCATATTATATGTTCTGCTTATAAGTTATTTGGCCAAGTCAAAATCTGTGTGACAATAGTACTCCATTTGTTAATAAAATAAATGAAATCAATGCTCTTCCCTGTCTCCAAAGGAACTATCAAAATCATACATAAGCTAAACAACAACAACTCATAATACAGCTTATATTTATTACCACACAAAACCAGCATGTACCTCATTTCTAAATAATATTTTTTTATCATATATAACAGCTGAGCGTCGTGACCCATAGGTCCCTTGTTCTACATTTGAGAGCTGATTATACAAAAACAATCAAAAGCTTACATCTCAGGAACAATATGGTGGATTGTTATGAAACATGGTACATACCTCTCCAATTTAAATTTATAACTGATTATCAGCTTTAGCTAATATTCTAGTTTCGCAATACAGTGCTTACAGATACTGGCCTAATGTTTGGTCTGTGGGCGCATAATGACCACTTACAGATCAAGTTTGCGTTTCGTCCCAGTTGACCTATTTTTGACCATATGACAAATCCTGAACATAGAAAATTTCATGAAAGGCAGAAATTTTTATGAAAAATGCACATGTATGGACTTTTTTTCACAATGCCTGCAGATACTGGCCTGATTTTAGGATGTGTTGCTCGATAATGACCCGTAACAGATCGTGTTTGCATTTTGCCCTTATTGACCTACTTTTGACCATTTTACGGCTCCTAAACTCTAAAAATTTTATGAAAAATAGAAATTTTCATGACAAATTCACATGTATGGACTTTTTTTCGCAATGCCTGAAGATATTGGCCTGATTTTTGGTGTGTGGGCAGATAATGACCAGTTACAGATCGAGTTCTCCTTTCGTCCCAGGTGACCTACTTTTGACCATTTTACCGCTCCTTAACTTAGAAAATTTCATGAAAAATAGAAATTTTCATGACAATTACACATGTACGGACTTTTTTTCACAATGCCTGCAGATATTGGCCTGATTTTTGGTATGTGGGCAGATATAGACCAGTTACAGATCGAGTTCAGGTTTCCTCCCTAAACATAGAAAATTTGAAGAAAAATATAAATTTTCATGACAAATGTACATGTACAGCCGCTTTAGCCCTCAGCTCATAGGCTGATGGGCTATTGTCGTCACCCAAGCTGTCCGTCGGTCCGTCCGTCTTTCTGTCTGTCCGGAGTCTGTCCATCCTGCGTCTGTTAACTTTTACCTTGTGAGCGGGATATATGTATCTCTAAAAGGATTCACCGTTGCAATTTTATTTCATCAGTGAATATGTATATCAATAAAATCTCGGTCAAGTTCGAAGATGGGTGACTTTGACCCATTTTTCTAAATTTGAGAGCTGATTATACAAAAACAATCAAAAGCTTACATCTCAGGAACCATATGGTGGATTGTTATGAAACATGGTACATACCTCTCCAATTTAAATTTATAACTGATTATCAGCTTTAGCTAATATTCTAGTTTCGCAATACAGTGCTTACAGATACTGGCCTAATGTTTGGTCTGTGGGCGCATAATGACCACTTACAGATCAAGTTCGCGTTTCGTCCCAGTTGACCTATTTTAGACCATATGACAGATCCTGAACATAGAAAATTTCATGAAAGGCAGAAATTTTTATGAAAAATGCATATGTATTGACTTTTTTTCACAATGCCTGCAGATACTGGCCTGATTTTAGGATGTGTTGCTCGATAATGACCCGTAACAGATCGTGTTTGCATTTTGCCCTTGTTGACCTACTTTTGACCATATGACACCTCCTGAACTTAAAAAATTTTACAAAATTTAACAAATGTTTCTGATTTGCCCCAGACGGGGGCATTCATGTCATTCCGACACATCTAGTTTTTTAATACAATAGATTTAATTCTGGGGAGTTTTTTGTTGTTAAAAATTATTATGTAAATGTGTAGGCCATTGTGATTTAAAATGACAGTATCCTTTGATATAATTGTTTTCATCTAAATATTAGCTGCATTTGTTTCATAGCTCATGTTCTTATACGTTTATCCAGTGTGAAGTGTACTGAATTAATCTTAAACTGGGGAGATGGATTGCTGCAAGGAAAGTGGTCCAAAACAAATGTAAATTTTCTTGTTAATTTGACATGTGACATGTAGCTGCCTAACACATTGGAATATGTTTATTATTATCTACACTAGATGTCACTATTGATCAAAGTGATAATGCATTATGGGTCTATTATTGCGACCATATAAAGCTGTGATGGCATTAAGGTTTGAGTACAGGAGTATATTGTGATGTAGGTTTTATAAAAGTATTGCCAAAAATTTAGGTGGATACTGACTGACAGGCCAAAATGTTAATTTTTTTTTTACTTGCATTGAATCTGATTTTTCTTTCAGGTTTGTTGACAGTAGATCCAAAGGAAAGAATAACGATGGACGAACTCCAGCGAGACAAATGGATTCTTGGTGGCAGCTCAAAAGTCTACTCAGTAACCCCGCTCAAAACACCGACAAACTTGAGTCTGACTAAATCTCAGGTCAACACGGTACAGTCACAGATTAAATCCACAATGAACGCATTTCATGAAGCCACAAGGCAAGGTTTTCGTTTACAAGATGTGGCCACAGCACCTCTGGCAAAACGTAGGAAAAAAAAACGTAACTCTGCAGAGGCTCGCAGCAGTTCCAGTGATAGTGCAAACTCCCAGTGTTCTAGATCCTCAAGGGCATCACCAGCCCCGTCATCTCCGGCTAAGAGAGACCTGCAGAAAGAAACAGAAGTAACAGTATCAGAGACTGTAATTACAGATTCCAAGTGTACTGTCAGTAAAGCCCCGCTGCTAGGGTCAGCACTGAGACAGTCACCAACGTTACTGCAGCAGTCTCCTGCTAGGACTTTGTCAACCAACTCGTCGAGTTCGGTGAGCAGTCTAGGCTTCGTGCCTTCTAACGTCCTCGCAGCTAAACAAGCTGAAGTGGTTGTGGAAGATTCAGGGTACTTTAGTTTTCAGGACACGGAAAAAGCGTGCCAGAGTTCATTAGCTGTGTCCAGTATCTCAAGTGCATCCAGGCCATCTGTGATTGTAGTTGATAGTACTGAAGACTCCTCCCCAAGAGGGGAGAAACGCAAAGCACAAACTTTAAATGAAGAGGATGACAGTGGCTTACAAGTTCATAGTAAAGGCACTGAGGATGATTGTATAATTGTTGACGATGAAGTACAGAGTAGCCTTATCAGTTCAACAGAAAGCAATAATAACAACTCAAAGCGCAGGAGAAGAGGTACTATAATTATTGATTAACAGTGGTTGTTAATAACAGCTTAAACCAACCTTTCTACACTATGGTTTACACAAGTTTCAACATATGACCAGATGATTTGTTTCTGAAACTTGTCTTTTTTATCTGGTTATGAACGAGGCTGTTTTGGTAATACTGGGACTGGCATGGCCACAGAGATTGATAAAATTATTTAATGAAAATGGTTTATTTTTACATGGAAGTGCTGATTTTAATATATTAGAAATTTTTATCAGGTGAGGTAATGTTTGCAATAGGAATTGCCCGAGTATGCTGTATATCAGGAAACAAAATACAAGGGCAGACTGTACATACTTAGACATTTTAGAAGAGTGAGAAATATTATGTTACCTCCCTTAACATCTGTATAATTTGTAAATAGATTTTTTACAAGGTCACTACACATTAGCTGTATATTTTTTTTTTAATTTTCAGTTTTCAAGTATATTTATTAAATGCAGAATTTACA
Source organism: Sipunculus nudus (assembly GCA_026874595.1). NCBI lineage: Eukaryota > Metazoa > Annelida > Sipuncula > Golfingiida > Sipunculidae > Sipunculus > Sipunculus nudus. Next base: position 5,426,647 of record CM049308.1, read on the forward strand.
CACTAATTTTGTTTGACATAAGATGTTCATGTTATAAAATGAACTGTGTAGACACAGAGGAAGCCCTGTCAGTTCCTCTGATATCTTAAGAGAAACTCAAATTTTATCTTTTGTGGTTCTTGAGAAACATGATAACTTTGGTTCTCTATGTGAAAATCCCTTGTTAATATGGATCATGGTATCCCCAGACAAAGTCGGGAATACTTAGGTGTCATGCTGGTCCATCTGCTGCCACCACCGCAGCAGATAGCAGATAAATCTTGTTTGCGCTGCAACTCAAAAATATTTCACGGATCTTTACCAAACTTGAAATGTGCATTGATAATGGTAAGAGCACGAAGCCTATTTAAAATGGGGTCATGACCTTTACTAGGAGAGTGGTTACCTGGAGATTTTGGAGCTTTTACATCTCCGCCCATACTAAGTTGGACCATTTTAGATCAGACTATTACAATCTTGGACCACTGGGCCGACGATCTAAATTAAAGATGTCTGAAGATAAGTTGTTGAAAGAGACCTTGCCAAGTGTCATTTTATGTTTCTGAAGATTGGGGCCTATTTTTGAAGGGGGGGGGGGATAATTGTCTGAGGATACTATGGCATCTGCAATGCCAAGAAATGTGTTTTTCCTGGTGCAATATTTTTGTTGAGTTTCCTATTTATTTTGTTATTAAGAAGTGCTAAGTATATTAGAATATGCCAAAGAAAGTTAATTGCAGTTACTATTTTCAGTGACACACAATATAAATATGGTCAGTAAGTATCCAATATAAATATTGCGTTTGGACCATAGATGGTCCATAGATTAGCATAATATAATTGAATTTGCATATTGAAATGTTAAAGTGAGATGAATGAATGAATGGTCAATTAATCTGACAATCATGATTTCATATTTAGTTCTTAAAAGATACGTGTAATACATTTATTGTGTGGCAGCTCTTGTGCATCCCATCTGTTGATGTTCATCATCAAATAATCAGATTCCTCTTTCAGAATATCAGGGGTGGATTAAAGAAACATTCTCTAGCTGCATAAAAATCAGCTGTACCCATCAGGTGCATGTTTTTCATCTTATTTAGTTCATATCCTCTGGTAAACCTTGTATCTGAAATATTAGTCATGACAGTTCAACCTGAATATTATATTTATAACCTGGTGTGGCAACAGGATAAGTGGCTTCGGTATAATACGTTATTATTTTCAATGGCTATTTTGTCATTTTTCAAGTGCGTTTGTATGAGCTATGATGTAGCTGATCTTGAGATGCTGCTGTGTGTGTAATCAACAGATTACTTGCCTCCGACGCACAGACATACCACACCCATGCATTATTTGGCCAGTTGAGCACCTGGGGCCCAAAGAGTTTAGGCAAAGAGATCATTTCTTAGATCTGATACATTTTGTGACAGCATATGTAAGTAAATCTTTACCCAACTAGATTGATCTTCTTTAAGGGGGAGGTTGCTGGGTAATCATCCTGGTTTTACCTAAAAAATCTTGGAAGTAGATTTTTGAGTATGTGTTGCATAATAGTGTTTTCAAAGTACCCAGACTGAACCATTAACTTCTAAAATTCTCCATCATCTTCTGAATAAAGTAGTAGAACAATCTGTATTACCACACGACTGTGAGGATAATTTAAGTTCCACTTTTATTAATGTGGTAACTTGATGTTGTAATGATAGAGATCTATTGTTAACTTTCATTATATTAAAAATGTGAAAAATCTGACAGTGTAGAATTTTGAGAAATTCAAATAAGCTGTGAGAAGTTATCAGTATTATCAGTGCCTGAAACTTGACATTGTTAACTGACAAGTGTAGAGATTAATTTGTGCCTTTCATTTATGAGCAAATACACCAATAGCTTCTTGCGATGATTGAGGTATTAAACATCCACCTGAGGTATTTAGATTTATATATGTTTGAATTTGCATCAGCTCTATATATTTAGTGCCGCTGACTTCTTAGAGCAAAGGTAAATGCTCATTGTTTGTCTGCCATATAATTAGTTCATGAAATGTAATTGTTAAGGCTTTCACGCAGTTCTAGGAAATATCTCCACTAATGGCTCCATTCTCCCTGATCCCTGTGCATTTCCCATGACTTCATTTTTATTGGTCACTCTGTCCTATAGGCAACATATGCCAGTCGGTTCACAGTTGGTCATATCCCCCTTTAAGATATATGCCACTTGGCTTTTAGTTAATTATAATAAGGTTGGTCATTTCTTCCAATAAGAGTTTGTACCTAGATTGATTTGATTTGATATTCCTTCCATTAAATGGTTCCCGTTTTGTTTTGATTAGTCACTTCCTGCTTTGAGATGTATACCACTGGACTCTCAGGTTTGATTGGTCAGTCCTTGCTTTGAAGTGTACAGTTTTGATTGTACACACCATTGTTTACTAAATGTGTCCCTTTCAGCACACATATTACAGGCATATAAATGGAGTGAACTACTGTCACTGTTGACTGGTCATCAACTGAGTGGTATTCCTCAGGCTTTTCCTGGGCAGATAGTGGTCTGCTGGCCACTTAACTCTCTGTACAGATAGATTCTCACCTTCAGCCTGTTCTCAGAACACTTTCCTTTTGTATTTCTGTGGCTTAATCAAACCCTGACCTGGCAAAACTATCAAAATTCCTAAATGGGAGCTATTTTCCATATAGTCTAAAACCCAGGTGTCACATGTCAAATGCCAGAATTAAGGGTACATTTCTACTGATGCACAAAGCTAGATCAGCCTTGACATGATGTAAGGGTAATCACTGATACCTCTTATCTGCTTGACTTTTTCTCCGTCCATCCTAATTCTTGTACACCCACTTTCTTGTCAATCATTGGTTGGATCTGTCTGAAACATGCCTTAATGCAGATCAACCTGACAGTCCTTATTTTGTTTTATAGGTCAGGGGTCAGATATCAGTGTCAGTATGTCATTATAATGGAATGATAGAAAATAAACCAATGTCCTACACCCAAGGTCGTCATATGATGAATGCAGGGCTCTCGCCAAATATGTGCAGATTCCACAAAATGCAAAGATAAAGGGACCACAGATTAGTTTTTGCAGTTGTATATTGTTTGTATTAAAGAATATCATTCAGCACCTGAAGGATAAAATTATAGATTATTGTGATTATAGGTGTTTGTACTTTTTTTAAGGGTCCTTCAAGTGGAGGATACTCAGTATCCCATGGTGACTTTAATTTTCATCCTCATTTGTACATAATGTGATAAAAGCCATCAGTGTATAATTATATTTTTCTGCTAGTAGCAGTCATCATATTGGATCATAAATTGACCAGCTATGTTATCAACCAGGTACAAGCACCTTAGCCCATGCATTAACTTATGGCCTATGAGCCCAGTTATTACCAGTTTATTGGCCTGTGTCCCCTGCTCATTTGCCCAGGGATCTGACTTGTAGTACTGGGATGAAATTAACAAGATGCACAATGGTGGATGTGTCAAGCTTTAAGTGTCCCACCAGGGCATTTTCCAAGTTTTAAGTAAAATCAAAGAATAGTGTATATGGTATATCGGTGATAATGAGTGTGGTTGTTGAATAAGGATCACATCAGCTCTGGTTATCACAGTTTCTGGTAAGTCATTAAATAGGACTGATATTTTATGGAAATTATGTATTTCTTTAACTCATTCACATGATTAACAATTACATGGATTGATTAATAAGGTGGGCAGGACAGTAGATTGACAAAGCTATGTGCAACATCTAAGCTCTGAATGGACATTTAGCTGATCGTGCAGACTATTTTGTATTTTATGCCTAATTAGTGCCATTTTATTAAGGTTAATGGTGGGCCGATCATCAAGTTTTAATGAAAGTCAGTCGGTTTGCTGCCACTTTCAAGTGCTCGATTACCAAAGGCAACTATCCATTACATCATAATCATGATAATGAGTCTGTGTTCCCAAATAACTTCCTTATGTTACTGAGTATGACACGGTAGATGTGAGAACGGAGGAGGTAATAAAACTTCTGTGAACTGGCAGGGAGCTGCAGTATTAGGGGGGAGTTTTGTAAAGAGATGTACATTGCACAATATGGGCGGTATGGCGTTAAAATGCTCCATAAATTATCCATGTCTGTGCAGCAAGTAGATGTCCTGGATTGTCATTTAATTCTTGATTATTATAAATAATTAAATTGAAACTTTTTAAAGCATATTTTTACCAATAATAGGAAAATATGAAAAAAGGCAAAAACTTCTTTTTTTTGCGTTTGGTTAAGAAAGTAAAGTTTCACGAATAACTGCAGGTTTCTTTATATTTGCCTGAACCGATTATTAATCGATCATCAATAGGTTTGCTCAAACCGATGATCGATTATGAAAAAGGAAACAACTCCCACCAATAATTAAGGTCTCCTTTATCTTTAAGCTGTCACATTGAAGTACATGCTGTGTGATAATGGGAATGGTCTGTGGTTTATAGGATAAAATTATCAGTGGTCAATGTGTATATTGAATTGTATGATAAATTACTTTTTTTAAAGTAAATAACACATTGTTTCAGATTGTCTTAATGATTGTAAATTGTAGTAATGATGATGTGAATAGATTGACAGTTGAAGTGAATTATTTGAAAAATGTGTTTTATTTCATTTACATGTTTTTAACGATTCTAGTAAAATATGAATTTCTGTAAATGAAAAAAAACTGATATTCTCACAAATTTGATTATCAATGTTTTCATAACTGTGACCAGTGAATGACCCATCTAGTTTGTAAATTTTAATGGTATAAAGCCAAATTATAAATTCCTGGTATATTAAGTGAATGGTCAAGTCACATGTTGATGCTGTGAACAGTGAGTGGCAGAGTCACATTTTGTGGTTCATTAACAGTAGATTACTAAGCCATAAATTGTGCTTGACTGAATGGCCAAGTCCTAATTTTATTTTATTACAGTGGATGGCCAAGTTCATGTTTGCATGTACTTTGACAGTGAAGTTACAAGTCACATTTACTGGTACATTACAGTGAATGGCGGTGCCACAATTTGTGAGTTGTATGTGTAGTGTGTCATTGGTCTTTATTTGGACAAACAAGTTACCTAATATTCTTGATAAAGTCTTCTTGTTTGACATGATTGTGTCACAGCAAATGTTGGCTTTTCCATCCAATTAATATAAATGTTACACTGTAACATGTAATAACATAGATACATCTGTTCCACGTGCTTGTGCATTGTGCGTTTTGGTGATTCTTTGGTGTTTTACTGTAAAGGAAGCCAGAATTACATATTTTGTCAACCTGAATCATATGATTTGTTTTATATATATATACCATCCTGAGGTTGCACCTTTTGTAATTTGAGATTTGACTAAATATGGTCCGACATTATCTGTGAAATGGATCTGAAAACCAAGTATTAGTCATTGTGGATAGGTGTTTCCACTGCAAGGAGAAGGGTTGATTCAAGAAAATAGTGGTTGGAATCCTAGCTTTACCTAGCTGGAGGTTTATTATAGGACTCTTATTTGATTTGATACTGAGTGCCATAACAAATGTTATTTGCTTTTACTTCTGTTCTGTAAGATAGATCACCAAATCTTTGTAAAACTGACACGGGAGGATGCCCTTCATAGGAAATACCAGTTTTTATGCATATTATTGTTAGATTAGAGAATTAGGAAATTCTCATCTATGCATGTTTAAGGTTACACTGGAAACAGATTTCTCTGGTCAGATTATATGCACTGTGTGGATGTATACTCAGTAGGTTTGATATAGGATTGTCTTTTGTAATGTTAATTAATTAATAGGGTTAGTAATTTTAATTAAATCAATTGTGAGACACAAAGATTCACTGATGAGAGTAATATCCCATTCATACTGCAAATGCATACCATTTGAAATGGTTAAAATGTTGCTGCATGTATGTTTAAAATGTTGTGAACATTCACTATACAAATCTAACATACCAAAACCAGAAGACCAGGTGTCAGTTACATTTCATTTGCCTTATATTTAAAATACCTTTACTTAGTTTGACTGTCATTATTCAATGCAGTTTAGATTAGATATAAACAAAAGCAAGTTAACTTCTATTCAGGCTAACAGTTCCTGTCAGAGTGTCTGATGATCATATCGGTCTACAGGCTTTGGCTGATACTGTATTAATAATAAATAGTACCAGCTCTTTCAGGAATGGACAAATTTAGACCCACAGGAAAGTGTGACTAATGATGCTAATCCACAAACATATATTGCATATCAAAAACATTACCAGATAATGCTGGCAGGGTCATCCCTACAGCATGATATCGATTAAATATATTTTGTCATTTAGAAAAATGAAATAGTTTATTCCTAATATTTTGCAGCACATTATTTACATTTAATTTATTAATTTGCATTTCATTCATTTTTTCCTGGCCCTGAAGACAGATTGTAACAGCTGGTTTGTATGTTCGATGTTTGGTGTTAGAATCAGTGTAAAATGTTAGTGGTGGCATGGAGTTATTTCGTAAGTGTACGGCTCACATTCATTCCTCCTGGAAGAAACTTCCATCTACAAATATCTGGGAATTCCCAGAAAGTCCTGACACGCACCTTGGTGGTAAAACTTCCTGCTAATTTTACCATGCAATATTTGCATTGTCGTCTTGGACAGAGGATGTTTTGTTAACCAGCCGGGCAGAGACATTCGTCATCTGAGAAAATTACTTTATGTTCATCATCTAAGAAAAATTTATTTGCTTAAGGCATGGGATCCTGTGTTTTGATAGTTTGGGAGCATCAGATACCTCGGTGTAGGAGAGTTTGGTCTTTTATTGCCGTACATTATAATATGTTCTTGTTGCTCGCTTTGTTAGGCGCTCGTATTCTGTATGTTATTGTTTTAGCAGAAGGGCAGCTTTGTGAGAAATGATTCTTATGATATATAAGAGCAGAGAGATTTTTTCCCCTGATTGTTGGTTTTGTTATTATTAGGAAGTACATGATTTTCCTGTAGTCTGTGATACTTCTGCATGTGGCGGTAGATTATCTGAGAGCGAGATTATAGACATTCGTCTGACTGGTACCAGACTAGTTTTGTTAGTCCGAGCTTTACAAATGATTTAAGTCAGATCATTACGTCGGGAGTAATTTGTTTCATATTGTTTGTTAGATATATCTAGTGTCTATTAAAATGGTATTAATACTTAAATTTGTTTCATATTTTGTTTTATATTGTTATAGTCTCTATCAGCATCAGGTGATACATCAATGCCACATCCACCCTACACTCGTCTTTCCGTAAGCTGGACCCGTTTCATAATTGTGTTGACTAAAATCATTTAACCAAGCAAGCAGTCAGGTGTAGGTAAGATCTTGATATCTGATGTAAACCCTACTAATGCCTCGTGCGCTAGGGTATGCACATAAAAGATATAAAATAACTTGCAATTTTCACTTCATTTCATATGCATGGGCGAAGGCTTTTATTTTCCCTTCATACAGAGCAACACAGCGAAAGTGAATAAATCGTCATGGAATGACACAATCTTATTTGTTTGCCCTTACACGGCTTGTGTATAATGGTCGGTCTCCAAATGTCGTAGGGCGAGTCGGAATAAAGCATCTTTGTACGAGCACGACGGAGTCGGATTTTTTCCCAGAAATATCCAGTGTTCAGTACATAAAAGATACTTGGCAATAAAATTCATCAAAAAATAATTTTTCATAACCAACATTCGTACTTATGCTTTCCAGTAACCGTGACGAAATATTGGAGGATTGACGATTGTTCTCCAGAGATTACACGTATGCTGGTCCGGTTTCAGAATTTTCACAACTTAGATATTCTTTTTAGATTTATCAGTTACTACGCATGTAGTACCGTAATTTAGCTCACTCATGAATTCTGGTTGTACAAGACACCTTTGTTGTTGTGTTTTTCTTAAAATGTTTGAGTGCGCCAAACTACTGATTCTCCTTGAATGATTCGTCCACGATGTGAATGACACAGCTTTGGACAAGACCGCCGGACTGGATCAAAATTATACTGGCGTGTGAATGGTGTATTTATTAGTTTTAGTGTATATCTAAAATTTCTTGTCTAGAAGACGTCACACTTTGCACCAGGGTTCATGGAAGACCCTACTGGACACTGGAACACTTCCTGGAACTCCGGCAGCTGAGTGAGAACACCATTTACCCTGAAAACCAAAAAAGTCAAGCACATATTTTTAGATTATATAGATTGACTTTTTTGGGGTGCATTGATATACCTTTACCATGCAACAGAAGACCTTGTGTTTATATATGAACCATTTTCCATTGTGTTATAAGCTTATTAGTTTGCGTTTTCACCAACTAGTTGTTGAGGTACATTTAAACATTGTCTAATATCCACGGTTGTCCGATCCGTGCCTAGATGTAAACTTCTGCCCAAGACTTTAGAAAAAGAGCGAATCCGCCTCGGGAATCTTGTAATCAACAATTATGATTATTTGGCAGAACAGATAAACCAACCAGTAACCAGTCAAAAGTTTTAATGACCTACCTGATGTCAGCAGGAACCCACCCTTGCCGGTCCCGGATGTACGCGTATTGTGGATCCGATGCAAAGCACTGTCTACAGCACGTGACCATGTTTTAAGCAAAATCATTTATTACTATTCGCGCAGTCTCATCTGTTTCTTTTTAATGTTACGTCTTATGTTCTATTTTACCTTTGATATCGAGACACAATTCAAAATTATGTCAACGTTTGATTTCAATCGTTTCGGATAAGTTATAAACTTGTTCTCGTGTGACAAAAACATACACAAACCATTATCTTTATAAAATTCGCAAGAATGATATTCACAAATTAAAAGAAAAGCGAGCGTGGTTTACTGAATCATATCCTGTTGGTGCGACAGCGTCTATAAGCAGCTGTTGCAAGTGAAATAAATTGTGAAATTACATATTTGGGATTTTGGGTATTTGACATTATTCGATGAACAGAACTGACATATTTCAGTTTTGTGACACTGTTTTCAGGTAAACAACTTCAAACGTACAAATAGAAAAACAAAACAAAATTTTTTAATGTTAGCAGGACTTTTTTTCTGCATACCTGTGCATTTGCGATGAAGAACGCTTCGTCAGTGGATCTGTGAAACCCGGGTAACGGAGAGTCAACACCGCCTTGGTTCTTCCATATTTGATAAGCCTGAATGATAAGATTAAAAACGCATTTAAATGGGCATATCCGGAAGTTGAATCGGCTTTTTATCATATAAATTTGATTTAAAAAGGCCTGAATATATAAATATAAAACAACTTTCAAATTCGCTGTCCTGTTTTAAAATGGCAGCCCAAGACAGCATCTCAATCGAACTTTTCATTTATCGAACTGGAAGAGAATCTGTATAGTAGAGAATGTGAAAAGTTAGTTGGCAAATTATGACATCTATGCTACACACAATCGTTTCTCAGCAGGACCTATGCTCGCATCACTACCACTACACCTCTCGGGAAGGGCACTTGAATGGTGCCAGACGCCTGATTCGGATAAGAGATCCAATTTTGACGCTCTGAAGCTGCATTGCTGACATAAGATGAGAAGGAGATCCATAATCTGTGGGAGGTACGTCGCAAAGAGAGCAACAGACGAAATTGACTATCTATAGGATTTTGCTGATATTAATGCATCTAACTCGCCGTCTTGATGTTCGAAATCAGGATATTATAGTCTAGATATAACTGTGGCGTGATAAAGGCCATCAATACGCAAAGCTGTGGAACAGCTTGATTTGAACACAGTGGACGATATTATAATTATAATAGTATTTCCACTCCGTTGTTAGGCGGATAGACACCTTACGGACGACCAGGATTATTTCGTATGCAAACAGCAAGCAACCAGTTGCAGCATGCAATACCATTTACAAAAATAACATCGGATCCTTAAAGATTAGCAACCTCATTGAATCTAGAGCTATGACATCTTGTGTAGCGGCAAACGTGTTACAAATGATGGGTCAGAAGTTTAAAAAAAAAAAAACATCCACTATTGCCTACATAGTCGGTGTTTTCGGTAAGAAATGCTCGGTGTTAGGCAGAGATGACTTACCTGTTGCGGTGAATAAATTGCAAAACGCCCAACCGAGCTATATGTTCAAACATTTCTTTTATTTAGGGACTTTTAAGAGCACATTTTGCAAAGATCTACAACAAAACACACTAGGGATCCATAATGTATTAAAGAAATGGATAAAGAACATATTACATTGGGAAATCTTAAGTGTCATTTGCTCGAAGTGCAACTTCAATTACAATACCGGCTATGTCAGAATGTTAAGTGCCTGTTTCACAATTTCTCATATACATAAAGTAGGCTACAGCCGTGCGGTATAACTACCACACACGTGCGGCATTGCTGCCACAGCCTATCTTGCCACGCACATCATGCAAACAGCCTCTATCCTTCACACTTCTCGCAGCCATTTTATCTATTCTTATGGCAATCTCACTTTGCTGGACAGCTACGGCAGTTTTGCCACATACTTGCAGCAGCCTTTACCTTCCACACTTCCCTCGCCTTTTTTCTTGCACACCTTCTACAGCCTGTTTCTCGCACATTTCCCGCAGCCTGTTTCTTGCACACTTCCTGTAGCCTTTTCTCGCACATTTCCCGCAGCCTGTTTCTTGCACACTTCCTGTAGCCTTTTCTCGCACATTTCCCGCAGCCTGTTTCTTGCACACTTCCTGTAGCCTTTTCTCGCACATTTCCCGCAGCCTGTTTCTTGCACACTTCCTGTAGCCTTTTTTCGCACATTTCCCGCAGCCTGTTTCTTGCACACTTCCTGTAGCCTTTTCTCGCACATTTCCCGCAGCCTGTTTCTTGCACACTTCCTGTAGCCTTTTCTTGCACACATCCCGCAGCATGTTTCTTGCACACTTCCTGTAGCCTTTTCTTGCACACATCCCGCAGCCTATTTCTTGCACACTTCCTGTAGCCTTTTCTTGCACACATCCCGCAGCCTGTTTCTTGCACACTTCCTGTAGCCTTTTCTTACACACATCCCGCAGCCTGTTTCTTGCACACTTCCTGTAGCCTTTTCTTGCACAGATCCCGCAGCCTGTTTCTTGCACACTTCCTGTAGCCTTTTCTCGCACATTTCCCGCAGCCTGTTTCTTGCACAATTCCTGTAGCCTTTTCTCGCACATTTCCCGCAGCCTGTTTCTTGCACACTTCCTGTAGCCTTTTCTTGCACACATCCTGCAGCCTGTTTCTTGCACACTTCCTGTAGCCTTTTCTTGCACACATCCCGCAGCCTGTTTCTTGCACACTTCCTGTAGCCTTTTCTTGCACACATCCCGCAGCCTGTTTCTTGCACACTTCCTGTAGCCTTTTCTTGCACACATCCCGCAGCCTGTTTCTTGCACACTTCCTGCTGTCCCTTTCTCTTGCACTTTTAGCAGTTGCTCTCCTGCCCATGCACCTACCAGAGACTCTCACACCATCTGATTTCCTCCAATGCATACCTGTAACTTTCTCATCAAATCTGATAATTGATTGTAATATATGTTTCATTCCATTTATCATTTTACATGAATGATATCATTAATGATTCTTAAGCAGGTGTATACCAGTTCAGCTGATCAAAATATATGTCATATAGTTCAGAAATACCAGCAGTATAGTGACAGGCCTCCCCTGGTAATCTGTTCTCCTTCTAGCAGTAGTTGTACAACTGGTCCAGGTACAGTCCCATGAACATGTTGAATCCACAAAGTGTTTCTAATTCCTTGAACATGATTGATTTAAAAGTTTTAGCAGAGTAACAAATATAATTTCCAAACATACAAAGATGGCTGCACGTCCTACCAAAACCAAATCAACCAATCATATAAAAGTAAGACTGTTACTGCTGACTTCTTGTTGTATTAATTTGTATTATATAGCAGGCAGCTTCTTGCCAAAGCCTTCCGGCAGCCATTCTACACAGACAGCAGCTTGAAACGATAAATATTTCCGCAAACTGTCTGCATATGCTCTTCCTGCAGTAAATTTTGGTTACCGCAACTTTGCAGATGCTCTCCGGCAAAGCATCCCAACCATATATATTTGCCAAGGGAACCCCCAGAGGTCGAGATCTGTAACCCTACAAACACCTACATAAATTTAGAATCAGGCAAAGTGGTAGCCAACAGCGACAGCTATACCTGTGCAGCAACTGAAGATATGGTTTATGAAGATGTCAATAATGTAGAGGATCAGGGAGTGCTACAGAGCCGCGTCATCTGCTTGTGTTTATAGGTAGAAACAAAGACATATTTACTGGATTCCTGGTAGAACACGGAGAAGCAACAGGCCGCCAACACGTTCTAGACACTGGCGACGCGTCTCCAATATGTCAGCAGTTTTTTTTCGAGCCTCAATGGTAGCCAAACGGAAATTTCAGCTCAAAGAATATGACAGTCTCAAGGCGGTTATAATAGAACCAATCCAGTGAGAATATTACAGCCCGGTCGTTCTGGTCCGCAAGAAGCCTGGTGAGTATCGCTTTGCTGTAGACTATCTAAAACTCAATGAAATGACGAGACCTTGATCCTATCCGCACCCCGTCTGGATGATATATTCGATGTGCAACGTTGTAATTGTATCAGGATTATGGCAAGTGCCATTGCACGAATTATCCAAAGCCAAAACAGCCTTCGTCAACTACGAAGGAATTTACTTATTCAAGAGAATGCCTTTCGGATTAGTCAACGAACCAGCGTTGTTCCATATGTTAATAGCGATAATGCTGCATTTCCAGACTAATCACGACCTGAACCATGTCTTCATGCGGCTCTGGTCTACAAACGTAAATCCTCGTCAGGATAAGTATCTGGACGGAAATGTGTTTTCTAATACAGTTTCCATGGCAACCAATGCATATCTAGAGACCACATGAAAAGCAATATTGAGAGATGTGCATTGTGGCCATAATATTAATTAATTATGTCGGTATTTGAATTTTGAACCGATGAAGTCATTACATTGCCTACAATTTGACATATTAAACGATTCTCTACCTGTTCGGCTTTTAAAGTTATGACCGATTTTATTGCTTTTCATGTGGTCTCCAAATATGCATTGGTTGCCATGGAAACTGTATCAGAAAACACATTTCCGACCAGATACAGGTTTGGCCATGCAGCATCCCTAATACTACAGATCACAAGCTTTACAGCTAATGTGGTCGCTACCGGTCACAAATTGGTTGCAACGGGAAGCTTAAATAAGCGACTTTTCTGACTTTGGCCTCCGTACTGTATAGTGAACAAGTGTCAAGAGCTACAGCCTTTGGCGGGGAGAGTTTATACTATGCAAGTTTGCACGGATCCATGCAAACCCTCAGACACGTATATGCCTTTTGTAGCGTGGGGAAACCAAACAACCCCAATATATTATCATTGATACAGATGCTTAGACTCCGTTCATACCAAATTTTTGCTGAATGATCAGTATATGAGAAAGTATGGGCACTTACTCTGAATGAAATGTGATATTGTTTCGTATCCGTCGGGCTTAATTCAACTCCCGAGTGTAAAGATGGCAATAACTGAACCCCGCGAGTTGAAAGGATAAAAACATTTACAGGCGCACATTAAGTTGATATATCGATATAATTTGATACATATTAAGTTTATTTCTATATATGAATGCAAGAATGCTTCTCCATCGCACAACAAGCACTGTTATTTCATGTTACAGGTCGCTCCAAGTACCGCAGGGTGAATTCTCCCCGCCGGACGGTCGGACTCAATCACAGATTAATCGATGGAGTCCGTACGTGTCGGGCTAGCAGCAGATATGCTTATTTATCCTCGTTATGTGTTGACACCACGGGGTGCGACAGTCGATCAGGAAAATGTGAGAGCTGTACAAAAACTTTCCAAAACCATAAAATAAGCGTGGGGCCGCATTTTTCTCAGACTCAGGATTTACTATTGCCGCTTTCTGAACCCACTCCTTAAGAATAACGTTTCTTTCAAACGAAGCAATGTGTGTGAAGAATCGTTTCAGCAGCTAAAGGAAACGCTGACAAAACCGAAAATACTCACCCATCCCGACCCAAACCAGCCATTTAACCTAACGATGGACACTAGCAGCAGTACGATTGGATTTATCTTGAGTCAAATAGAGATCATGTCATTGTATATCGTGGCATAATTCTGAACAAGAGTGAACAGAAATGAACGCATATTGTGTAGCACTGGCAGAAGTTACAAGAACTTATCATCACTCTTCAGCCAACCAAAGTTTTAAAGTGGAAACAGACCTTTCAGCTTTTCAAAAATGGGTATAAAGTGTTAAGCAGGCCACCGTCGACCGGCGCGATGGGCCTTATAATTACAAACATGCACAACTGAAGTGCACAATAGACAAGAAAAAAAATAATTCACGCAGAAAGTTTTTAAAATATGATTAGGGGAACACAACATGACAACGTGTTTGATGATTTGCCCCTACAGCCGATATTGCTTAAATCTGTTTCCAGGATGTAATACATCCATATATTACAGCATACGTGGAATTCGACTTTTGCGACAATGAGCAAACAGCAAACACATATGTGCGTTGTGCGTCCGTCCAGTCCTTGTCAAAATATTGGGGCGGAAATGGACATGTGTATAACTTAACATAATTGCAGAAAAATGTCCAGGCTAATAGGCTATGCTGAAATCATAGCTTATTTGGACACTTGTATCATCCCAGGCAGTCTTAAGCGGCACATGTGGTTGCAAAAGCGGAAGATTATATTCTAGATAACGAAGTACTGTACCATTTTTCGCAAGACGAGACCGAAGCCTATCATGAGACATACGTCATGTAACACAGCAGTTCCAACAGATGGCAGAGGTAGTCTAGTCTGCTCAATGTTTATCACAATGCGGGGATCGGAGGAGCTCCCGAAGTATATTATAACTGACAATATGTATGAAAAGATGCCAAGCAAATATAAATTAACGAGTATGTATTTAGACGTACAAGCTTTTGTTAATACATGCGAGTTTTATCAGAGTCTGACCCGAGTCGATACACAATTGTGTGTGTGTGTGTGTATATATATATATATATATATATATATATATATATATATATATATATAGTCATCGAACACCTGACGTGCAGGTAGAAATAACTGTACGATGGTGGGTTGGCTGTAAAAGGCGACGGAGATCATAGCATGTCCATTTTTTATTTATTTCACTTCAAATTTTCCCACCCACAGTATGTAAGGGTTACGGGTACTAGGATGGGGGTGGGAGAGGGGGACTGTCAAGTGCTTGATTGCTATACAAAGTTTTCATTGGCCTCGTTTGCTGAAGAAATGTGAGAGATACTGACAAAAGCACATTCTCTTTAAAAAAAAAGACAAAGATTCCCCCTAAAAAATTTCTCTGCATGAAAACACCTTCCCCTTTATCTTTTGGACCCTCTATTTGACGAAGAGGATGAAAAACTTCCCTCTAAGAATACAATGAATGATTTCCTTCACTCCCGACACATATATTATGAATACATAGGCTAACCTGTAGGACGATTATTTGAGAAGATTGACATATGCCATGTTATTATTTTCTTTCAATATGCGATGCGTAATTGAAGGCTTACTGAAGAAAATGTGAAGACACTATCAACTGGATGAGGGATTATCTCGGAATCACCATGTCAATAATTTTACCTAAAGGTACCTTAATTGTCCCTACTTCCAAAAAAAGTGAGGGGCACCCCCCCCCCCCCCCCCCCCCCACACACACACACATACTGAAACTACCCGTTTATCATTGTTAAACTTAAAAACTCGAGAACTGTTTTTTATACCACGGTCTTAAGCAGTACCTACATTGAACGTTTGTCCCACTCCTGCTGTGCTGCCATCTTTCCCGTCAATTGCAACCTAGAACGTAAGGAAAACTACAGTATTTGTTGTTAACCTGTGGAAAATATCTTTGAAAGGAATAACTGTGTTTGGTTGTATAATTTATTCGGTATCCATAGAACTATAAACCTCTCCAGTGGTCGTTAACCATTTTTTAATACCACACAGGGGTCCATAAGTATTTCATGACATAAAGCCAAGTGCCTGTTACATTTTAGCACTGGACAAATATATACGCGAACAGCTTTACGTCAGATGATTTATTATTTAGGTTTTGCCAATGGACTGATATTGTGGTCCCTTTGACGTTGCCCAATGGCTTGGTGGGATAAGTTCACGTCATGAGTTGCCCATGTTCATGTTATTAATTACAATGTATATTTTATGAGCCGAGAGTTTTAGACACTGTACTATCATTAGCTGTTTCTTGAAAAGTGTTAAGTAAAACGAAAATGTTGGTTACCTTCTATTTATAAAACCTAGTACTCGAAATCACTCCCTTGAAAATGATGTATTTCATTGTATGAAAATACTACTGAATTTGAAAGGACATGCTCAGTGAAAAGATAATGTAGTCAACAGTCGAAAACTAATTTAGACAAAACAGAGGCAAAGGTGGCTGGGAGACACAGCACGGAAAGAGGATTGAGATCTCCCTGTCAGATGGTGTGTTTAGGTGTTTGGGTATAACCCTGGCGGAGGATGAAAGTACTACTTCGATGATAAATTCAACGTGAAATATGAATATCTTGAAAAGATCCTTAAAATATGGAGGCGAAGAAATATAACACTAAAAGGACGTATAATTAATATACATGATGTCAGTTATCCACATACCAACAAAAATCAAAAGGAAGCAGGCCCAAACAATAATAAATCAGTTTATATGGAATAATAAACCGCCTTAGATCAAAGATAAGATTAATGTCGTCAGTTAGGAATGGAGGACTGACTTGCATATCATCAATGACTCCTTAAAATTAACTTGGATTAAACGCTTTATGTTTTGAAATGGGTCTCAGTGGAAGAACATTTTTGAATGTTTGTTCAGACGGATTTAAAAACCGTCGAACATGTTTCATGGTTGCCGTAATGGCCTATATAATGAGGACATATTTTTATCAAGATTTGCTTATCGCCTTAAATAATTTATATGACATGACAAAAGAAATGCTCTGGTACAATAAATATATTAAGATAGAAAACAAAAATGTGTTTTATCATAAATGATATAAAGCCGGCATAAAGCGTGTTTTTGACATATAGTGACTTATCAGGGAACATTTTTTATCTCCGACTGAACTGAATAGAAAATATTGGCTCGATTTTCATTTTCTGGAATATATGGCATTAAACAGCTCTACATCTTTTTGCTGAAAAAAATTATGCTAGACTCCAGTATATGTATAAGGTTCAGAGAGTAAACAGTCTTATTAGTGGTGAAGAATTATTTAATGCTTTATCGCTTTCTTGTAAAAAGATAAGTTATACTTTTGTAAGTGGTTACCAGGAGCTACCTGTATCAAGAGAGAAATGAGAACTGGTATTTTTTTACTCATTTTTAGATTGCCCAAAAATTTATCAATGCCTATACACCTGTGTATACCAAAGAATTTAACCGAGAAACAAACAAAATACCTCATTTATTTTAGACAAACGTGCTGATAATACAACACAAAAAACATGGAATATCTAACAAAATTCTATATTAAATATTTGTTTTGGTAATTATAACTTTTATTAGCAAATGAAAAGTTAAACTGAAGAGACATAAAACAATATATATATATACATATATATATATATATATATATATATATATATATATATATATATATACTGCATTAAGAAATTGTAGATGCTGGAATTAGGATATGATTTAATTTGTTTATGTGTAGGGAGGAGTAAACTTGTGATTTATACATTCTTTAAGACTGTTTTTTTTTTATAAAGGCTTTATTGAAATTCATCCCCACAAAACTTATCAATACGGAATTTATATATTAGCATATAGGCGGGCAGAAGTAATTTGAGAAGTTCTCTTTGTTGTCACCTGGTGAGCGAAACTTGATGACTTCAGCGGACACAGCCTCGGGTATGCGCTGAACCATCACTTTGGCGCATGCGTCTTCAGTTGTTCTCCTTTATCTAAATAGCGTCATCTCGAATTCTTCTGCCGCTTGCATGTACTCATGTGACATCTGGCGGGCGTATATCATAACAAAATGCCAGATAATCTAATTATTCAGAGACCAAAGGTTAAAAAATATTAAGTAAAATATATTTAGAGATGCGAAGAACTTGAATATCACATAGTCACACTTCAGTCACAATTCAGTCAGATCAGTCAGTCACAGATCAGTCAGTCACAGATAATTCAGTCACAGATCAGTTTGTCACAGATCAATCAGTCAAAGATCAGTCAGTCGCAGATCAGATAAATATATAAGAGACAAAAACTGTGAATTATGTGATGGAAGCTACAAAGATTTTTTTTTAATGTACAGTAACAAATGCGTTTAATAAAACTAGACGACCATAGGTCGAGCGCTTGCTGGAAATAGAAATATAACATGCAGAGAGACAGAGAGACAGGAAGACAGGGGAAACAAGTGAAAACATTAGTTTGAATAAACAATGTTCTGGGTAAGCAGAAACAATAACTTTTTTATGTTTTAATGCTTATATTGAAAGGTTGCGGACGGATGGACAGACAGACAGAACAAATTTCCTGGTTTTATTTTTATTGTATGCCTTTCAAAAGCATCGCTAAAACAATATGGACTAAAGACTAAAGAGCAAGCAGGCAGGAGAAGCTGACAACAGACGAACAAACAGACATACTGACAGACTAACACAACCTGGATGACAGGTGACCAGAACTCATAATGGGGAATGCATGGAAGAATTGAATAAGCTACAGTTTGTGTAGATAGGACAATATTTGACGAAATTATAAGCAAAATAATATTTTGGGTTTTTTTGGTGACTTTGACTTTGAACTCTCTCAGATAAAAACAAAAGGCTTATACGAGTTTTGTCTTTCAACTGTATAATTTTTAGAGCGATTGCTTGAGAATTATGGCTTATACAGCGAAAGAAGTAAAATCCTTTAATATTTCGTTTGATAAGAAGCGGTACAAGATTTTGCGAGATTTTGTAAAAAGTCGAGTTCAACTGACCCAATGCTGCCTTAAGCAAAAAACTAGACCTCTGTAATTTGTAAAATGACAAAGTTAGACAAATGAGACCTAACATTTTGGAATATCATTAATCTAAAAAAAAAAATGCGCACCCATGGTAACAGCAGATTGATGCAGCTACACATCTGAAAGAAGGCCGTGAAATGTAAAATAAAATGAGCCAGAATTTATACGGTTACGATAATTGTTGACGAAGATATAAAGAAAAAAAAAACGATTTTTATGACCTTGTACTTTGACCTATTTACTCTAAAAGACGTACATCAGACATCTAGAACTTCAGGTGTTCTATCAACAAAATAACATTCAGAGGGATTGCTAAAACTTCTGGCCTGTGGAAAGCCATATGTCAGACGTGGAACAAGCAGACAGGCGAATATATAAATAATAGCATAATTCAGTTTGGAAATACGCTCTTCACATCTCGTTTGATCTACACCGTGCATGTTTACTAGTATATCAGCTCGGCATTAGTGTCTGGCAAAGTGGGAGCGATTCAGGGTATTGAGCAAAACGTTACACGATTCGAGATTGGCTGACTGATCCAGTGTTATCTATAAGAATATGTTTAACTCCTTACTTGAATTTGCCACCCCTCTCTCTCTCTCTCTCTCTCTCTCTCTCTCTCTCTCTCTCTCTCTCTCTCTCTCTCACTTGGATGTGACAATATCTGTATTTGTCCAGTTGCTCACAGTCTGTTGGAATACTGGTATAGAAAACGTACCACCCTCTTAACATGTCATCAATTACTCGTAGTAGGGCGTAAGTCCCACCCTTTGTCCTACCGTAGTTATATGTACAAGTTCAATGAAGGTCTTTCGGTTTTCTGACGTAAGAATTAGCGCTTTCTTGATTTGGTGTCAGGAATACTTCGCTCAAAATAGCCAGGTCAGTTTCGTACATTTCATGAATGATGTTGTTTTCTCTTTGCCTGGGTATAAGTGGTTTTCTTTAAACCAAACCACCACAAGCGAAAGAGTGAAAATCCGAACGTGGGCCCACCGAGTCGTTGGTAATGGAAAGAATCCTCACGCTTATCGCAAGGCATGCCGGATCAAACAGCAGACGAAGCGGAGTTGGCGGCCTTTTGTGACGTCACGACTCGAAAAGCGATAGCAAGTAGTAGAATTGTCATGAATTAATTATGAAACTAAGGGTAAACTAAGGACAAAGAATAAAGGCATCCATCGTTTTTAAATCTCCACAAGCAGATCGTCAAGTGATTAGGATGGTTTAACCGATTAGGTCAGTCCTGTCGTGTGCCGTCCATTGTTCGACCATTGTGTGATTGCACAGGCGCTTGAATTGCTAATAGTGTAGATTTCGGTTAAATGTGTTACTCTATTGGGTCAACTATTACTTGTCTAAAATGTTCCTAGAGTTTTTCGCACTTTCTGGTCCATCTCTTTATTATTAACTTAATATTTTAGATAGGCTGGCAAGAAGCCCCCCTTGTCAGACCCGACAGCCATGGCACATCGGTTTCAGGCTAAATTTGGAGTACATGCGTGATTGGCTGAAACATTGTTCCGTCAGCGGTGTCACCATCTGAAGACTCCAGTAGTAGACATATCAACCAATCAGAAAGCGCGTCCTCGTTTGCTATGCCATGGCTGTCGGGTCTAACAATGGGGGCTTCTTGCCTGCCCATCTCAAATATTAAGTAAATATTAAAGAGATAGACCATATAGTGGATAAAACGCTAAAAAAATGTAAGATTAGTAATAGTTATTGTAACGTTTCATGCTGGCGTTTGTGAGTGCCCGAATAACGGAACAACACCGTATATAGTCCAAAAAAAGAACTTTTATTCCCGTCCGTTACACACACGTATAGAACACACAATCTGAGAGTGACCTCTGACCTTTAGGTCAATGTAGTCAAAGAATATCGTATCTCGCATAAGGTAATACGGAATATTCTTTACCATGCATTGATTAAAACATTCAGCAAAAAGTGTAAATATGTAAGTACAAAACATCTCTTTTATTTGTTTGATCAAATGGTAGTGCCAATACTAACATATGGATGTGAGTTGTGGTGTTTTAAAAAATCAGAAAATATAGAGAGAGTACAGTACAAATTCTGTAAACACATTTTAAATGTAGGTCAGAATACTCCAAATGCAGCAACATTAGGAGAATGTGGCAGATTTCCTTTGTTTGTAACTTGCTTATTGCGTTGTATTAAGTATTGGATTAAACTTTTACATATGCCAGAACATAGATATCAGAAACAGGTGTACAATATGTTGATGAATTTAGACAACAGTGGTAAATCAAATTGGGTATCTCAAGTAAGAACATTGTTGTTCCAATCTGGTTTTGGATATGTTTGGATGGCACAGTACATTGGAGATGTGAATTATTTTATGAAAGAAGTTGAAATGAGAATAAAAGATATGGCCATTCAAAATTGGCATGGTGATATTGAATTGTGCAGTAAACTCTATATTATGGTACTTTTAAATCTATGCTCACTCTAGAAAAATATGTTGATTGTATCCAAAATAAACAACACCGTACAGCACTTGCTAAACTTCGATGTTCAAATCATGAATTAGCTATAGAAATGGGCCGCCATAAAAACATTTCTCGTGAAGAGAGGATCTGTAAACATTGTTTATGCTATGGATTCAATATTGTTGAGGATGAAGCTCACTTTATGCAAGAGTGTAAATTATATCACGGTTTGAGGTTAAAATATATAAGACAAGACTTGCATTATCCAAGTGAACAAAATTTAATAAAATCATTTAATTTAGATAATCCATTTGAAATATCAAAAGTTGCTGCATATGTGAATAATTCGTTTTTGAGGAGACGGAAAATGACAGATGGTTGAATTATGTATTTTAAACAGTACTCACTGTTGACAGCAAAATAGATTCATTGTGTACTTAGGTGTGCAATAATGTAACATGTGTTTATGGCACGATTGATTAGTCATTTTAAGACTCTTACTTAACATTATATTGTTGTAATTTTTGAACTGACTGTTTATTGAAATGTAATTATGTTTATACTCACAGATGATGGCAAAACAGATTTATAGTGTATGTAGGTATGCAGTTCTGTTACTTGTGTTAATGGCAGGAAATATATGACTGCTACCTTCCATTGGATAGATGTACTTGTTTAATTTGAATATTTATTGAAATGTTTGGAACTTTGGGCCTGAGGCCTTTTTCCTGAATAAAGTTCTGTTCTGTTCTGTTCTTTACCATGCATAAAACACACATTCTAAATAGAATACTGTATATTACACAGAAGCTGATCCAGGGGAGGGGTCCAGGGTTTCCCCTCCCCCCTTTTTCATCCGAAGAGACCTTTTTTTAAGGGTTACAGGCAAAACTGTTTTGGCCTGGACCCCCCCCCCCCCCCGGACCGGGGCACCTTTTTTTTAGGTTTATCAAAAGTCCTCCTGTGTTGGACCCCCCCCCCCCCTTTTTTTTCCCCTAAATCCTGGATCCGCCCCTGTGACAGTTATTAGGAAATGACCTAGAAAAGTAACAAATTTAACCGAAATCTACACTAATAACAATTCAAGCACCTGTGGTGATTGTCACATTGCTTATCAAGTCCCCATGGCAACATCAGGGGCGGATCAAGGAATTTAGAAATAGGGAGGAGACACCTAATACATGTAGGAACTAGGGTTCAAATAGAGCCTATTAAAATGCCCAGGGAAGAATCTATGTTACACTCGTATATAGGCCTGCGTATCAACCTGAAAGGAAACTGAAATAAAGATATATTTGAGTGTTCGTAAATTGTTAACAGTTTAATTGTATGGTCAACTGTACAACTTTATATAGTTCAAATCCTTTCTGGTAAATTATTCAACATATAATCTATATATTAATAGCGTAAGGCGATTTTTGTAATTTTCCGTATCTCCTCTGATCCCACCGTACGGATTGCCGTGATTTTCGACATACATATGCTTCGGGTTTGCCCGAAAAGATTCCACCCACTTTTATTTACAATATTTGCGTATTACGTGCATAATTAATAATTTTAATGTTTGCTCCCCCGCGGGCGCCTCTTTTCTTTGTGTCTTCGGGCCTGGTTACACAATGGCCACAGCGTGTGTGATGGCGGGACAGGGTTTTACTCCGGGGGCCTCATTTGGGGTTTTCTTATATTTGCAGTCACCGGCCCGAAATAATCCCCATCTGCGATCCTTTCTCAAAAGGGGGATCTTTGAAAGAATTGTTTTGCAGGCCTTCCTGCGACCGGGGGGTTGCAAAAAGAGGGCTCCTTCACCTGACCTGATATGCTTGAGTGCATATCTACCGGGTAACAGGAAAATCGTGATGGTTATAGGCCAAAAAAAAAAAAGGTTTGATTCTCACCCATTTTTTTTTCAAAACCTGTGCGGGCGGGCGATATTTTACCTTTGTTTTGTATGTTTCGATAAAAATGTCATATGATGAGGGAAAAGTATGAAAATAACAGACTTGTTTTGCCAAGCAGGCAAAAGCACTCGATAACAAAAGAAATCTGATCAAAATTGTATTATCTTCTTTAAAGATGAAAATCAAAATAACAATTTTGAAACATGCGGGGGGGGGGGGGGGGTAAAATTGACGAATGCGGTGTCTAAGAACCAAACCTTTTTTTTTTTTTTTTTTTGCCTTATACAATCACCGGTCGCACGAAGTCCAGGGCCTTGCATGAGATTGAGGTCCTTGACACATATTCACCAACACATGTAGGCCTTCCATGTGACAGAAGTAAAGAAAATGTTAACCAAATTCACATCTTGGTTGGTACAGTGTGATGTGTACACGTGTTGAGTGCCATTATACATTACCAAAGTTGTATATATCATATTGACTTAAAATGTTTTGAAATGGAGATTTTTCCTCATTACAGCAGTTACAAATGTAAATCTCCTGTTAAATTGTAAATTTAATAAGTTTGTGCTGGTATTAGTTCCTTTTACATGCAGGTACCATGGCATTTCATTTTCAATGATGTTTATGTAATACTCTTTGTTTTGAAAGACTTTTTCTTTCATTCAGTATGTATATGCTTACTGCGTATAAGTCATGGCCATCATTGTTACTATTTCCACAAATAAAGCTGTTTTTCTTTGCATTTTCGTCTAAGGTCTATTTCTTGGACAGTTTCTTTTGTATGTATATATGTGATATTATAGATCAGTTTCTTTTGTCACATGGTATATGTGTAGGTGACAATTTGTCAAAGACCCCGACCACATTTTAGGGACTGGCTTAATTCGAGAGACCGTGTGCCACTGTACGCTGACCCAAAACAATGCCGAAAGATTTTTACCCACAACACTATACATATAATGGAACTATATATTAATAGCCTAAGGCGATTTGTGTGATTTTCCGTATCTCCGGATTTTCGATGGATTTCCGATACCAGGGTACGGATCGTCCTGTTCGCTCGGGTAATTGCTAGTATAATATATAATATAGATTTCAATACTATAATTACTTTAAATTAAATTAATAAAATAAAACTGTACAGAGAAGTGCATTATAACTAATGCTTAAACGAAACTTATGTAGCCTTGAATTAAATTGTGGTTTTTACTTTGAGGTTATTTTGTTAACAAAAAAATCAAACACTTTTATCCAAACATTTGATATTTCATCTACAACAAAAAACATGCCTTGCACACATATAGTTTGTGTAATAACCACCTATGTTCCTAGTATAGACTAAAGTATAAGTGCCTTGCTTGCTGCAGCACTACGCAAATACCACAGAGCTCTGTCAGGTGTAGCTGCCAGGGGTGTATACAGGTTTTTGTCTGGATTGGCCGTGATCATAAGTTTTTGGACCTTTATCATAATAAAATAACAACAAGATGGGATTAAAATGTCAATACAATTTAAATGAAATTAAAAATATATATATAAATAAGTGCTGAATTGACACAGACAGAGGACGTTCATTCCTTGAGCCCAATTCACATGCACACATTTATATACTCCTGGGATATAAATTAATTATTTAAGTATGTTGTGTCATGTGAACAGATTAACATATATGGTATGAATTCTCCTGGAGTAAGCTGACATGAGTCAAAGGATATTTGCAGGACATCAGGAGGTGAGGCAAAAATAAATTTATATGCCATTAACTTTACTTATTAAGTAAATTGTGTCATGTGAACAGATTTCCGATATGAATATACAAGTTAATTGACCTTTTTTGTAACAAACTGGCTCATGAATACATATTCATCAAATTAAATGAGCAATTTAGTCGCTCTTTAGTCGGTCAAGAGCGGAATTCATATTTCGTGGTAAAGTAATATTTTTTACAGAGTTAAAAAATTCACTCTACATGTTATTATATGAAAACTTTGGGCTTTCTAATCACGGTTTATTTGATCTTGATTTTAAAATATTTTAACAGAATTCAGGTATTCGACTAATTTTTTCCAACATTAATGTGCAAATTCGGAAAAGCTATATGCATCATGTTAATATATGGGTAAACCCTTAGACATATTTACAAATTTTTAATAGAGATACTTACTTAAGACTTAAATTATGACTTTAAAGGAAATTGACGTTTTAAATAAGCATGAATTATTTTTCAAATTGTCACTTATAAACGTCCTCCTGTTAAAGATTGGACCCGTTTTAGCATTTTAGTGTATATGCCTACAACTCAGTATGTTGAAAATTTATATTTTTTTAGCCATAATTGTTATATAAATATTTTAAAGGCAATATAAATATCCTAAGGTTTCAGAATATGTGTCAGGTGATCCCAGAATAACAGTTTAGGTAATATCAAGCAAAACATAAACAATATTAAAAAGGAGAATCAGGGTCACTTTTGAAATGGTAATGTAGAGGGAAGACAAACTTTGGTACATGTAATTTTGTCTTTGAGGCACTGATGGGGAATGGACCAGGTACCTGCATCACGGGAGTCAGCTCCTGGTCCACCAGGTTACATCCTTCCCTTCCCAGGCCAACCATGTTAAATTGAATACTTCATAATGTTGAAGAAACAATGATGTTCAATTGATCTGTTAGCTATACAGCAATATATAGGGGTCCATCGTTCTGTCTATGTAATACCGTTTTTCCTTGATCAGACACGGGGCCTAAAATAGTCGCCGGGGCCAAACAATGTCCAAGAAAATTAATGCCGGCCTTAAATAGACGCCGGTATTCTCCAGAGGCCTGGTGTCAGAGTAGTTTCCATTTTTGCCGCCAGATGTCTTTTCCCATGACTATAGTTAGTACATTTGCAGGTCACATTGACCGGAGATTGATGTATGAATTTCGGTTTGTGTTTGTGTTGATAATATGTTTAATTCCTCTTTAAATCTTTCTTTTGCTTACGTGCATGCCTGTTTCCATAATGGACACCAAATATTCCCGACTCGTCCATTATGATTAAAGCCGATCACCGATCCTAATAAACGCTACACACAGTGCATCAGCAGTCAGAAGGCTCACACTATCCTAACTGCATTAAATGCGGCGATATCCAGGATCCTGGATACCGCCGCATAAAAAGCTTCAGAGTAAACTGGAGAACTTAAAACCTTTGTCGGGAAAAAAATTATGTAAAATCAAATATTGCGTTTATGACAAGGAAAATGTAAGTAATCTAAGGAAGATATAGTACTTTATTCGAATGACCAAGAAAATCAGCTAATATTATGTTTTTGTATATAAACAAGACTCACATTTAAAATTTTGTAACCCTGGCGCTTGAAACTGTCTAAGAATCTGAAACAATGAACTGCGTAACCTTTGCTCGCTGAGCCAACACGACCCGTTACGTACCACTGGTTACACAGACGGCTGCCGGCCAGCCGTGGCTGGGGGAAAACCCAGAGCAAACATCGTTCCCCGCGTATCACCGTTTATGAGGACAATGTATATTCTTCTAATCAACATTAAACGTTGACAAACACTGTCTAAGTGGTATGTTATATGCGCATTTGATAAGAATATCTTGATTTTATAACGCATAACACATTTTTAGACGAAATATAAGAATTTAATTGTCATGTGCAATGTCTCCAGTTTCCTCAAATCGTGTTCTAGGGCTCTCGCATAGGGTAGCGTATTGCTGCAGTCTTGCAGCGCTGACATATAGTAAACACTGATCGCTGCAGCCTCTGGCGGGGAGAGTCTATACTATCCAAGGTTGTACGGATCCGTACAAACCCTAAGATATATATATGCCTTTTGTAACGTGAGGACACCAGTTAAACCCCACATATGATTATTGTTACAGATGCTTGGACTCCGTTGGGACCAAAACTTTTGCTGAATGATCAGTATATAATAAAGTAAGGGCACTTACTCTGAATGAAGTCAGATATTACTTCATTTCCGTCGGGCCGCTGTCGCCTTCAAGTTGGAACAGCCAATAGGAAA
This sequence comes from Sipunculus nudus, assembly GCA_026874595.1. Classification (NCBI taxonomy): domain Eukaryota; kingdom Metazoa; phylum Annelida; class Sipuncula; order Golfingiida; family Sipunculidae; genus Sipunculus; species Sipunculus nudus. Next base: position 5,454,134 of record CM049308.1, read on the forward strand.
TTACCCAGTCAAGACGTGAGCTAACCTCGAGATCACTGTGATATCATTAGAGAGTCACGGGTGTGAGTTCATAACTATGAGCCAACTGTGAACTCATGGTTAGGTCACTGCAGTGAGTTCATGTCTGTTACACAACATTGAGTTCACAGTGATATCACAGAGTGACATCAAAAATGTGACACCACGGTGAATTCACAACCGTGAGCATACAGTGATATCATGGCATGAGTTCATGTTTGTTACACAACAGTGAGTTCACAGTGATATCACAGGATGACGTCAAAAATGTGACACCACGGTGAATTCACAACCGTGAGCTCACAGTGATATCATAGCATGAGTTCATGTTTGTTACACAACAGTGAGTTCACAGTGATATCACAGGATGACGTAAAAAAATGTGACACCACGGTGAATTCACAACCGTGAGCTCACAGTGATATCATGGGATAAGTTCATGTCTGTTACACAACAGTGAGTTCACAGTGATATCACAGGATGACATAAAAAAATGTGACACCACGGTGAATTCAGAACCGTGAGCTCACAGCAATATCATGGCATGAGTTCATGTCTGTTACACAACAGCGAGTTCACAGTGATATCACAGGATGACATAAAAAAATGTGACACCACGGTGAATTCACAACCGTTTGCTCACAGTGATATCATGGGATGAGTTCATGTCTGTTACACAACAGTGAGTTCACAATGATATCACAGGATGACGTTATAAATGTAACACCACAGTGAATTCATAACCATGAGTTCACAATGATGGCATTGCTTGAGTTCATTTCTGTTAGACAACATTGGGTTCACAGTGATATCCCAGGATGAGGTAAAAAATGTGACACCACGGTGAATTCACAACAGTGAACTCAAAATGATTTAATAGCATGTGAGCTCACGTCTCAAAATCAGACGCCGCGGTGAATTCACAACCGTGAGCTCACAGTGATAGCATAGCAGTGTGCTCATGTCTGTTACACAACAGTGAGTTCACAGTGAAATCACAGGATGACGTCAAAAATGTGACAGGATGCTTATGAAAATATGGTCTATCCTAGTGCACGGCACTATCATTCCTGGGAAAAGCCCCCCTGAATTCCACTTTTGCATAGATTGCCCACCTAATTTGCATGGGATTCCTTTTTTGGCGGTATCCTGTTTCGCAACAACTGAACCCCGGCAGTTCACAGGATTAAAAACATTTACAGGCGCACATAAAGGTGATATATCGATTTAATTTGATACATAATAAGTTTATTTCTATATATAAATACAAGATTGCTTCTCTATCGCACAACAAGCAGTGGTATTTCATGTTACAGGTCCCTCCATGTACCGCAGGGTGAAATCTCACCGCCAGACGGTCGGACATCATATCACATAAATGGAGTCCGTACGTGGGACTAGGTAGCGTAGTGAGAGAGCCCGTGAGCTAGGGCTAACACTATCCCTGCTGTCAAGCTAGGTAAAATAGTACCGCAGCTACCGCTTGACACAAGCGATACAAATTGGTACGGTGAGAGTCTACCTCACGAATCGATGAACAGAACTGTTCAAATACGTTTGAACACATATTTCTTGAGTAGCATGAAGACACCAAATGATAGTGTCAAGCGGTACAATTTGTAGCTACTCTCAAGCCAAATTACGCTCCTTGCTTTCATTTTTAGAAGCGGTTTTAAGTGCGTCCCCAATGTTACCAAAACCATGTTTCTGAGATAATTTAATATTAAAGTTTAAAATATTATTTACGTTTGTCGACTATTATCCGTTCAGTGGAATATTCCCGGCAATAAATGTCACAAACCATTATATACCAGGTCGGAAACATTTAAATACCCTCTGTCAAGCTGAATCAGTTAAATTTGGGAAGTTAAAAGACCAGAGGAAAGTGTCATGAAAAGGAATTACGCTGTGCCGTTTTAAGTACCAACCCCCGTATTTCGATGGAACCAATGTTACCAGTTGTACGCGGTGCACAGTTAAGGGAAGAGCCACGCCGTGTTCAGAGGAAAACGATGTTACCAGCTGCACACAGTGTAAAATAAATGGGACAGCCACACGAGACACATGGGTACCTGGTTGGGACAGCCACACGAGACACATGGGTACCTGGTTTCGAGAGGGCCAAGCGGACAGATTCTTGTGGACAACTGCAATATCTCCCTGTGATTCCCCGTAAAATCTTATTATGGCGCGTGATTGTGAGTGCGCGTGTCCCATATCCCTGTACCCGTGATGTTTTCAATTGTGTCTCTAATTAATGACCGGCGGGTTTATTGTTTTGACGTGTTCTTTTTTTTTAGTTTTTTTTTTCTGACGAGCCTGATAATGTAATTTTTAATAAACACCGGCCTTAAATAGAAGCCGGCCTTGTTTAGACACCGGATCAAAGCAGGGTTTGAAAAATAAACGCCCGGGCATCTGATCAAGGAAATGCGGTATTATCTTTTCTAAACAATAGTTCCACAGCCAATATATGTTATAAATGTTTATGCTGGACCAAGTGAGCTACAGTTTTCTTTAGCGTGTACTATGTGCGTTTCTGTGTGCTAAGCGAGGGCCATATGGAAAGTGAACATATTTTTTAGCAATGCATTATGTATATTATCATCTTGGTAAAAATAATAAAAGATAATTTGAAAAAATGAAAGCGTAGGCTTTATCATAACATATGTTCCTTTCATCGTGCAGATCTGAAGAAAAATGTCTTCGCACATTTTCCCTGCAACTTTCGCAGACATATTGCTGCATTTGATTGGCCTGGATTTGAAATCATTTCCATTCAGTTCAAAACCAATGGCCTTTTCATACAAAAAGACCTGTCAGAAACTACAGTCTTTGTCCGGATTGTCAAATTCCGGAATGTCCTATCCGAAAACGTCCGTCCACTATGGAGAAGAATATTTCTTATTTCTATAGCTATAGTGTCTTCAAAGGGGAAATATTCATACGTGAGCTTTGGGTCCTTGGGCTCTTTTTTAACTCTTATAATGTTTTTAAATGTCAATTTGCCTAACTGAATATTAACGACATGTGAACACAATGTTAATATACATCAAGTAGAATATTTACTCAAAGGCGTAAATTTACTACTTATGCAAATATAATTACATTAGTAAATGTTTGCATGTGAATTGGGCTTTTGTGGAAACTTCATGGGCACTGATGCCTATGAGCAGTCTAAAGTCCATTTAATAAAGTGCATAATATCGCATGAATTGGCCATCCATTAGAACAACTGTTGTGACTCTAATACTGGTAAAGTTTTACCTAATCCCAGTCCTTATCTGAGACCGTAACGCCATTGAGATATGCCACATTTCAGTCTTTCTTCTTGTTTTGAGTCCATTAGGACATGCCCTAAATATAGTCGTCTATAGGTTTCCTTAGACAGAATGCACGTACCTGTGCCACTTCCTCTACATCAACCTTCTTCTCGTAGGGTATATGATTTTGCAAATCTTTGGACTCATTACTGGTACCGGATCAATGTTATTTCATTTATGCCATTGTGACAAGGGCCTGGAAAACATTTCTTTGGAAAAAATGTGAACCTTTTTACACACTATATACACTATATATATATATATATATATATATATATATAGTGTATGTTAAGAGAAAGAGTGATGCCTTTAAGAAAGACTAACTTGTTCATTAACACAAGAGCTTTCGAAGCGCTCAGGCTTCTTCGTCAGGTGTTAAGTGGGCAAGTTGCAAGTCACTCTTTCCCTTTACCTAGACTTCGACTACAGACTAACACGGCTATACCATTAAATATATATATATATATATATATATATATATATATATATATATAAACATATCAGTTACGTGTCCTGTACCTGCGGCTCACTTTGTTAATCAGCAGTATATATATATATATATATATATATATATATATATATATATATATATATATATATATATTCACCAAAACTGAGTAAACACGTTTGCTGGCGTTACAGCTTGATTTGACCTAAACCAGTTTTAGAGTTTGCATTCTTAAACACCTGATCAATCTCGCTTTATTTTAAGTTTAACAATGCTGCAGCATCTTTGTGAATCTAGACAACGGTTCTAAGAGTTGCTCTTCATCTTTCACAGTTTATTGCAAGATAAATTTTCTGCAAATACTCATTCTTACCAAGAAAAACAATCTGAGATGCAACAAGCAATACAAGTCTTAGCTGTAATTGCCGGAGTACAAATCTTCATTTTATGGCATTTTAAAGGACTTATTAGCTGTCAGAATAATCAAAGCCCTGAGGAACTAATAGGAACACATTTGTTTCCAAATGGCGGAAAGCCATCCCGGATCTACATGTATGGGCTCAGCGAGCTGCAGCCAAGGCCCTGATTATCTAGGGCCCGCAGCCTCGTGCAAACTATTTTTTTATCAGTGCTTAACTTTCAGTAATAAACACTTTAGTAATAAGATGAAAGAAAAACGAGGTTTCATTTGCAGTGATCAGATGGTTTTACATAGTGGCCTCTCAATGTCCCCCAACTCCGGTCGCTTTTATTTTGCTTGCCTCAAGGTCAAGGTAGCAAGGTCACAGGTAGCTTTGGTTCACAACTATTTGGTTCTTTCTGATAACACGTCACTTAAACATGATACTTGCTTTCTAAATAATTCATTCAGCGATAAAACTGGTTTTACATCTTTATTACACCAGGATTACAAATCATCTATGCATTAAACCTGATCCTTGAAAATAATATCAAAATAAAAAGTAAATATTTATATAGCTCGGAATTGACAAAATAACATTGGCCTACACAAATAACTATCTTCATCTAAACAGGAAATAGGAGCATACATACAATATAGGTACACTCATCTATTTATAAATACATAAAACGTGCATGTCACAAGGACATGCAGATAATATAGCTTTATAAATAGATGGCCGTGTGGGAAAATATAAAGATCAAAGGAGGTATATTAGAAACCATTTTTACTATGTTATACAAGTTAAGTAATTTCTCCAGTGTACGTTAAAGTGACATAATCAAGAGCAATATGATGCCTATTCTTTCACACTGTCAGTTCAGTTTTGCTTTATACAAAGGTTTCCCGGCAAAACCTTCCCAGCATACAGTCCCAGTAACTCGCATACGGCTGTTTAACACCTTGTTATGGCTCTGCGTGTTGGTCAAAATAGTTCACGTGTGTCTGTCTACCATAACAAGGCCGCGTGACCGGAGGTCCGACTGTGAGCCGCAACACGCGGTGTTTCAGTCAGCGGGAACATGTATTACATCTTTGGGGCCAAGTCAGTCAGAGCATCTCCTGATTGACACGTTGTGGCTCCGCGATGCACACGGCCCCATGCAGTTTATTTTGACACCTGTGATCGCCCCCGGTCCACTGTTTTTAACACTCGTTTACAGGAGTAAGCAAACGGTTTTAAGGCAATATTTTGGCAGGTACAGATTTATTTTAAAGGGAAGAAGCTATGTTTCATGTTAATTCAACTTGCTTTATAAGTAATTGGTCCCCTTTAATTAAAATAATATATATATATATATATATATACTAAATGTAAATACAGAAAAGGATACTAAGGATTCCGTTAATAAACTGTTCAGGCAAAACGAATTAATCAATGTTAGGGTATCACTGACCAAAAGAGTAAGTTCTTATTGATATTATATTCGATTCCGCCACTTGAAAATGTTCTGATTATTTTCACAGTTAGCCATATAGTCACTCAGTCAAACTTTAATTTCCTAATTATCAATTTTAATACACCAGAACTCCACCTTCTATAATGCATTAACACAGACTTAGGCGAGTTCTCAGAATACCCCGAAAGTGACGTTATTCTGCGCCGGAAATGACGCAGATCTGGTAGAGATGAAGTACGTAGACTTCCAAGGAACATATTAGAGGTGGAAATCAAATATATGCAAATTTATTGGTATGAGACATTCATCTTTTTAATAACCTTGTTGCTGCTATCGGTTTACCATGTTTGACGTTCATATACACGACCTCCTGCTGCTGGGGATTCAATTCACTCTTATTTGACACTTCTGAGTGAGACACTCCAGGCTTATGCCATGGGTGAAGATAGTCCCTTTGTGACGATTCTCCTTTCGCATCACAGCTGTGCTGATTGGGTGGTAGAATACCATGTGACGCGGAAGGATATTCCTTGTGTGCTAAACTCCCTTTGAAACTGGAGCTTATCTGATTAGTTTTTATATATTCATCTGACGTATCACTACTATTCTTGCTATCTTGTCCAAGATTCTGCTTCTTCCGGTTATTCTTGATAGCTTTAATTTGTCTCAGCTTTTCTTCCTCTGCCATGTTCTCATAATCATGGAGGTCGGATTCACTGTCGGCAGGACTTGGCACTTCCTGGCAACTTTCCTCTTTTTCATCTGGTTTCCACAAAATTCCAAACGGAGGTCTTGCGGGGGAGCTGTCAGAACGGTCAAGGCCGTTAAACCTTATGTAAGTAGGGGGTGCTTGCTGGGGGTCAGGAGAGTCCTCGCTTTTGCAAGCACGGAGGAACTGAGATAACCGACACACACCCTCAACGTTCTGGGCGTCTTCGTAGTCGTGCTCCGGCTTCTCAATTGATGAATAATCAGGGTCGTGACCTTTGTTCGATTTATCAACAAGTGATGAATAATCAGGGACATGATCTTTGTTCAATTTCTCGCCAATGAATGAATACGCAGGGTCATGTTCTATTGCTGATTTGCCTTCTCCGGGCACCGTTCCGACACTGCCTATGACAGGAGCCTCTACCTTGCTCCTACAGTCCAGCAGCTCCAGGTAACCTTTATATTTAGGTTTCACGTCAGCATTCCCATGCATATCCTTGCATCCCACAGGGTGTGTCACAGGGCTGTAGCCATGTTGGCCTTCATTTGTGTTTCTGGTGGCTTTATGCAAAACAACGTCTTTTCTCGCTTTACCGAAAGTTCCAAACGATCCGCAAGCGGCATCGGGGCTTGCGCCCCCTGGTGGAGATAAGTTTTCATCCACAAAATCTATGGCCACTGGGATTTCATATTTTGCAAAACCTTGGTTAGTACAGACTGTGTCAAGGTCATCAAGCTGTTTAGTTTCAGGCGTGCTCACACAGCTGACCGCGTACACTGGTAGACTGTTATCTGCGACTTCAGGCTGAGGTACTGGTTCAAGGTAGGAATCATGGGCAGTACTTGTTTCATCCTCGTGTTTTTGGGGGAGGGGCTTTGCTCTTTTCCTACAAAATAATATAGCAATTTGAACGCGGTTTTACTAGTTATTGATAGCTTATTTAATATTTTACAGTTATTGATATTTTAAATGAAGGTCCACCGAGAAAGTCAATTTATAATTTTAACGTTGATAAAACAAAACAGAAATCCGCTTTATGTTATTTTTTATCATGGGTCACGTGACACGAGATCACTATTTACTTACTTCCAGATGACGAGGAAAGCTGCCAGCAGGATGAAGATGGAGATACCGACTGTTAATCCGGCAACCGTTAGAATCTTTATGGTACCTGGAAAACGTAAAATCAGGTGATTTATTACCAATTTACACGAAAGTTTTTGGAAGGATGAGAAACTGAAAGGGAGGAATCAACCCCATATGATTTTGTGCTGACGCGGGTAGAGGCACAGGTCTACCGGGAAACAATTGCTTTACCCACTAAGTGTCATTAAAGTTAAAAAGTTTAAAGGATCTATCGTTAAAATTTAAATAATTATCGGGCGATGGACGTAAACGTTGACCCATGTATTGTTCTATCATAAATTTTATTTTGCCATTCGAATTATGTTTAATAATGAGCAATTATCATGCTGCAACAGACTTAATCATGGTATTCATAAACAACTGTCCTGCGTTTTACTCTACATGATGAAAGTTTGGTCACGTTAAATACAAACACATATCACTATCACAGGTAATTTTTTTATCAATTTTACGACTGTGGCAACACCAGAATTACAACTCTAAAAATTAACCTTTTCAGTTTATTTTTATACAGGACACTCGCTCGTTGGAGATTTAATTTTTTTTATTCGGTTACCTTATGTATTCTGTATTTTTATATTGGTTAAATAGTAAATCAGTATCTTTAAACAACATATTGTTCAAGGGCATATCCGTATAACCTGGATAAAACCCGCTATATGGGTTTCTAAGAACAGGCGACGATACTCTACCTGACTTTCCCTGTCCCTGTTTTGTAAAATATATCTTAGCGGGAAAGTGTATGAAGCAAAGAAAAACAAATAATTATAAGAATATGTAAGACATGTACAGTAACTCTGGCAATTAAATTTTCACTGATGTTATAAACTGACTGCATCCTTAATCACCTTAAAGATGGCGTCTCTCTCTCTCCCCTTTTCTCTTTCTCTCTCTCTCTCTCTCTCTCTCTCTCTCTCTCTCTCTCTGTGTATGTGTGTATGTATGTATGTATGTAGGTATGCCCTACCAGTTTTTCTGCCTACTGATGTGTTATGTCAGGCTAAAATGTACTGAAATGTATTGTGCGTATGATGCACCTGGCAGCCAATGAAAAACGTTCTTATACGCCCTTAAAACACACACACAAAAAAGGCAACATTTTGCCAGAATCCTTATCTACGGGAGGTAGCTTACCCTTTCCTGGGGGTGGATTTCCCGAAGATACACAATTAAATACATGTACAGTGAATTCCCTCTATAGCGGACAGTCACGGGTCCGTTATATCGGGCTGTCCTCGACAGAGGGGATTAAATCATCGAAAAACTTTTGTTCTTCTATCGCTTTTTACAGTGTCCTTATCATATGTGAATGTAAATGTTTCCAGGTCAGCACATGCAAGGAGTTGTACAAGGAGTCATCCCTCCCTCTCGTACCCAAACTCAGTAAACCAAGCTAAAACAAACAGCGCCTTACATTACATAGTGTGTACAAAGCAAAAAGTGAAGAGACACCTCACGGGTAGTGGCATCATTAGCTTTTCCATATAGAGGGGTAAATAAATCAATAATGTATACGTTACAAGTTTAGTCCTCAGGTTCAGAAATACAGTATAAATATAATGTAACCCTCAGAAAACAAATGTATAATCACATTATGCGCTGGCACTCAGTATTAGTGAATAACCATGAGAACTGCATATAAGCATTGAGTATGAATTTGGCTTTGTTTATTGAAGGGCGTAGCGCATACAAACTGCTCAGTATACCTAGCCTAAACAAACATTATCAATTAACAATTTGTAAATGATTAGACTTATTATCAGGGAAGAGACTTGGTGCGTGTATTATCAATTTTGAGTACACGCCTTTGGATGTGTGCAATGTACAATTTGTGTATACTTTAATATTATATATTATATCAAGTTTGAAACAACAATTTCTCATGTTACTAATATTAGACTAGGATGTAAACATAAACGCACAGATGTAGTGATACCACGATAATAATGTCTGAATATATTGAAGATAATGTATCACATATATACGGGCCTGGAGATGACAGAAAAAATATATAACCGCCATACTGCATATTGTTACACAAATCCAAGCGCTTCGGGTATTGACTATATGCATGCTACCGTTTAATATTTATAAAAATAGCCTCACATTTTCCGACTGAGTGCTACTTTCATAATGCTCTGGTCACACACTTATTTGTCAAAAATAAGGAGCAGATTAAATTGCTGAATACACTAATTTGATGCGGGATGTGTGGCCTGCAAACAGGGTCTGAGATATGGAAGACAAACAGACTATTGTTATCTGTGGCCAATTACAGGAGACTGTATATTATCGTATACAATTAATGCAAACGCTTGATATATCAAAGGATAATATATAGCAGTTTTCTTCATGATAAAAAAATGATATATAGATCAGAAAAAGATGAAAAGGTCGGCAAAATTTAATTATATTACAAGAACAGCAGAGGAAAAGGAAAAATCACTTTTATTATTATAATCACACGCTGAGCATTGTAGTTTACCTATTCTATATACATGATAGTTTTCATAAATGACAATATGGTTCTTATTTGCAGTATATAAGCAAGTTATTAATAAATATAATATATATACATGTATATATATTTAACATTATTGTTGTAAATTTGCAAATCAAAGTTTCTTTGTTCAAAATAGGCGTGGGGGGGGGGGGGGGCTACGATCATTGTCATAATCCAAGATGGCGACCAACAGTAATCGCGATCTTATTTATTTGTGCTTCTCGACAAATACATCTACCTAGTTAATGCAATTTCCGTGCATGCGCAATATCGTACCTCCGGCAACGCGGCCTTGTTATAATAAACAGACACACCTTACATGTCGGCACTCGGAACTACAGAATTATATAACACACTTCCTAATTTCAGTCGGTGTCGCTAACGCAAAGCAGATGATAATATTCTATAGCCATTAATTTTAAATTCATGGAGGACGGATAAGCCTTTAAATGTTTCTGTGGAATTAACTAGAGCTTGCGGTCTAGTAATTATTTCACAATATATATACACACATATATATATTTAGGCTTAAAAATATATTATCTATTATTTAGATAGACCTACATTTGATTTTGTATCACATGGATGAGCTTTAATTATCACAATTTAGATGCACCAAAACGATACTGACATAAATAATATAAAACTATTTTCAGTCTATTCTTCAATAATAAACATACATAAAACTATAGAAGTTAGTCAACATTGGAAGGGTGGGGAGAGCTGTATCCCCCCCCCCCCCCCCACCACCAACACTACACACACACTGATACGCGCCTTTAATTTATATATATATTATATATATATATAATTACTACTTAAATCATGACATAACGGATGTTGATACACTGCCTGTGACCGCTAAAAATATAAACAAAAATGAATATAAGATTTCCGTCTGTTAACGTTTAAATTCAGAATATAACAGGTTAAAGAAAATTGTAGACTGCAGAAATATGAATACAATTTTTCTCGATCTCGTTGTAATGTTGATCAGAATGTACTTGTTTACTGATAAGTGATATATAGTCATACTGTACCGCGACGTCATGCATGGATAATGTTCGAAATGGAAAAGTGACTGTGAGATATATATATATATATATATATATATATATATATATATATATATATATATATATATATATATATATATATTAATTTGTGTGTGTGTGGGTGGGTGGGTGTTGAGCAGGGCTGTATTGATTAAAATAAATCAAGATTAAAATGCAAATGAACTTATAAATATATACCTTATAATAGTTCTGTTTTGAAATTTATATTGCATACTTAAGGCTAAAGAAAGCTTGGTTTCTCGGACACTTTTCGTTTATAAATCACTTCGGAAGGGCGATGTTCCTTTCCATGATAAAAGATGACAACACTTTTATATAAGCAGGGGACAACATGATCTTATAACCGATATTTATTATGGATTGATTGTTTTTTCTGAGCGGCTCAGCTCAAAATCGGTAAATTTACTGAAAATAGAAAGAGTGACCGGGGGAGAGTCAAAAATAGAGTGTCAGAGAAACAAACGCTTTTTTTGGTTCTAATATATAACCTTATGAGAGTACGCTAGTGTACCCAAAACTTATACATATATACATGAATTTTATACCATAGTTAATATTTATAGATTATGTAAAAAAAAACGATCTATAAGCAATAGTTTTCAAAACAATTTGACAGCCTTTTTGATTGCACACACATCCTCATTTGAAGATCAAATGTGTAAATGCAAGTGCGACATTTTGAACTTTTAGCAGAATTTTAAGATTATCATGCACGTTCGGCGCGAAATAGAGGAACGTTTCATACATGCAAATATAAATTCCTTCACAGAATTTTTTTTTCTGAGTAGATGGAACATCTTCTATCCACACTCCAACGCACTCTTTCAGGTGAATGGATACTTCTCCCATTTAGTGCCTAAAATATCTACCTTAAATGACAAATTATTACGATAATTTCGAGGTCGGTGTCAAGACCTGCCAGGCCATTAGAAATTATGTTTGCCACTTAAATATGTGAAACAAAGCATGTGTTCACACTCAAAAGATGTAACTGAATCCGAAAATTGCTATTCTGATATCATTTTCCTGTACATTAGTCATATAATATGCGCTAGATGGCAGTAACTCTGCATGTTAAGTTTTGCCATATAGCGAAAAAAATAATATTACCGACTGCGCCATTTTAGTGACTGCGTACTTTTGTGTGTATGGGGGGGGGGGGCATCAAATTGTTATATAACTGACTTCAGTACTACAAAATGATTTCTTGTCATGTTGATGTATTTATCTTTGCTTAACTTCACTTTTAACCATCCTGCCAAAAGTGTAAAGGTTTATAATGCTGATCCACTGATGTACGGATTATTTAATAATTCTAATAGAAATTCTAATAAAAATAATATACTAGAAGGCACTCAGTAGAGCGCATACCTCTGCATACTACCAATTCTGTCGCTACGCTTTCACAGACATTGATTCCGTGACCCTCTCTGGTTTCTAGTTCATAAATAATGAATAAAGCAATTAAACCAATAAAATGACTCGCCTACATTTGTTTTACGTGGACGTCTGGTGCAATGTTTCTATATAACGTTTAGCGTTTCCGGTAAGGCATCAATAACCGAACCAATCAAATAAGCCTGTACAGTTTCTGGTACATGTGTTCCTGTTAAGACGGCCTGTGAACAGTATATTATTTGAATTTCACACGTTGGGTTTGATTGCCAGTTGTGTTTTCAGCCGGAACATGTACAAGCTTGTTCATTATTTATGAAATAGACACCAGAGTGGGTCGTGAAAGCGTGGCAATAGAATCAATGGTATGAACATGGCGGATACCCCCGATACCGCATACCAATCCAGCAGACAAACAAAGATTAAAATTTTTGCCTTACCGATAAATAACATTTTGATATGGAAGGTGATTGTATTAGATGTAACGGGGTGTAAACGGAGGATAATTGTATCCGCCAAAACGAAGTTTTGCGGATACAATGTTTTTGACCGGGTTCCGCCGCTGCCGCGGCGTTCGTTTCCGGAGAACACCTCTGAGACTACTGGACGGATTTTTCCGAAACTTGCACAAATTATCGGGTCCCATGTGAACTGGTGCCTACCCAATTTGCGTTGACCTCAGACCTTTCCTCTCTGCCCAGCGTCCATTTGTGCGTCTGTTTCCACACATAAACCAACATATCTCGGGAACCGTTTGACCGATCGGGAAAAAAATTTTTGTACAAATGTAGCCCTTGGTTAGCTTTTTAACATACACAAAGTGGTGGCACCACCTGCAACCATATTTGCGCAGCGTCCGTCTGTTTGTCTGTAGTGCGATAAAATCACTCATATCTTGGCAGTGGTTTCCTATATCTGCCTAAAATTTTGCAGGTTAATACATCCTGAACAGCTTTCTTGATTTTATGAAAGGTGGCGCCACCTACATTCTAGTTTACGCTGCAGACATTCAAGCTCATATCTCGGGAACCGTTTGACCGATTGGGCCAAAATTTTGCATGTGTATAGATCTCACATAGCTCCTTATCATATGCAGAACTGGTGGCGCCACCTACAACCATTTTTGCACAGGTTCCTTCTGTTTGTCTGCCGTGGGCTAAAATCACTAATATCTCAGTAGTGGTTTGACTTATCTGCCTAAATTCTGCGTGTTTATACATCTTGGTTAGCTTTTTCGATTTATTTGGCAGGTGACGCCACCTACATACACATTTTGGCTGCAGACATCCATGCTAATATGCAACACACCTCACTCTATTTCCCCTTGCCACTCAATCCATGCCTCACTTCACCCGTTCTACTCCCATTTAGTGCCTAAAATATCTACCTTAAATGACAAATTATTACACTCTGATTTTGGCGGATACATGTAGTCGCTTGTCGACTACCCGTATTCTAGTTTATTTATGTTATTTACCGGTAATGATAGGACTGATTATTTTCCCATACCTCCTGAGTCCTTGAAAACAGTCGTTGCACCTCGTGTCTCGTTTCCCAGAACGGTAGAAGTGACCGTGGTTACATCTATGGAAATAGAAAATGCTTAGTTCCTTATCAAAATAATATCTAATAAAAAAAAAAGGAATGTTTATTCTTTGATTACAGGAAGCAGTTACTGTAATAAAATGATGCTGCAGTTCAGGGGTCCTATTATATGATGTACACAGAGGGTCTGAACACACTCACCCGGATAGTTCAACATATTTTGCTAATTGGCCATATTCTCAGTCATTATGAAATGACAGTTCCAGTACAGTGTGAATGATTTTTAAATATTTGGCATATGGTAATTTAAACTACAATATTTCCTACTTAAACATGGCTTGGGTGCGATTATTCGCTGAGACTTGACTTCATGTTCATTGGGACAGAATTGTCAGACAAAGAGAGAAAAACCTGTAGTTTCCTAAAAAAAAAATTGTTAGATGAGCTGTAAGACATGGACTAGTGCATGGTTACGGCGTTGAATTTGTGACCTGACGATTATACCCCGCCAAAGACTCATATTGGATTTTTCAATCAAATGTTATAGGACTTCTAAATTATTCCCAGTTCCGTTTATATGAATATCAATAAAAAAAGGCCAGATTTTTAAAGGTATCACTGAAAAGATATTCATGAAACTTGATGAACCTGATGACCTTTAAGACATTTACACAGCCGTCACAAGACATTTTTACACCTTTTTTTCTTTAATGTTTTAGAATAATGAATAACAGTCATTTTTCTGTCCGTTAGCAGAGTACAGAGCACAGTGGTTAGGCTCAGAAAGCTCAAGCTCCACGTCAGAATAGGTCCTGATGGAATTTCCCAAAAGGTCTGAGAGGGGTCAAGGTGACTTACATATTGAATTAATCTTTTTATGCTTGTCGGTGATAAAACAGATCAAGAAGGGATTAAACACGTTAAACATAACGGAAACCAATATTAATATATAAACTGCGTTGTGTCTTTTGTACGCATCCCGGGAGACGACATGGTCAAACTAGAATACGGGTAGTCGACAAGCGACTACGTGTATCCGCCTAAATCAGAGAGGTATGGGTGAAGTGGTGATAAGATATAGAGGTAATTGGAAAACCTTGTGTGGTAGATGACATATTACATGAAAGATATAGATTAGTTGGTGTGGTATTGTTATGATGTAAAGGCTGAATTACCTGGAGGGAGGGAGAGAGAGAGCGAGAGAAAACAAGCGAGACAGCAAGTGAGTGAGAGAGCAAGAGAGACAGAGAGAGACAGAGAGAGAGAAATTGGAAGTGAGAGAGAGAGAGAGAGAGAGAGAGAGAGAGAGAGAGAGAGAGAGAGAGAGAAATTCAGTTGGAATGTTTTGTTTCAAGTTATTCTCAGAGTGAACAGGTAATTGTAGATACCAGAGGAAGTGTTTGTTGGTAAGATGGCAATTAAGATGTCTGAACAAATTTTATTGTAGTTTGGATGAGAATGGTGGGGCCAGCTGCTTCTAGTGGTGCTCTCCCAGTAATGCATGATTAATAAAGTTACCCAGGCAAGGCTGTAGTGACCAGACATGGTGTTCTGGAGGTTGACAATGTGAATATATTAGAGCCTCTGAAAAACTGGAATAACTAAAAATACGGGTAGTCGACAAGCGACTACGTGTATTTGCCAAAATCAGTATTGCATTTTAGCATGGAAGGTGGCGCCCCCTGTCAACTTCACAAGTATCTTTCCAAGATATATTTTCATGCCAAATTTCAGGTAGATAAGTCATTGCATTGCAGAGATATGCATGATTTTATCCCAAGGCAGACAGACAGATGGACACTGTGCAAAAAATTTTGCAGGTGGCACCACCAGTTTTTGGTATGATAAAGAGCCACATTGGATCTATAAACATGCAAAATTTCAGCCTGATCAGTCAAACAAAATTTCATTTGAATAAGTCTAACCACCGCAGAGATATGCATGATTTTATCCCAAGGCAGACAAACAGATGGACGCTGTGCAAAAACAGTTGCAGGTGCGGCCACCAGTTTTGGGTATAATAAAGGGCTAGCTATGTTAGACCAATACACATGCAAATTTTCAGGCTGATATGTCGAACCAGTCCTGAGATATGAGCATGGTTGTCTGGAGCATAAACGGGGAGGTAGGTGGCGCCACCTGTCACAAAAATGGAAAAACTATCCAAGATGAATAAACATGTAAAATTTCAGCCCAATCGGTCAAACGAGTCCTGAGATATCAACACCGATGTCTGCGCTAGGTGGCGCCACCTGTCATATCAACAAAAAAATCTATCCAAGATGTATGTTTAAACGTACATAATTTCATGTGAATAAGTCCAACCACTGCAGAGATATGCATGATTTTATCCCAAGGCAGACAAACAGATGGACGCTGTGCAAAAACAGTTGCAGGTGCGGCCACCAGTTTTGGGTATAATAAAGGGCTATGTTAGACCAATACACATGCAAATTTTCAGGCTGATATGTCAAACCAGTCCTGAGTTATTAGCATGGTTGTCTGGAGCATAAACGGGGAGGTAGGTGGCGCCATCTGACACAAAAATGGAAAAACTATCCAAGATGAATAAACATGTAAAATTTCAGCCCAATCGGTCAAACGAGTCCTGATATATCAACATGGATGTCTGCGCTAGGTGGCGCCACCTGTCATATCAACGGAAAATCTATCTAAGATGTATAAACTTGCAAAATTTCAGGAGAATAAGTCCAACCACTGCAGAGATATGCATGATTTTATCCAAAGACAGATAAACAGATGGCCGCTGTGCAAAAACGGTTGCAGGTGGTGCCACCAGTTTTGGATATTTTAAGGGGCTAAGTTAGATCTATACATATGCAAAATTTCAGGCTGATCCGTCAAACCAGTCCTGAGATATTAGCATGAATCTCTGGAGCGTAAACAGGGAGGTAGGTGGCGCCACCTGTCAAAAATCGAAAACCTATCCAAGATGTATAAACGTGCAAATTTTCAGCCCGATCGGTCAAACGAGTCCAGAGATATGGGTTTTTATGTGTGAACACAGATGCACAGAAGGACGCAGAGCGCAGAGGAAAAGTCAGAGGTCAAAACAAAATCGGGGCGAACATAATCCCGGGTTTCGTAAAATTCCGCTCAGCGTTACAGAGGAGTTCCCGAACATAATCCCGGGTTTCGTAAAATTCCGCTCAACGTTACAGAGGAGTTCTCCGGACTCCTACGCGGCGGGCGGCGGTGGGCTGAAAATATAGTATCCATAAAACTCTGTTTTGGCGGATACAAATATATCCGTACCTTTGCACCTGCGGAAGGGAATATTGACCATATTATTTTATTTATGAAATATCAGTATGCCGTCATGTTAGAATGAGTCCAGAACTTAATAGCCAGACGTATCATACATGTATAAAAATCCCGCAATTACTTTCACATGTTACAATGACTATGTTTTATGCAGGTGTTGTGGTCATTGGCAGGGAAATTATTAAAGTTTGATTATGAGCACAGTTGCACTACTTGCACTTCCTCCACTTGGAAAATTAACGAGGATCAAGTTGTCTTTTATGTGAGAGATTGTGTCTCTTGCGTCAGTTAATCATCTCAGCAAACTGTCCCTCGTGTATGTTCAAACATAAAATGCAGAAGAGGGCCATGGGTGTGTTGTGGCCAAAGGAAACGAACGAGATCCGACAAACTGAGTTTCGGCGGTGTATGACTTCACATGTAGTATTATTGCATTGTTTTATTTTCCAATGTCTTAAATTACATAATAAGATTATCAACCGGTTCAAACCTTTTCTGAAACCTTTAAATTAAAAAGTTCTTACCCTCTAAACAGACAGTAACATTCCATACAAGGTATATAATCGAAGTTACTCTTAGCACGTATAACAGCTAGGTCAAATTCCGCTCCAACTCTATTGTAAACCAAGTGGAAGTGTTACATGACCCATTATTTAACAACAGTTTAAGCGATGTGTAAGTAACATTTGATAAAGAAATGAAAAGAAATCGTAGCCAATCCCCGTCCACCTCCAAACCTATTTCTGATAAGATTATTTCACTGTTAACGCCAAATACATTAGTTTTGGAATACAAGCGTTCTAAAAAGGACAGAAATAGTTAAGAATAAACAAACCTTCACCCTTTCGAGCCATGTAGCCCTGGCAGATGAAATGTTGGCTCTCTTCGCAGGCTTTGACTGTGAATTTGTGACCGTTAGTAAACTTCTGCAACACGGCACATTTCCCAGGTATGCAGGATTGATCCCCAGCATCAAGCAGCGCACTCTCTTCTATGGCCACTGGAAAGGAGAACTATATCACATGTGCCGAGGAAACATGTGTGGCTAAAGCATATTTTAAAGGAGGCAAAAAAAGATTCGGATAAATAGGGAATTCAAAATAAACGGTGCTGGCCCGGAAAAATAAGATGAGTCCGGATAAATGGGATTGGCCATGATGCATAGATCGGATTCGGAGAAATGATGCGGACCCGGATAAATGAAGCGAATCCGGATAAGTGGGAAGATCTGGATTAGTTGGTGGGTTCGGATTAATGGGTTGGTCCGGATAAAAAGGAAGGTTAAATGGAACTAGTCCGAATAAATAAGGTGGGTCCGGGCAAGTGGGACAGAGCATGATTAAATGGGGCGGATCCGGATACATGGGGTGGATTCGGATAATTGCTGGTGGAGTTGTTTTGTTCCTGCGGAGCTTTTCTGATTACCTCTCTTATGTAATCTTTCAAGTGATATGAATTATCAAGACAAGTTAGGATGAATATAATATAGTACGGCCCTTTATAGTAGGCCAAAATATTCCATAAAAAAAGTTAATTATACTCAGATTAAATTCAAATTTTATAAAACTTATATGTAAAATGAATGATATAAATTAACGTTAGCCTATATAGCATAGCGCCCTGATCAATGAAGATGTCTTCAAAAAATATCCCTTTTGCAAGGAATGCAACGAAAACAACATGTGTCTTGGCAGTCAGCTGAGGCCTATTAATTGACGTCAAGATTTTAGCTCAGCTGACTGAAAGTCAACTGACGTTAAGGTAAAGCGCTTTGTCCGTCGTCCGTCCGGGCGTCCGTTAGCAGGGCACAAATCGTAATCTCTTGCTATGGAAGCCTCTAAGTGAACATCCATGGAGATCAATAAAAAATCTCTTGGAAACCTGAAATAGGTCACTGCGACCTATATCCTCCGATCTATGGGGCTTGTAAGTACACCCCAGAATAATAAAAATTTTGATACAAAATCTCCAGTATCTTGATAATCAATGCATAGATTTGTTATTAATTCAGCTGATAGTCCAGACCCATGGATCTCTAGTTTTCTTTTAAACCAGTGATATGCCCTCCATTCCTGCCATGGAAATCAGTTAAAATGCTTGTCAATATTCACCAATCAGCGTTTAAATATGGCCTGGGAGATGCCCCGAGGAGAGTGCCGAGACTCGTCTCTCTGTTCGGAGAGAATTGCTGTGACTGGAAGGGTGGTAGAGTGCTCGGCGGGAAAATGTATCGGCGGCGATGCCAAATCACTGTAAGAATAGTCTTAGTACATCATTTATGAAATGATTTGAAAGTTTTTATGCCAAGTTGTTCTAAACTGGATTAAAAAACTAAAGGTAAAAGTTACAATTTATAAAATGGTATTAGATATGTGTATTTAAAATCCAGAACGCTAGTTTAAGCTGCTTCTAGAAATATGTCTCGGTCAGAGAACCATGAAATGAGAATTTCGAACCTCACTTGTGATGCGGGTCACAAAATTAGTGGCATCCCGCTGCAGGGTTGGCAAGTTTTAGGCAGGATGATTTTAACCATAGGTTATTATTAACCGGCTAAAACTGCCCCGCTTATTTTGTTTACATTTTTTGACTTATAAATTTACAAACTACCACGTCTTTCCGCGTTGTCAGTTAACGTGGTTTATATGAAACCAATCTTTTAACAGTTATGCCGGATCACATGTTAATAACTGAGAACCTTGTCATGGGTGTTCTTCACTTCCTGTCACGAGATCTTCCGTTATAAAGATTTTATCACGAGAGTGGAAGATTGGTTAACTTTCAGTTGAGAACATTAGGCCTACCAATAAAAAAAATGTACTTTATATTTAAAGTATATTCATAAACCGGCCACGCAAGTTATCATACACATATACAGAGACCCCGAAATACATGCTATGTCATGTCGATATACAGAGGTTTCATATCAGCCTGGCCTTTAATATTCTTGGTGACGCAACGCTCCTGAATGAAATCGACAAGTACCACGATTCACGAGTGTGACTTCACTGAGAACAGTCACTCATCGCCCTTGATTGATAAGTTTTACGGGGCATGTGTCGTCACTTTGCTCTGTGACACTCCATACGCGAATGAAACTAAATGACAACAAAGTTGTCCTTGAATCTGTGAAGGTACTTTGAAAATAGAGTGACTGTACATGGTTGGTTGTGTAGTATCGGCCTTTTAATATAAATATTATGAACCGGCTTGTTGGGTATTGCTTTTGTACTGGCCTTCGGGCAGCCGTATCTTCTCTCGGTCCTACGGCCCTTGGGCTGATATGTCACCCTTAGACCAATACGAAGCCAGTTAATAACATATAAATGTCATCCTTATATACACAATGCCCATCGGCAGATCAACCTCAGATGGATCAATAATCTTGAAAAAGTAAGCTAATCTACAAAGTTCATTCTTTTATATAAAGAAAATATATCCCATGGTTTACAAGGAAACTTGTTTTCCCCATCATTATACATCGTGCAAGTGTATTTTGAAAAAACATACCCGTGTTTTTACCATCAAGATACCAGTCAGTTTTTCTCTGACCGATAAAGAACTCTTTCTTTTCGTTATTTTTGTGGACACCAAGCTGCTTTCCTTCTCGTAGGCACGCGCGTCTTGCCTGATACCACGTGACCAAACTGTCCCTGAAGACTTGCCCGCACTGTTCCTTGCTGCCACTGCAGACTTAGGGATAAATACGGAGAGACAAGTTCATCAAACACTGGCATGAAGGGTGGTCCCTGGAGTCACTTAAAATCATATTACACTGTTTGCTAATACCATTTCTGATTCACTATAAAAGTTCTGTTAAATAGACCTTTTTACTTTTTTTTCGAGGAGGGGGGGGGGGGGCGTAAAATAATAAACAACAGAACAATTGTTTAGGCCTTATCAGATTATTCATTGGCTGAAAAGGGATAATATATGATGGTAATCAGAGGTATTGGGCGTAACCAGGAGGGGAGCCATGCGCCCCCCCCCCCCCCGCCCCGTCAACCCCGGTTTTATCCTGGAATTTCACTTAGTCTAATAATGATTAAATTTTCTCAAACACATTCATGAAATTCCTTTCAATGGTTTACGCATATCTGGGAATTACTTCTACATTTCATATGATTTTTATTTAAGAATTATCTTGTACAACTGACATTTTTAATTGAAATTTAAACAATAGTATGTTGCATGGAATTATTGTATGTATACATATATATATATATATATATATATATATATATATATATATATATATATATATATCACAAATGCACGGAAGGAATGCACGGACTGTCAGATATGGTCTCCAAGCCTCATTCACATGATTAGATTTCTGGGAAGCGACAGGCATAAAATTTGAAAATTACCTTTGTCCTGACAAACGTATGCTCGTTTACGACAACAATTAACTGCATGGACCTGCTTGTCGGTGAAAAACGAACATTCCCTCAAGTGCGTGGAATCCTCCCTCTCGCTGGCAACACCGAGTCCTGTCGATAAACATCAGGTGATGAATTAAACCAAACTATTAGGAATGATCGTAGTACTCGAATCGGTCTAAATTTAACCGTGCACTCGAGTTCAAAATCAGGACCTGAGTATTTTTTTATACCTGTATATCTTAACATTTAAACAATTATTTATGTAGTTATTACTTTACCTATACCTCTAAATCATTATATTTCCTATCACTATCAATAACCTGTTGCTGCAAAATAAAGTCAACTGTACCATTCCACAAACCTTATTCCATAACTTTTCATCTGCACCTTGGTCATATTGATAAAGGACATTACACTCATGGTGTTACTTCTGCTTCCACGAGAAGGTTATGCGTTCATCCCGGTTCGTATGTGTGTGTGTTAACAACTAAATACACAATCATGAACGGAATCTAATGAACTTTTCAACGTATTTGGCGTATGGAAAAATGAAGAATCGATTAGATTTTTGTGTGGATCCAGCACATGATGCGGATTCAGAGAGATCGTCAAGGAATATTCACAAATGTACTGTCACTTATGCACGAGGCTTAGGAGCAACACACAATACCGACAGCCAATTATGTATACCGGAGGCTTGCATTCATTAGAATGCAGATTTCTACTGTATTAAATGTTTCACCATTGAATGTCGCCTTGGTAACAAGTCAGAGTCGGGTACATAATACTTACCCTTTACGCCGTTACACGATAAGATTTATCTTATCTTTCTCACATTAAAAGGCATGATTTCTCGTTTTCTTTGATCGTTTGCAGTATATCCAATTTACTTTTTCATAATTTTCATTATCTGATCAATAAAATTTAAATATTTGTTGATATAGTTAATCCTCTCACACTCACGTAAGGTTTATATAATTAAACCATAAATAAAACAACAGAACATTAACAGTATTTTAACTTACCCTCATATATTCATACCTGATGGTATTTCCTGTTCGAACATAACCACTTTCAGGGAACAAGGAAGGATGGAGACCGATGTTCATGAATACACGGCTAGTCACATGCATATAAAGACAGAATAAACAACTAAACGACTTAATTAGCCAGCCCTCATAATAATTGGTCAATCATGATTCTTTCATTGACGCCAATTTTCTTGTTTTTATTTTATTGTATATATAACCATGCTGTGTTATCTCTGTTTGTGTATTTTTCGTTCATTTCACTCCCTTTATATATATATATATATATATATATATATATATATATATATATATATATATATATATATATATGCTCTGGTGATAAGAGGTTTAACATGGATAACCACGCGGTAGTGTCAATATATAATACTAATTAGGTTCATGTAGAGAATATTCTTAATATACT
The DNA here is from genome assembly GCA_026874595.1 of Sipunculus nudus. NCBI lineage: Eukaryota > Metazoa > Annelida > Sipuncula > Golfingiida > Sipunculidae > Sipunculus > Sipunculus nudus. Next base: position 5,477,285 of record CM049308.1, read on the forward strand.
CATTATAACTAGAATACTGTGGTTGGATTTTTTTTTCGCCAGGGTTTCAAATTCGCGATATATGCAAAAGGAAAATTTTAACCTTAATGAAACCATGTAAATTATAGGGACATAAACAGGTTCAATATTATGCCTATTCATTCACACTATCAGTTCAATTTTGCTATATATAAAAGTGTCCCAGCAAAACCATCCCAGCACACAGTCTTAGTACCTGGCACACGGCTATGTAAACTTTGTCATGGCTCTGCGTGTTGGTAAACACAGTCCACGTGTTTCTGTTTACCATAACAAGGCCGTGTGACCGGAAGTCCGATATGGGCCGCAACACGCGATGTTTCAATCAGCGGGAACATGTATTACATTTTTGGGCCAAGTCAGTCAGGGCACCTCCTGATTGACACGTGTTGTGGCTCCGCGATGCACACGGTCCAACGCGCTGTGTTTATGTTGACACCTGTGCTCGAGATCTTTCCGCTGTTTTTAACACTCATTTTACATGAGTAAGCATATGGTTTCAAGGCAATATTTTGGCAGGTACAGATTTATTTAAAGGAAAGAAGCAATATCGTGTTAATTAAACATACTTTATAGGTGACTGGGCCCCTTTGACATATATTGTATATATACAACCTGTAAATGATAGATTGATATGATAAATAATATCATATCATTATATAATCTGCCGATAATGAACTAGAATTTCAATTTGTTCGAAGTTCCCTCTCAAGTCCTATTGAATTGTTAAGATTTTCGCGTAAATGCTACTTGTTTGAAATATTCAAATGTGAAGGGTTCTCTATAGTGTGATCCCTAAAATTCATCCCTCGCGAACCATTTAAAAGTGTAACTTGCGAAAATATATCCTCGCGAATATGAAGCCGACCGGGGTATATTACACCGCAATACCTGGGACTACCTGATTTCTATAATATATGACACAACTATCTGAGGCAAACTCCAACCTATATATATGAGATCACACCGTTGCTTACTGATCTTATCTCGAATATGCGACACCGCTGACTGATGGTAACTCTTTTCTTGAAAATATGACACAACTACTTAAAGTCAACCCTTATCTGGAATATATGACATGACAACCTGATGTCAATCTTATCTGAAAAATGTGACAATATTGCCATTTGGCACAATATTTGATGGCAGCGACGGACGAAATATTTAATACATCACTATATAAACTTTTTTTCCAAAAATATATGACTTCAAAATCTGATTATCTGATTTGTATCAAGAAAGTGTGACACCCAATAGCACCATAACATTACAAAAACTGGTGCAATCACCTTTGAAGAATATATGACACCACAAACCTATTTTTAATTCTTGTTTAGAATACACATGAAACCTCAAGGTTATGCTAACCAATGTCAATGATATATACATTGTTAGCTAGTGTTAGGGTTGATGGGTTTATTTCTATATCAATATTTGGGTCAAAATGTTTTGTCCCTGTACTTTCTTTTGTCCCCAGAGTGCACAACCATCGATTACCTTTTTTTTTCTTTCTTACGCGTGTGTTTGCGGTAAATGGCTGATTAACATACACTGACCTTCAGGTAAGGTTTTAGTTGATGGATTTGCACCTGGTATTTTTTTACCTTGATAATATTACATAATATCTACTCCATAGCTGAATCCCGATTACCGCTCAGTTGCTTCTAGCTATAAGCTGTATTTCTGCTTTCAGTGAAGTAGACAATACACACTGGTTTCTCGACAGCAAAACTGCTTGTTCAGCAATTTACACCACATATTTAACCATACTATAAAGAAAGCATTCTTTTCCTTACCTCTTAAAATAAGGGGACAAATATTAAGGAGATGCAAGGACCTCTTTCTTGGATGTTTTCACGAGGGAAGCCTCAGGACACAAGAATAAAGTGTAACCGAAGAAATGGGGATAAGGAAATGATTGATTGTACACAGTCATCTACGTATATAGTGTTCCCTATTAAGGAAAAAAAAAAGGAAAACCGCACCTGAACTTACGTTTACCTTGAGATCCATTGACGTAAGTCCATCCATTGAGGTCCCTTTTACGTAGAGGGGTCCACACGCTCGCAACATCGTTTTCAACCATCCAGGAGAGACTGGCGTTTTTCTGTTCAAAAGGGTTGACCAGACTCGAATTCAGTTTCTCACAGTGCTGGACCGCCTCTTCGTATTTTCCCTTTCTGTTAGCCATGTTTATGCGGATGCTCTCCTGCAGCATGGAGGGAGAGGACATTCAGCGAGTTACAACCTGGTATTGTTGAATTAATGTATCATAATTAATATAATCACTATATTTTACATGCAGTTCCTTTCTCAAAAAATAAATCTCACACGTATATGGTATCAAGTTAGTCCATTAAAAATTTTTACAAAATCTCTGATTTGATGATTCTGAAAAACTGATGCATTCTAAGCATGTAACGAGAACCAATGCTGTATACAGGCTAAAGAACATTAGTGGATTGCACCGTCTTCCAGGAAAACACTTATCCATGGTGTAATTAATGTTGCTTTATTCAAAAACAGTAATTTTGTCTATGAACCCAGAATGAGTTTTTATTTCATCTGTACTCCAATTTTTCCACAAGGAGACCCCTTCATGGTTGTTCCTAAATTGGCATAATGTCACATGTAAACTGGTGTATAACAAAGACCGATGGTGCCATTTACAATCCTTTTTGCTTTGTGTCCATCCGTGTATTTTCATTGGGAGAAATCACTAATATCTAATGCAGGATTGGTTCAAAATAACAGCCTGAAATCATGCATCTCCACCCATTTTATAAGATAAGATAAAAGCTAAGATAGGATAACATTTATTTGCCTTCAGTTTCGGGTAGGAATATGTTGTTGACTTGTAATTCATATAAAAATAAATACATAAAAATAACACAGAACGTATTTGGCCCATCTACAATCGTTTTCCCACTGCATTCGCCATCTACAATCAGGCACGTATTATTAGTGTATGTAGGCCGAGATCAACCTAGTCAATTACAACAACACAGTGTGTTATGTTGACGGATGTATTGTGTAATGTTCTTGATAAATACTGTTCATATACAAATTGTATCGTAATCCAAAGGTATCATACTAGGAATGTATCGTAACAAGGTATAATATGAAGTAAGAAGACGATGAAAATGATGACAAAAAAGAAGAAGGGGGTTGACACCGTATCCGGCCGTACTTTCTGTATCCTTGGCACAAAATAATTAGACCTGTGCAACATCCAAAGTCGTGGCTATCACCAAAACAGCGAGAACGAGAATAGGCTGACTGAAAAAGTGATCGCGTGACGTCATATGGAAAAACGCAGTGGGCAGCAGGAGAGCCACTGAGACCAGAACCGATCACCTAAAGTTATAAACTCTGTTTCATTCCAATATGTCGCATATACGTACAGCATCTCTAGCACTGCTACATATATCTCAGGAGTGGTTAAAATTTATTAGCCTGAAATGTTGCTTGTCCGTGAATCCTGGATTGCTTTATCTTAACTGAGTGTAAGAATGGCGGCGCCTTAATACGTTTTTCATGGTGTCCATCTGTGCATATGTTTTAGATGAAAAATCACACATATCTCCGGAGTGGTTTGACTTATCGGCCTGACACATTGCATGTCCATAGATATAGCAATACTCTATCTTGTATACATGAATGGTGGTGCCATTTGCAACCGCTTTCATCTGGCATCCATCTGTCGGTCAGTTTTTGGTGAAAATCACACATATTTCAGGAGTGTTATAATGGTGCATGCCCAAATATCTTGGATAGCTTTATTTTGAACACATGATTGGTATTGCAGCCTACAATATTTTGGTTTAGTTTCGTCCATCCGTGCGTTTCGGGACACTTTGGCATCTCTGATGCCACAAAGTTGGAGGGCCTTCATTCAGGAAACTTTCCATGCCTCACGTTATCCATCATTCCGTGATTCGGCGGACATTGCCACTGCCTTAAGGATCATGTCTCTTTCATCCTATTTCACTATATTGAACGTGAACAGATGGAACAAAAGTACTTTTTCTATATTTTGAGCAAATTGCATGATTATAACTTACCACCAGCATCTTGGCCCTATCTCGCTGGAATGCGAAATTATCGTTATTAAGCGTAATGCTACAGCATGGAGGACACGAATAATTTTTATTTTGTTCGAAATATGTTAGGATGTTACTTAACTTACAAACGCAATTTAAATTTAATGCTATGCATCCCATTGTGCTGAAAATTACTGCTAAATATCCTGCTAGACATGATTATGGTAATGATGATGATGATCATGATGATAATGGTTACAGCCTGGTTTAGGTGAATGGTTACAACATGATTAAACTCTTATATATATACCCTACCTCCCTCACCTTCCTCTGTCCCGTATAGTGACATATAGATACAGTTGTTCGTAGACATACAAGTATATAGCTACATTTTCCAAACGGATCATCCAGTCTCAGTCCCAAACCGACTGTAAAAATCTGATTGTGTGCCTGCAGAATGGGCCCTTTCAGCCACACTAGCGTCATCGGTTTGCGACGGAAGATACTGATTAATTAGGTCCGTTTAATGGTCCACATTTGTTTTATCTGAAATGGAAACAATAAAACGTTTCCTCTTGTCCTTTAGTTTAAAGGGAAGGTTCTTGTCCAAATAACTGGCAGCTATTTATGTTTTATTAAAAAAAACCGCGTGCTGGCTCACTAGAACCGAACCAAGCAGACGACAGTTATGAGGAGTGCGCATGCTCTTGAAAAAGGTAGATAACACGGAAAATTACTATATGCAAGATTATATTAGACCAAAGGCATATATGGCAGTTACAGCATGAAACAAAAAATAGATAAATTTTTGCTTGTTGCACATCCAAGATTGATCAGAATCTTTATTAGATTAATCATAGATAAAATTCCCAGGTTAAGCCGGCCTCCCATCAACCGAATTTTTTATTGTCGACCGATTCTTTTAAACCGGCCTGAAAAATCTGCAAGTCTCCCCGGCCTGCGAGTGACAGCCTACCTACCGACTTTTCATGCAGATCAACAGATTTTTCAACTCATTTTGGGTCAATTCTTATTTCGTCTCCAGGATTATAATTGGGATCAGAAATGATAAAAAGAAGGAAAGGTAGGTTGTAAATCAGCCGATTTGCTTTTTTTTCAATTCCGTCATAACATCTACCTAATTACCACGACAGTGTCATAAGTTTTTGCAGCCGATATTTCCTGCCGGAATATTGAATTATCCGGCAAACAGCATCCTAAAATCTACCGATCCTACCGATATTTCCGGTCGGCGAAAAACGGCGGGAAAAATCGGTAGATGGGCGGCCTTCTTCAGATGGCACTTCTTCTCGTTAGTTCTGGATACTTATCTGGTATAAGCTATTCCTCAATTTTGTTATCCAATGTATTATAATGCACTTCGAGCTCCACTTCATAGTTTTTCTTCATTCCTTAAACATGGACCTCAACCTGACCGTGGTCTAGTTCAAAGTTAATGATCTTAAAACATACCCACCTATCATATTTGCATACTCATGTGTTTAAAATTGTTTATACTGTTTATACTCACGTCAAATATATCTGTGACCAAATTCCATCTTCGCCCAAGTGCTGAGTGTATTACAAACAAGATAGAAATACAGCAGAGGTAACTAACACACAAATTAATCCATATCAGATATAAATAGACTAATATATACAACGAGGAAGTTTCTGCTCCAGGATTGGCTTATGATAAACATGACGTCATAAACCGGATATCCCTTGCACGTTTTGATAAGAAAACAACACATATAAAAATCAACGAATATATCAGTTTAAGGTAATCAATGGCATATGTTATTAATCATTTGAAAATTATCTATTACATTAGTTGGCATTATATTTATCAAACCCACAATTGCCTAATTAAATCATTTTATTTTTATATCCGGGTTCGACATTAACCATGGCAAAATCTCAAAAGCTTGCGTTAGAAACATATATAACAATGAGTGTGCTTGTGAGGGTGGGATTATTGGGCTGGGGGCGGGTTTGGCGGTCTGATTTGTAGAAAGGGCGGTGGCGGGATGAAATGTTCCTCTCCAAAGTATAAAAAATAGTATAAAAAGCAGTTTAAACCGGATGATTCGCATACATAATGATCTTTTCCCTTTGCATAAAGAAATCAGTGAAATTTGTAATAATTGCTGGACAACACCAGTGTCAGTGACAAAACACACATATCCTCGGTTACGCATCCCGGTTCGCCAAACGATTCTATCCAGCTGCCCGTATCGTTCAAACCAGGGAGGTAATACCTATAACAATACCTCCATGGTTATATCAGGGGTATATTGTGTGCCAACAAAGATGCGTGAAGGTGCATCTGGAAAAAAAAAACATGTGTCATGTCTGTCCGTCACGTGATTCAGACCCTCCCCCCCCCCCCCCCCTCCCCGACCATGTGAAAGGCAGGCTTATTAGGTTTTATGAGTTTATTTTTATATCGATATTTAGGTTAAAATCATTTGAGGGTTGACTTTCTAAGGGCCCACAGAGTACAAAATCATGGATTTCTTTCTGTTCCTTTTTTTCTTCTATTTTGTTCTACCTCTTATGGTTGAATTTCCAAAACTAACAGTTTGACAAAGTAATAATCTAAGGTTACAGCTAGGTTGGCACCTGATACTTATTTCTGACTTTCCGGGTCGTATACGTGTACCCTCCCCCACCCCCCCCCCCCCACCCCACCTTATTTGCTAGTCATTTTAGCAGTCTACATGTGTATATAGTTAAATCGTGGCAATATATGAGCCCTATATAGCTGCCGTCACGGTAGAGATTACAATCGAGTATTTTATACTTCTACTAGTAGAGACGCCAATAGTGGTCCTACTTTTCTACGAGCTTGTAGATGAAATTTAATGAACACTTATTTTTTTTAATTTGATTTATTTATGATAAAATTTTTCCATATGTTCATGTAAAATAAATTTACACTTACAGTTTGTTATAAGCATTCTTACAGCAAATTAATAAATGATTTTGTCCATACAAGTACATAACTGCATGTATAATGTTTCTACTTTAATGAATACATTTATACATGTAACATTCAAAGAGTATAAGACGATATGTTGAGTTAAGACTGGTGGTGTTAGGTGAACCTTGTGGAGCATATATCATTCTCTCTGTCAATATGCATCTGGAACCTCAATTTGTCAAATGCTAGATGAATATATAATTATGCTAGGCTAAGTTAAAAAAAAGGAACATTTTGGTGTAAAGCAAGTGAACCATTCTTTTTATATGACAGTGTTAAAAAGTGTCAAACATGCTGAGGATAGTGATTTCAAATTCTATTGTTATATATATATATATATATATATATATATATAGGCATTTAATTAAAAGTAAAGGGAATATATTACATGCACGAGCTGCTCAGTTGTAAGTTAAGAAGACACGTTTGATCCAATATAAGTGAATATAATTTGAAGGTCTTGTTGTGCTCCCTAGAGGATTCTTATTAATATACATATATATATATATATATATATATATATATATATATATATATATGTATATATATATATATATATATATATATATATATATATATATATTTCTCATAGCAAAATTACATATTCACCCTGTATAATACTGGATGTTGTCCTGTTAAGATTTTAATTTGTGTCACAGTCATATTTGTCGTAAAATAGTTTAAATAAATCACAGTATTTTAATCTAAATGTGAATTGTGAATATTTTATTGTAATAATAGTATAGTAAGAGGAATCAGTGAGCTTTGATATTTGCTTTTAAGTTACACATTGCTTTTAAAGGGACGCATATTTTATAAATATGTTGATGCAAATGATTATGTGAACAAATTAAAATATTCTTTGAAGACCTTGTGTGCTCTCAAATGGGTAAAAATCTAATTTTCTACTTGTTGAATTTATTTTGCCAAGTTAATATGAACTAAAATAACAACTCCATGTGCTTTGACATGTGCTTTCATATTATATATTACCTTAAAGGGCTTTGAAAGTGATGTTTTAACAAAATGTTGCCAAAGAATCAATCGACAAATTAATTATTATTTTTTGATAATCTTGTTGTGATCCAAAACTAGAAATTGTCCTGGTAAGATATCATTTTCTCTACGATAGAGGAAACACTGGCTCTAACACAGGACCAAGAATCAAACCATCCAGGGGTGTCCCGGTGTAATCAGAACAGCGAGTAGAGCTGTCGCAAGTTTAAATTTTGAGCTAGATGCACAATGCGAAAACATTGTCTGTGTGTATACTCCTGATTAATTTATCATTTTTTCCTATGTGTAATCCATTCATGTTCGTTCTTTGTAAAATAAATGTTTATGCTTATATTGATATTTTATGGTTTATTCACTGCGTCTGTGTGCAATGTACTTATAATGCGTTTTTAGCACTCTGGCGATGAAATTTATTACATATATTTACATACAAATTCATTAATACAATAATTTTCATGATAAAATTATATAAATAAATCAATTTATTAAAAAAAAAGAATCAATGAACATCTATAAGTGAAATATTTATGATAAATTACAAATAATCCAATAGATCAAGTATCTTAATAATCAGGTAATTAGTTAATGAATGAATTTATTTATCTATTAAATTATTCATCAATTAATTACTCAGTGATAAAAATATAACGAATAAACAAATCAATAAATAGATAAATGAATGAATAAATAGATAAGTAAATTAACAAATTAATTTATTATAATTATGCCTATTATTATTATTATTTCGTCGGCAAACATTCCTGTGTGCAGTTTCTTTAATATGTTAATAAATGTTTTAAATATGATGATATATTTAATATTAAAGGCAATCAGTAACATGTATGTTAACTTTATTATCTGTTGCTCACAGGTATGTCCTATATGTAGGCCCTTCTATTTTTTATCAGATTTTTGTACTATATTTCTCTCGGGTTTCTTATAAGATTTCACAATATTTTGAGATTTATGAGTGTACGAATGTTCAGTTGTGTGGAATACATTATGCACAGCAGATTTTCTAATCATCCGATTACGCACATTTTTGCTTTGCTATACTCGTCAAATATTTTTTTTTATTAATCCATGTTAAAAAAAATCGTGTGTTTAACGTCCTATGCAACATCGCCTTCCATTTTTTCAACGGTCAAATACTTTGCCGTTTTCTTCTCGTTGTGATTTCATTCACATGCGTTTCGCGCCCTGACACATTCTTCACGATCAAACATCGTTTCTGAAACACATCTTAGATAATATCCAAGTACTTTTGCAGAATAGGTGATGCCATCGCTTTCTCTGATAAGTTCACTGACCAGTTACAATCATTAACCCTTGAAAGATCCACGCAAGATTTTTGCGTTTGTGGTTCTCACAAGGGATGTGCAACCGGAAGCTGACAAAATCTGCAAGACCGGAGATCAGATCCAACATTTCCCTATTATTCTTCCAAAACTCATGATAACTGAGTTTCACTTTGATTTTAATTTAATACACCTTCCACAACTTTTAAGATTTTTCCAGAATTTGCATTTCCAGGGAAGGTAAGTACATAAAATAATTTCTCTTAAAACTAAAAGTTCAATCTTTAACTATAAATATTATCATCATATTCATAGACATTAATATCAGATTATGAAATTATTAAGTTAAATACCAATTTGAATCCTTAAATAGATTGGTAACTGACAGTCCCCACCATGCTATACTCATTGTCTACAAGATTGTAAAAAACCGTGAGCAACTACTTAAACTATACAATGAAATAAAGTAAATTTGAAAAAAAAACAATAGATTATTAGATGCACATTAAGAGAGGTGCTTTGTATCATGCTGACATCAACTCATAGCCTTCAATTACGCTGTTAGCTAAAATTGATCATGGTTAGGCTGTATCTGTAAATAAATTTAAATGAGTGATAATTATAAGTTCAACTGGTGATCACTGATCAATCATATTGTAATATTACACATGTTATTATTAAGTGGTATACACAAGCAAGCTTTTATGTTATATTTTGTAGGAAGTGCGGTTTGCATACTATTTAAATTTTACATTAATGAGTTAATATATGCAGCACTGCATGCACCTTGGCAGCTATGCACTTGATTGTTTAAATGTGTTATGATACAAGACAAGAAAATTGTAGTATATCAATTTGTAATTCTCTGTCATACAAAAGTAACATTGCTGAGTGACACAAATTTGGAAAAAACTAGTTACAAACACAGAAAACTTCCTCTAACCCTAATGTGAATAAGAGGTAGACATTTAAACAAGAATCTTTTGTTAATTAACATACCGACATACTATGCGACACTACATACTTAAATAATTTAAGTACAAATCCATCAGCTGCAATTTTGGCAATACTTTTTGAATAAAACTAACAATTATATTTAGATTAATCAGAGCATTGTTCCTGTACACTGATTAAAAGTCGTATTGATCTGTTTTGATTTTTTGTAAATCACACTATCATTCTTACTGTCCACTTAATTCCACTTTCATCCAATACTTCTGGAAGAAAGTAGAGGAAACCCCATTTCCTCCAATTTCTTCCAATGTCTCGGAAGAAAAAAATTTCTTTGAGAAAAAAACCAACCCTGCTCAGAAGCCCTAATATACAGCAACCTTCCACATTAAGGGTTGTCTTTCAACGTAAGAGCATCTAATGACCCATCATAGTGCCATTCTTAGTCATGTTGAGAACCTTCAATTTCTCTGGATTTGGATGTGGATGCAGTGTTTTTGTCATATTTGATCTCATGGCCTATAGTTAGGCTGTCACTTAAAATAAACCAGTCCAGTTGATATGAGACCCGGTCTCCACCATAATGATACAAAGGTGGGGTTGGGGATGTCCCCACACTGTATCACAAGCAGTTGCTGATGTTGGTGGCTGACAATGTTCCAAGACCAGTTTGATGACAGAAGTCTTTATTCAATAGCAAGAGCCACCCAGTCTCCCTCTGACTCTCTGACTCACTCAGCGCGCACTACAGATAGTTTTGTTACAGAGCTTTCACGTGACATATGAGACGTACATATCCATATTTCTGCATTTCGTCATAAAAGCTAAACCTTATTGGATGACTCAAAGTAGGTCACAATTACATCAGAGTTGTAAGTGTTCTTCCTAACTTTCCTGTGGTCTGATTGGACAAAAGTTCCATGGAAAATCCCAAGTCTGACCTGACATGCATCCAGTTATAGACTGACCTACAAGTCCTATTTCCAAACTCGTATAAACATAATCTGCCTGCCTCATCATAGAAACCAATTTAGAGCTAATTTGTGAGAGTACATTTAGGCTCTACAAACATACTGAATTACCATTAGATACTTCGTTAGGTCGTCTGATGAACCATTAATAATTCTTTGGCTCTGTCTGAATATCAGAACAGACTGAAACCATAATTGAACTTCATTTGCCTCTAAAGTAAATTTTAGATGAAATATTGTAATATTCCTTTAAATATATGTCAAGTCACATATACACCCTTTCCTACTCCATAACACAGTCATTAGACTATATTTTTGTACTTTCTGACAACACCTATCACCCAGAAAAAAAATTGTTGATTGTTGATACTCAGGATTTCTGGCAAATATCCCTGCATGTTTGATGAATCTCTGAATGCATGAATACATGCATGAGCTACTGGATGAAAGCCAACTTTAACACTGCACAGGATAAAACTTGTTCCAGTGAGAATGAATTAAAAAATTTGTTTTTGTTTTGTTATTCAATTGTAGCTCATTGCCAAGATTACTGGCTCAGTGTTTACCATGATGTTGATGCAATAGAATGGATGGCCATTGCAGGGCAATTCCCTGTAATACTTCTGTCATGATGATTGAAGTAGAGCTACCAGTCCAAAATAAAAGCTTACTGAGTCATGTATTCATAGTTTCTGACTGCCTGGGGTAGGTGTGTTTGGAGCTGACCTGTCTGATGGTGCAGCCTCCAGCTCATGCTGAGCGACTGACAAACACGTCCTCATACATTTCACATCATGGTAACCAGCAGTACATTATAGGGATGTAACAATGCATCAAATAATTGATGCATTGAATTGCAACCCTTTTATTAATTTAATTGATTTCTAACCTCAAAATAGATTTTTTTTCGATTAATCCTTTTGTATGTAGCATTAGGAAATGATCAGTAAGCTGTTTAGTTTGACAGAGTCCACTGTAATGTCAAGACTGAACTGTGCTTATGCTCAAGGTCCAGTTTTAAAGCTCACTGGTAAACCACTTGCACAGAAACCTTAATGGTGGCGATGAATAGAGAGCAAGCTGAACTATTCCTTTATTTGCTAATCTTCACTAATATCCATTTTGGTAAAATATTTGTTATTATTCAAAAGAAAGTCTTAAATTTACTGCAGAAGTAATACTTAAATTGAGGATTGAATTGGAAGTAATTCAAAGGCCCCTCACAATTCACAGGACGACAGCCAACCTGCTCATGCTGTTCATGTTTATAATATGAGGGGCATGTTGGCTCTTGTGTCCCATTGTGCCCTTGAAGCAACCCTTATTTCACTTTAATAAACATTTTCTTGTGCTCTCCATATGCCTCCTAAACTATGCTAGATCCATGTTAATCTGACACATTCCAAACTATTTTACAAGTAGCAAATATAAGTTACCACAAGTCAAATTTTGGTCAGTTGGCTTTTCATCTCAAAGGGTAAGAATTACCTCCTACCTGCTTGACAGGACAGCCAAGTTTTAAAGTTAATGTCAAGCCTTGAACAGCCAAGGAAAAAAAATCTGGACAAGTTTAAAGACAGTATGTTCAGATAATTAATTCATCAGACAATTAAATACCTCTTGAATTAAATAAAATATGTTTTCAAATAATTGGATGTGTAGAAGTCTGCATAACCAATATTGTAGTGTAATACATAATGATTTATCATTTTCACAGTTTCCCTGCCTGGTTGTCTCAACATGTTGAGACATTTAATGGACCTACCTGTGTTATTTGGAATTTTGTGTGCCTTATTGCCAGTCATTTGTGAGCCGTGCAGGTGGGAAGTGGAGGTCTCCAAAGTCTCCAATCCATTAACAGGGGTGCAGATAGCAGCCCTCAATCACACATCTCATGCTGTTGGGGATACTCTGACAGTCCTAGATGTTATTAACATTAAGCAGATTAAAGAGGTGAGCTAATTATGTCTTAATTATGTCTTATTTTCATAGATTTGGTGAGAAACTATTAATCATTAGCATGTAATACAAATATTTGAAATATACTTGTTAAACTAAAAATTTCATATTTCTGAAATTAAACTGATTTTGTCACTAATTTTGATGTTTATTGTTTTCACTTAAATAGAATCAGTATAATAATATAAATGTTTAATAAAGATTTTGTGGTAATTGATTCTCAATTACATCTGTTCTTTACATGTTAAGTGTAGACCTGACTACATTTAAGAAATTACATGTTCACAAAAAGGAAGACCTATGCGTGGTCTCATTTCATATAAATTAATGTTGTGAATGTTTGTATATTTAGTTAAGAGTTATGTTTGTAACTTGCCAGATGTTCTTTGATTGTGGCTGTTTATATCATACTTGTCCTTTTGCCAGGCATCACATGCCTAGTAATTAACAAATTGATTAATATACAGATATCCACATAAGATATTTCTGTATCAGTAGAACTGATACATTAAAACTGTCTTTGTTCAACAATGTGGTTAAAGTATAATCATGTGGTCTTGGTAAAGTTGTATTAATATTTGTATTGTTATTTTATTTTAACTGTCTAATATACAAGTCCATCATATTATGTATTTTCCTTTCAGATGTTGTGCAGTTATCCTTACTTTTTAAAGTTGACAGTGGTGTGTAATGGAAAGGTAAACTGTTCAGTATCTTATAAACTCATCTTTCGGTTTTATAATGTATAAAAAGTGGGGGATGTTTATTCAATATTCACTATATAATTCTTGGTTTAAATTATGATTTTATGGTGCTCCTGTGGTCCCCAGCTGAATTCTTAGCTCAGTTGACTGTAAGTCATCTAAGCTATAGCGATCACTCTTTGTCCGTCGTCCGTCCTGCCATCCGGCCATCCAGCTGTCTGTCCGTAAATAAGGCACAAATTGTAACCACTGGACCTGGAATCTTCCTACTTTACATCCAGAGAGGTCCATAAAAAATCTCCTTGAAAACCTGGAATAAGGTCTCTGTTACCCATATTCTTCAAGCTATTGGGCTCAGAAGTACCCCTCAGAATAATGAAAAATTTAATACAAAAATTCAAATATCTAAACAACTAATGCATTGATCACCATGATTCTTTGCATGGATATTGATCATGGAGTGTTTCTTCTGTTTCTGCAGACTGGTGGTGCCACCTGTATTTATTGATTTTTTACAATTTATTTTCTCTATTTTTGAGACCTCAAAAGATGCCGTCATCAGTTAACAGGGCACAAATTGTAAATGCTGGACCTGGAATCTTCTCACTTTACATCCAGAGAGGTCCATGAAAAGTCTTCTCGGAAACCTGGAATTACGGTAGGTCTCTGTTACCCATATTCTTCAGCTATGGGGCTCCGAAGTACCCCCAAGAATAATGAAAAATTTGATACAAAAGCTCAAATATCGAACAACTAATGCATTGATCACCATGATTCTTTGCATGGATATTAATCATGGAGTGTTTCATAAGTTTCTGCAGACTGGTGGCGCCACCTGTATTTTTTTATTTTTTTTTTACGATTTTTTTTTCTCTTTTTTGATACCTTAAAAGATGCCTTCATCTGTTAACAGGGCACAAATCGTAACTGCTGGACCTGGAATCTTCTAACTTTTCATCCAAATAGGTCCATGAAAAGTCTCTTTGACAACATAGAATTAGGTCTCTGTTACCCATATTCTTCAAGCTATTGGTCTCCGAAGTACCCCCAAGAATAATGAAAAACTTGATACAAAAGCTCAAATATCTGAATAACTAATGCATTGATCACCATGATTCTTTGCATGGATATTGACCATGGGGTGTTACATCAGTTTATGCAGACATGTGCCACATGTATTTTTTTTTACGATTTTTTTTTTCTATTTTGAGACCTTAAAAGATGCCTTCATCTGTTAACAGGGCACAAATCATAACTGCTTGACCTAGGAATCTTTTAGCTTCACATCCAGATAGGTCAATGAAAAGTCTCTTTGAAAACCTAGAATTAGGTCTCTGTTACCCATATTCTTCAAGCTATTGGGCTCCAAAGTACCCTCCAGAATAATGAAAAATTTTATACAAAAGCTCAAGTATCTGAACAACTAATGCATTGATCACCATGATTCTTTGCATGGATATTGATCATGGGGTATTACATCAGTTTTTTTCAACTGGTGGCGCCATCTGTATTTTTTATTTTTTACGATTTTTTTTATGTTTTTTAGACCATAAAAGATGCCATCATCTGATAATACGGCACAAATAGTATTGACTAGACCTAGAATCTTCTTTCTTGACATGCTGGGAGGCCCATGAAAAGTCTCCAGTCCTTGGAAACCTGAAATTAAGTCTCTGTCACCTATATTGTCCAAGCTGTGAGGCTGAGAAGTAGCCCCCCCCCCCCCCCAACCCAGAATAATTGAAAATTTAATACCAAAGTAGGGCACAAATCATAACCATGGGGCCCAGAATCTTCTAACTTGACATCCTGAGAGTTCCTCAAAAGTTCTCCCCAGAAACCTGAAATTGGGTCACAGTGACCTATACTCTCAGAGTTTTGTGGTATGTTTGAGCACCTCAGAAATATTGCAAAATACACACAAATTGCCAGATTCCTCATGAAAGGCTGGTTGGATTGTCATCAGATTTATTGTGCTTATTGGTCTTGATGAACTTAAGCTAATATGCATGAACAATGATGCCACCTATCATAATTGGTTGTCTGTGCAAGGCATAATATCAACTTGTCAGTAGGCTAAGCATCATGACCCACAGGTCACTTGTTTATTTTCTGATTAATGGATACAATTTCAGTCAATGATAAATGGGAAAAGTAGACCCCATGAAAAGTAGGTCAATCTTACCTGATATATCTGGAATCCACAGTCAAAGCTTTACAGAAAAACCTCTGGCCTTGGGAGCATACTCATTTTGACCATAAATCTGCTGTCAAACCAATTTTCAGTTGCACATATGTCCAGAAATATGACAAGGAAATTTTAGAATTTAACAAAAAAAGGGGTAAACCATTTCTAATCGACACCAAATGATAGGTACTATTTTGTAAACAGAAAAATTGAGAAGAGAAATCTTCAAAATATCATCACTTCAGCTATTTTGGCTGTATCGCATGCATTTATCATCTAGATGTGATGTTGATTATATGAGTCTTTATTTGTTTTACATTATTCAGGAGAGTCCTGCAATGACCTCAGAGATTGTCTTAACTGGTGGTCATCCGTTGATTATACTGGAATACTGGCCATGGTTTGAAGGATCAAGGAGTGTTGGAACTGTCAAGAATATCATTTATGGTGCTTTTGTTGACTTGGAAAATTTTGCAGGTAAAGACAATGTAATTAGTGCTTATCAAGAAAATATGCATATGTTTTGAGTATTGTTGGAATCTGAACAGGCTCACTCAGGTATGGGATTAGTTTGATAGAGAAATGGTATTGGTAAGCAATACTTAACATTTACAAATCCTGGTATTTTGGACTCTATTTTATGACAGTATTACTGTATGTTTTTTTTCCTTCAGTTTACAACATAAAAATAAACAAATTAATCAAAATCAAATAATTTTTAGCTCAGCTGACTATAAGTCATCTGAGCTATAGTTGTGGTCTGTTGTCCGTCGTCTGTCCATCTGTCCGTCCGTCCATCCGTAGATGTGGCACATTTTGAAACCATAAGACCTAGGAATCCAAAATTCAGCATAATGTTAGATGTCCCTAAGATCTCCTACCAAGCCAAACACTGGGTCTTTGCGACTTTGTTCCTTTAAGAAATTTAGGAAAAACCTCAATTTTTTATTTAAAACCTTTTTTCACACTTCAGGACTGCCTAAAATCAAAACCACTTCCTCATATTTGCAATAAATATTATGCATTTTGTAAAAAATCAGGAAAGATATTTGATCACTTAACACAAAACATGTTAAAACTAAGGACTTTTTTTCCAGTAATATAACTTAAATTAATCAAAATTAAATTGTATACCCAAAATTAGATCAAAATCTTTTAAATTTTTTAAAAAATTAGCAAAAATAAAAAATTTGTACCTTAAATTTTGCCCAACTTGTAACATTGGAGACCCCTCCCCCACCGACCCCTTCAATACACAGGCTGAATAAACGAGATGAATCTTATGATTTTAATGTTAAATAAATTCTTTTTTTGTGAGACTTGGACAAGTTTGATTTTTTTTTAAGAAAAAAATTTCAGGAATATAATCCTAATATTCAAATGTGATAAAATATTAGGATCTAATGTAAGTGCTAACTGACAAGATTTAAGAAGATATAAATACTTTGTAGCATTTCATTTATATATCTTAAAGTTGGCGGGGCCTAGGTGTGAATAACACTGTTAACTTGATATTAAAATTAGGAATATTGGTCAAACTTTGGGGGATTAATTTTTAACTCATGTGGCCATATATTTAACTTTTGAAAACTTAATTACCTTCACACATTATTTGTTTATGAAATGTTACTTTTATATAACACTTACAGTAGGCCTATTTGTTCCCTTGGTGCATCACCAAATGGTTTAGCTCATGTCCATTATTCTATAATTTACAGAGTTTCATTTTAGCAGGGCCATTTTCTCATAGTTTTTCTAATAATAATATACATGAAAAACCAAAAGAAATAAAAATAATTTGCAATTACTAATTTTTTCCAAAATTCAGCTGAGCGATGTGACCCACTGGTCCCTTGTTTTTATATTTTCAGAAATGTTGAATATATATGAAACTTTCTTGTGTTTGAAATTTTATAGAATTGCATGATAAGATGAAATTACATACATATGTAAAATTATGATATGATTGATTTCATACCTCTCCTTTATCCCTGTTTGTCTGCCTCTATGTCAGTGTCTGTCTGTCTCTTTCTACCCCCCCCCCCCCAAAAAAAATATAGCTGGACCCCCTCCCCCATGAATCAGCCAATGACAAACATGTAAGCAAATTAAGATGTGATGTTTCTTGTCAAGATCTCAATACAATAATTTTGTCAGTTGCACCCAAGTAGGCTATATCATTAGTCGTCTGATGTTTAATTGCTTGTGTTATATGTTGTGATGCCTATTCTTATAAATGCTTATATCTAATGCTTTTTCTGTCTTTAATATTGTTGTAAAGGAGTCAAGAGTTTTGACTATTTCACTAAATGATTTAGCATAGTGTCCTAATCATATTTCAGTTCTCCACATAGTTTTCAGTGCGACTCTTTTACATGTAATTTCTTGCTGTTCTGTTAGTAGTCATACAATAAATTGCATGAAGGATTTTATATATTGCTTGTATGTGGGGTTAAAAAAATGATGTAAACAGGGATATGCCCTATCAAAGAGTACAATGAAAAGAAAATAAACTGTTGGCTATTAGAATTTCTGATTAGTCAGTAACACGAACAGCTGTATAATATATGCTGCAGTTACAGACCACTGGTGCCCTGTAGGGCTGTGTCGTCCAGCCTGGCTGGTTCCGCTTCCTTTAAACTACCACACAATGGTTATAGAGGGTGAAGTGTACACAGAGGGCATGTCCTTCACCTGGCCCAGACAGCGGTGGGTAGAGGTTACTTTCTCATGGCCATTTTATGATTGCTGTATGTTCATAAGGGTGTCTAATTTGCAGTATTAGAGAAAGAGAAATTATTTAGAAAAATGAAACCTTTATGAATAAGAGTGTCATCAACACAATTGAATAGTCATTTAAATCAATCCCTCATTGATAATCTGGTTTGTTATCGATGCTTGGTGTGTCAAATTCAAAAAGTAAAAAGAAAATATATATTTTAAAAAATATTAGATCTTTTACATTGTCTCTCATAATGAATGTCATCAGTGAATAGTAATTTCTACTCATTTTCTGTACCATACTTTTGGTACTACTCTTAAGGTTTTATGGGGATATTTCTCTGTCAATGTTATTGTATGGCAAGTTCATGGTTATGTAAAAAATTAAAAAGTGAACATCAAGAAAACCCCACAAATATGAAGCTAACCACATTATCTATAGGCCATTAGTTTACCTGATTATTCTGCAATTAAAGCATTCCTATATGTATTGATGTTTCCAGCAAGAGGGGCTCTGAAACAATTCAAATATTTTTTATATGAATGCAGCTTTGAAGCAGTCCTTGGACTTTGGTATATAAACCCAACCACCCAGAGAGTAACTTCAAAGCTCAGTTGATTTGATCATTTATCTTTAGTCCTCATCTGTATTACCATATATCTAGGGGTCAGATTGGTCCTTGAAAACTGAAAAGTGCCTGAAGTCAACTGATTCTTAAAGTCCTCAAAGTCAATATTCTTTCCTGAATGATTCTAAGTACTTTCGAGTTTTATTCTAAGTTACTGCTTGTATGCATAAAAAAGACAAAACTCTTGAGCTTGTATTTCTTTTTCCCCTTCTGAAGGGATCATGGTATGTATACAATTGGACTTTCTCGACTTTTGATACATTCAGATTCTATATCTTTGGGGTAACAGCTTCGTGTCTGTCAGGGAATGATGGTAAAAATTAAGGAAAGGAAGAAGAGTTGAAATACAAAAAGATTAAAGAAAAAAAACCATGTAAATAATGCCCTTGAAAAAAGTAGAATTGTTCCATAAAAGTCCCCAAAATTTGCTCATGAAAAACATTTATAATGAACAGGTTTAGATGATGCGTGGATTTGAACTCTGATTGCAGGTTTATCCTGCCAATAACAGGAACTCCAGAACTTTTTAAAGCAAAATGGTCAGTTCCGTCAGGGTTCCACCAGCTACGATTCTTACCAAAGGAGTCGAGTGTGCTTGCTTTACCAATCAGCCACCAGGGGATGTTGGTTGTAATCTCCTATGATAACTTTGAAAGCCACACCTTAATTCAGGTAAGATTTTGTGCTGTCATTTGTTAATTAATGAGTTAATATCCACCAGTACATAAAAATGGGTTTCATTCTTTTGTTAGGTATATTTAACACTTACCCATAAAGGTTGTTATTTCAGTATATCGATAGTGATAAAAGTAGTCTGTGCTACAATTTTTAATTTATGCTGTGTATTAGTGTAAAATTTGGAGAAAAAAATGAATATTTATGAAGATTTAGATAACTTTGTAAAATAAAATAAAACTAGGCCATACCCAAAAAAAATTTGTTCTTTACACTCTTAGGCAAAAAATATGGAGCGAGCAGCAGTTTAAATGTTGTTGTTGAAGAAAATACACCTGGAGTTTGGTTTTCAACTGGAAGTAAGGATATAAATATGTGTGTGATAATTTTAGGAATGGTGTAGATGAAACAAAAAGGTTAAATCCACTTTATATGATATCACTATGAGTGAAATGTTTGCATTGTAATACACCTAATAGTTTCTTGAATCAATAAAACTGAATTGATTGTTAAGGAAGCTTTAATTACCATAGTGATGCTTTGATATTTTTTTAGTGATAGCAAAACATGGATGACATTGTTAACAATTAAACACTGTTAAATCCAAAAGCATATTAAGCTTATAGGTGTATAAAGATTGTTCATTTTGTCTTTGTTCATTTTTTTCAGCTGGCTTCTCTGAATGAACCTATAACCTCAGCCTGCAAGAACCCAGTGAGAAGTACCATGGTGGTACTTCAAGATCAGATCCTCATCAGTACGGAGGTAACTGCACATTACCAGTCTTCAGACAGGCAACTGTACATGAAACCAAGAACATTTTAGAAGCTTTTTCTGTAAAATCGTTATAGAGCTCATCCGGCCATAAGCCCAACGAGTATGCATTGGTGATGTGGTGTCCATTGGAAAAATTATACATTATATATTTCAGTCTCATTCTGTTTTAACAATTATTTTTAAATCTATGGACTTTTGCTTTACAGGTTGGAGTGTTGGCTTATGCAAATTCAACCCACCAGGTGGCCTTAACGACAAGTGTACCGACGGTGGTGCTGAAGCAGTGCGTCAGAGAACTTGTTGTCCCATTACAAACAGCAGCCCAGCCGCGACATCTGCTGGCCATTGGTGGACAGTCCAATGAGGGAAAGTTGTATATGGCTGATCTTAATTTGAATATTGGTGAGTGAAGGATTCCTCATACCTTTTTGCTCATCTGATATGTTTTTGCATTAAAAGTTTTGGTTTGTGTGTCCAAAGTTATATTTCTGTCAGTAGGTTTTCTGAACAATGTTTGGGTTGGTTTTCACCAAATGTTATACATTTGGTGATGCTGTACATATGCTTTGGTGTTTTTGTACTTATGCTGGATAAACTGCAACTTAAATGTTTTTGGAACTGCCATCAGCATTTCTTTGTACAAGTGTTTCATCCATTTCAGCACTTTAAAAATGACAGTCTTGCTTTCCAGGTCATTACACCTCATCATGCCTCTGAGTGAGGAAGGTACCTCATGCCAACATAAATCCCTCACTTATTAAAAAATTAGGAAAAAGAAAGGGCTACTAGCATTTCTTTGGGATGTTCAGTGACAATACATGTCTATTACTTTCAGACAAAGGACTGGAGTGGTTAGATGGATATCCACCTAAATGTCTTCACATATTTTAATGTATTTATTTAACATGACTTCTTTTAAGAACTCTTTAGAACACACATTAAACATCTAATAAATTTACTTGCATCTGTAACGAAAATGGATTGAGAATTATGTGTACCATTTACATGTGCATAATAATATTCATTTCTTCTTATAGCAAAGGGGCTTGTAGGACTATTAGCTTGCTTAGGGTAACCATTCATGCTCGACCCCTATCTCACACTGCCTTCCTTCCTTCTCCAGACACAGTACCTGCCCTGAGCTTTACAAATCTGACACCAGATGACAGCACTGTGTGTGCTGTAGTTGCCTCAGGTTATCCATGTGTTCTGGTGTCTGCCACAAGTTCAGGAATAAGAGGAGGGAGTGTCACAGCTCTCCTGCATGTAACAAACCCTGTCAAGGGAGTCAGATATGTTATTTGTGAATGGTCAGGTCAGTGCTATACTTCCCCTCTACAACTCAAGAATGTCAAAGATATACCTCTATATATGTGATAAAATGAATACTGTGTGCCAATTTACTAAGCGCAGGCACCTGGGTAATTTCAAGTAATTTGATGGATAAACATGAAAGCAGTTTAATGTTATAGACACAAGTAATCAAAGTAATGTTTGACACTTGTGAAGTCAAGGTAATGTTACAGATCTCATTCAATCAAAAGTAACTCTACAGTTACCTGTGTAACACTGAAAGAAACCTTTTTATCAAAAATCTATTTAGAGTTATTTAAGAAACAGTGACATAAACAACATAACATTACAGACATGTGTATAAATAGGTATCATTTTTCAAGTGAATAAAGGGAAAACAAAAAGTGACATTGAGTTGAAACTATATAAGAATTTATATTGTTTTGCCCTTAGCAGCAAAGCTCCTTGTCTTTAAGGTAAAATTTCTGAATGGTCACTGAAATTTTCATGCAGATAAACTGTTTGATAATAATAAGTGACATATGTCTGTGATGTTTCAGATTCTGGAAACTGGACCATTAAATCAGAGTTTCCTGCCCAAAAGCCAAATTCCCAGTCCTCCCAGTCAGCTGTGTGGCTACCCGAGAATACCGTGGGAGAGTTGTTTATGCTGCACGGCATTTCTGTCACTCAGACACTCTCCACGGACCTGTTTTTGTGGGGATCAGTTCTACTGCTAAGGTAAAGGTCTAGATATTGCACCTCAGTTTGAATATATTGAGTCAAACTGAATTGTTGAAAGAGCTATTTTTGCTGATTAAGTTGTCCTTGCATTGTGAAACATTGAAACTACCTTTCTGTATAGTGGTTAGTTTCCAACAGTAGAAGGATATGATGATCCTTCAAAATAAAAACAGATGTTGAAACATGTAGAAGATTTATGAAAAGACTTTAGAATCCTGAATTAATACAGGAGTACTACTATCCAGGTCTTTATGATATGAAGAGTTGCAGAACTTACCATTGTATACTCACTAATCTTATTTTACCCTTAAGGATTTTAAATTTCTGTGTAGTTAGAGCTTTGAATTAAGTCATTGCATCTTGCTTGATAAACAAAACTTTACACTGCCTAATTATCATTACCTTGGCCTATTTGGTCTCCATCACCATTGAATCACATGTAAAATAACTATTCCTTAAAATCTCCCCATACCTCAGTGACGTATGTTTGGTCAGTGTTTACTACAGTTCGCTGAGCTTATCAGGTTCAGGATGGTCCATTAGTGCCACCTATTTTAAAACATGTTTTTCTTAGCTTTGTTTAACATTGGTTTATATTGTAGTCAACAGGGGGCACTCTGAATTGATATTATTACTCTTTTTCACAAATTTATCTGTGTCATTGCTCTTCATCTCTTCATATTATGCACTGTTTCATATGTTTAACAGAGACCTGAGTGTCAGAGCAATATACATAAGATGCTTTTTACAGGTAAATTGCCCCTTAGCCCAGGGTGTGTCAAGCATTTAACAGGTGATGGTTGATAGATGATGTTGACCATTGATGAGATAGATTGGCAGCAATAGGCTCTTGCATAGTTAAAACATAAACCTTCATATTCTGACAATTAATATTGTAATGATCAGGCAACATCCATTTATCACTGTCCATCCTCATCAGTACCAACCTTTACTGTTAAGTTTTATATGATAAGTAAGTCTCTGTAACTTGGCTTTACAGTTCTGATGGGGGCAGCAGTGTGTTCTTGCTGTCAGGGTACACCAGTACCAGCAGTATACTGCTCCTCGTGACCAGCGCTGATGGACAGTTTGCATTTGTGAACGAGGAGTCCCAGGTTAGTGAACTTTGTATAACTTGTCTAGTACATAGATCTGCAGCTAATGAGAAAGGGAGCTGACCAATAAGGCAAAGTAATAAGTGTAAAATAAAAAAAATATAAAAAGGTTGTAATAAGAAATATATAAAAGTGTAAATATAAATATGAAAGTGAGGGTATGTTCAGGGTTCTCATCATATCCATCTACCAATTGCTTCAATTAGTATCAGGGTAGTTATTCCACTGCGGAAAATTTAAAAAATATATATTTCCTTGGGCATTAACCACTGCATTTTTTAATACCTCTTAACTATGCTTACCTATGAAATTTATGTGGAGACACCTTTGCAGGTTGGGCCAGTCTAAGGCATTCCTTATAGATTTTGTATATTGTAAGTATTCCAGATGCCCCCCTTGCCAGTCAACACTGCCTGGTTGATACCTACTGACATGCCCCCATTTCTTTCTGTAGAGACAGACCTTGCTCTTAACACAGCCTGACATCTCTGGTCTCCTGGAGACACCCACATCCCAGTTAGAGTAGGGCAAACCTGATGCAAAAACCAAGGCTATATAATAATCTCCTCATTTATGTTAAGACCCTGGGTCAGGCATGTGCAGACACCTGACATTGCCAGATTCGAACCCACTCCTTCCAGTGCACTGGCTCAGTATTTCAAGTTGCTAACCACTGAAATGTCAGGATAGGCTCTCTTAAAAAATCTTCAACTGACACCATAATCCCTACCCACCAATTCTGTTTCAGTATTATAAGGCAAAATAAAATTACTCTGTATTCTCCAGTTTAAGGCAGCACTTTCATTTGATGACACTCATCACCTGTCCAGGTCTTTGGCAGTTCATTTAACAGTTAATTATATATAAACAAAAACATGATATATAATAGAACAATTATTTTACAGGTGTGGTATGGTGTTGGCAGGTGTCCTGTTCTAGTACAGCTGTACCCATCTTCAGCATGGGATGTTGTCATGGCAACCAAGCCTTTGGCCCAGGATATGGAGGATTCATCGATTGTGTCTATTCTCTTTGACTCATTTGACAATCTTAGGATAGTAAGTCATGTGCTTACAAAATGTTAAGATTGGCACAAAGACAAACAAATTCATTTACCGATAAACTGAGGGGCCTGTCTCGTGATTCTCGGACTACCGATAGAAACTTCTAAATGACATTGATATGATTTAAAAGTGGCAACTTTGGTTAAAAACAGTCTTGATTTGACAAAGCTTATTTGACAATATCATACTCATTGTGTAATATATTTAATTAGCTGCTGTATTTTATTTTTCATTACACAACATTACATAATATGCCAGAAATGCCAGAAATGGATACAAAGACTGCTGGAACCCCACCCCCTATCAGCTGGTACAGCCTCTTTAAGGGTTTCAAACCAATTTTTGTGGCCTAGAACCCCCTTTCCTAAAATCAGAGTAGGCACCCAACAACTTACATTACATCCCCTGTAGAATCCCTACCAAGGGACTGGTACCTATCAGAATAATGCATATAAATTTAAAAATTGTGTTGTCTGATTTAGAAAAGAATATGTATTCAGTTAATATTCTGTTCTGTGGGAAGTTCTTTATGTATTTTTTATGCTCCACAGATTGTGACGTCTGTCTCTGATGGATCGTCTCTGACTGCTGTAACAGTTCCAGTGGGAGAGATTCTCAGCCATCAACATGACTGCCAGAACAAACTGAAAGCAAGTCATAAGACGGAGGTGTGAGTAACTTTAGTTTTGATATTGTAAAATGGTCTACATACTGTCAATTCCTGTGTACTTCTAAATTGGTTGTAACATGTTTAAACTGTCCCCAGTATAAGTCCTAAGGTGCCAACTATAACTACTCTATTATTATCTCACGTTGTTCCAGCTCATTTGTTTTCTGGCCAATCACACCAGTGGTCAGTTAGAGACTCTTTTCCACAATAAAGTGAAGCAGGTATATGAATATTTTCTCCCCTTTTGCATTTTTATAATAGAAAAAATAATGAAATTTGAAACAATCCTGATATTAAAGCAAACACAGTATATTTAAATGACTGTCAGTAATAGATTAAAGTGATGCATGATGTGTGTGTTTGTAGAGCAGGAGCTGTGAGAATCAAAGCCACCTCGTCCTGTCCCTACAACAGTCTGTCCTTTCTGATTCCAAATGATCCAACATTTACACAGGCTGAGGTAGGTGTCCTTGAAAACCTGGAAAGTCATGGAATTAAAACATAAAATTCAGGGCCTTGAGAGTCCAAAAAATATTAATTTTTTCCCCTTTGGTCCTTGAAAATCATGGCAATTTGGCCTACATATTCATTTCTGATAATAAGGGAGAAAAAATCTACAAATTGCTTGTATGCCATCCCTTTACAAGTTGTATTATGGACAGAGTAATTTTTGAATGAAGCGTGTTTTTGCCATTTACATATCCACAATGCCAGAATGTAAACTTAATGATATTAGCCATAAAGTCATTAGATCTGTTATTAAGACTGAATCAATCTTTATATGTAACATAAGTCTTTGAATATTGATGACAAGGTCTTTTGGCTTAAGGTGTAGAAACCCTGATAATGGTTATTCAGAGACTCCATATACTGTGGTTAACTTCATATTTGCGAGGCTGAAGTTTCGCGATTGCTCCATTTTGAATATATTGTGAAGTTTTCATTTTCATGATCCCACCAGAATCTATATCAAATCTTTGGTAAAGCCATACCTGTGTGTATCATAGAATGTTAAGAAGTCATGAGTTTGTAATATTCTGCTCATATAACGATGGTCCCGTACACACAGCACAGGTAGTGTAGTTCAAATTTAAGTGAACGTTTTCCCTATACCTGCATTTATGTAATTTATTATAAAATTTCTCACTGTTCTAACCTATTCACATACAAGTATTGGTTTCACTGAAAAAGAAGAACATACTCAATTGGCCAATTATTCCCGAGGGTTTCATTTTTCGTGATTATTTCTCATTCACCAGAATTGCGAAATTAAAACAATTGCAAACAAAAAGGCAACCACAGTATCTTGGCTGTCTTGTCCGTTATATCAGTTTCTGAAGCCTTAGCTCTGTAAAAGCAAACAGCAGATCTTAATGTTGGCTTTCCTATACGTAATCATTTGCAAGAAAATGTTTATCATCCCATTCTATTCTGTAATTTCTGATGAATGTAAAGTTTGCTAGTAAGACCATCCTGGCACATGGATTTACTTTACCCAACTGGACTGTTTTATATATTGTTAAGGTTCTGTGTGTGAGTAATTACACAGTCTGTGTGTCTGTGATTAATCACTGTCTATATGTGTGTGTCTGTGAGTAAACACAGTCCATATATGTGTGTCTGAGTAAACACAGTCTATATGTGTCTGTGAGTAAACACAGTCTATATATGTGTGTCTGTGAGTAAACAAGTATATATATGTGTGTCTGTGGGTAAACAGTCTATATATGTGTCTGTGAGTAAACAGTCTATATATGTGTGTCTGTGAGTTAACACAGTCTATATATGTGTGTCTGTGAATAAACACAGTCTGTTTATGTGTATCTGGTTACCATAACAAGACTGTGTGACCAGAGGTCTTAGGTTGCGACAGCTCTGAATCATGGAGTAAAAATATGAAAGAAAAAATGGGATTGAAACTATAAAAAGCTTGATATGTAAAGTTGCCTTGTATGACTACCAGGTGGTGTGCTTGCTATGTTTATGTTTTAACATCACTGACTTTGCCCATTGCAAGCTATTTCTCCTTTGGCAAAGGAGTATTAATTAGCAAAAAGTTTAGAATGAAATATCTGCAGATACAATAAAATTTTAAGGAGAAATCACTACACTTCATGTATATTAAATATGTCTGAAATGTGATTAGGTCATTCTAAAGGAAAGCTCTGTACCTGAGTGTACATGGTATTTGTGTTGAAGATGCTGGTGTACAAGCCGACAGCCCTGTCACACAGGTACTTGTCCCACTCCAACCACTCATTAATGGTGTACCAGGCTGTGATGTACAGCTTGCTGGATAGCCACAGATCAGACGACCTGGTGTATGAGGATCCCTACAAGGATCATGTGACCGGGTGGCAGGATCAGCTGAGGGATAACCAGGTAAGAGTTACATCTAGATCACTTTCTCAGAAATAATTATCCTTGGACATGTAGACCTATATAAAAATTCCTAATATAAAGGCCACTGACTGGCTTCTGTGGGTTATGGGCAGAGCACAGGGCTGGAAGCTGGGAGTTCGCGAGTTCAAATCTCAGCCGAGGCAGTAAGATTTTTCAGGGTCGGCCTTTGGCCAGGGTGAGCCCTCTGCAGACTTAATGGACCGGGGAGACTGTGCCCAACAGTCCTGTTTCACTCACAAACAAGAGCGCCTTTCTAGGGTTCATTGGTGGCAAGACTCAGCAGTGGGGATGACACACACCCAGGATTGATACAGTGAGCCTGGTTGATGCCAGAAACCAAAATGGAATTCTGCAGATGTACATAATACTTAGTTAAGCAAGCATTAAAACAATGGAGGAGGTTACCTCCACCAAAAAAAAATTAAGAAAAAATGCTTTGTAAATTCCAGGATCATGTAAAATTTAACACTTTTAAAGAATTACATTTGAGTGCCAGCTTTTCCTGAAACAGTTTTCACCTAAGGTTTAAAATCTGGATAAAGAAGTTCCTTACAACACCAGTTTCATATATCTTGAAGAAGTTGAAATTGGAAGTAAGTTTGATATTATAAGTGCTTTTCTTATTTTTGTTTACCTCCATGTGTATGTGAACTATGAGTCTGCTGTAAAATTTATTATTATTGTTATTATTATTATAACTATTATTTTTATTTTTTATTATTGTTATTTCTGACATAATATATTATTTAAATGTAAGTAGCAAAAAAAGCATTACTTTCCTGCATTTATTTCATTATATTAAATTCTCTAAATAGAATACCAATAATCTCAAGACTGTCCAGGATTCTGAATTTTTATCTGGCAATTATTGATTTTTTAAATCCAAACACAATATTCTAATTTCATCAGACTGTATCATGTATTTTTTTCTTTAATTTCAGACGTTTGCTCAGTACTTGTACCAGAACAATCTACTGAGAGAAGGCCTGCACGTGGATCTGAATGACTACCAGCAGGTAAAGTAGGAGGTTTCAGTCTGAAATATAAAGAAATACAGTGTGTTTGGTTTTAAACTCTCATTAATCATGCATAAGACACCCACATGATTAAACATTTATTGGTATCTCTTAATTGTAAGTGTTCTTCAAGTGTGTCAAATGCTGAAAGGCTAAAGGTTGATATTATTAAAAAATAAACATATTTTTTATTACTTTTAAATGAAATATTAATTTTATTGAATAATATCAGATCTTTTACATTATCTGCCTTAAACAGGAATTTTAATTTAGCTTGATTTTCCCTTGGGTCTTCATTTTATATATGAAAGAACGTTAATTTTTGGGGGGCATGTAGATACTTTTTACAATCATATATATTCTCTGATTAATTGACTTTATGGTGAGATCACATAACCCTTGTAAAACAATGTAAAGTTGAAAAAAAATTAATCTCTCTTATATGAAGCCAACTAAAGTATGTTATATATTTAAAGAAGTGATCTTTT
Source organism: Sipunculus nudus (assembly GCA_026874595.1). NCBI lineage: Eukaryota > Metazoa > Annelida > Sipuncula > Golfingiida > Sipunculidae > Sipunculus > Sipunculus nudus. The sequence continues at coordinate 5,507,015 of CM049308.1, forward strand.
TTACTCGCTGAAATATGTCAGTTGTTTGGGTAATTTTGCAATTTAAGTTCAGATTTATTGTAATAGAAGAATGCATATCTGAATAATAACAAAAAGAATAATCATATGAATCAATCTAATAAGAGCAGAACTCCAAACAACTAGGAAAATTACTGAAACCCTTGAGCATGAACAGATGAAAATCCAGGTCATGCAGTGACCAGAGGGTAACAGTTTCCATTAATCAAATATGTGATTCCTGTACAGCTTCTGTTCTATACAGTTTATATCTGTATAGGCTACCATGCTGATGCTTATGGGGAGAATGTGTTTTTAAAGCATAACTGGGTGGTCTTTGCATGCAAAAGGTGCTCTCTGTAATATACCTGTGTCTTCCTGTAATATACTTTTAAGTCACCATCTGTCGACTCTTATTTTTATTTCTCTTTGACTTTGTAATGCTGCATAAAATGGCATGAAAATGGCAGACTTTGTTTTGTTATTTTTTAAATTGAAACCTGTTGTAAGTGTTATGTTTATTGATGAAGAAATTATCAGGAACATTAAGTGATACATGTTTTAAAATCTTTACAGCTGTATAATTCCACAAGATGGACACTTTCTCCACATCTCCCAGATGTGATTTACCTCAACTTCAGAGAAGTTTACATATTTACAGTCATCATACACCCATCAGGTCAAGCTATAAGTCATACCATTTTTTCCTTAAAATCTTTTCTGTTTACTATGCTTTCAGAGACCTTGATTCAGGGAGCCATTCAGGCATCCATTTAAGGAATTATAAACAAAGCAATTGAACGAATCAAATGACTTGCATAGACTTGTTCCATACAGTTGCCAGAGCATGCATTGTTCTATTAAATGTTCAGCACTGCCATGAGGGCATCTTTCCCATAATGCCATGTAAACCTGTACCATGTGTTCTTGTTCGAATGGCCTGTACACAGTGTATTGTTTACATTTAGCAAGTTGGCTTTGATTAGCAGTTTGATTTTGGCCTGAACACTTGCAGACTTGTTTATTATTCATGAAATAGACTCCAAAGCAGCTTGTTGAATCAAGGTCTCTGAAAGGTATCTGTCACAGGGTTGATAGTATGAAGATGGTCAGGTTACTATATATAGATATGTTGATGTCTTTGATGATATATTGCGAACTATGTCAGGCATTTAATAATAGTCTCACAGCACTATAAAAAATATGGAACGATTTATGGTGAAATGTCATAAAATCAAAACCTGTTTTACATTATCAAATTGGCTAACTATTGGAAATATTTTTACCTTTTATCTACACAAACTTCATAAGAGGGAGTTTGGTTATCCTTTCACAGAAATAGAAGACAATTTGCTTGGTGTCTGATCTGGAATGTACTTCATATATACTTTTCATGCATTGTTTGGAGTATCATATCATGAATGAAGAAACACCATACATATAACATCATGAGATAACATATCATTACATCCCTAGTTTTATGTATCTCAACTCAGGTGGCTATGACAGTGTGTGTAGATGAATGAACATTTATAGGAAAAAATTTTGTTTCCTCATCAAGATTTTCACAGCAGTTATTAATGTGACCCTGCATGCCACTCAGGTATGGTTCCTCAGATATAGAGGGGCCAGAACCACTATGATATTTATGTACTATGCAACAAATTATAAAGTTCTGTTGTTCATTAGTCATTTTCAACAAGTCACCTGAAAATATTTCTACATCCTAAACGTTCCACCTAATGCATATTCTTAAAATGTCAACTGTTTGTTATGATCCTGCTTAGCAGATCTGAGAATGAATGTAGTATTAAGTCTGTAAGCCTAAAAATCCCTTAGCCTGTGACTGTAATTATGTTGTTAATTATTTCAGATGATAATGAGGCCAAAGACATTGAAAGTATCCAGGTGTCAGCTGTGACCACAGACCCAGACAATATCAATGTGACAGTGGAAAGGGGGGAATCTACATACAGTAGATCAGTCCAGTATCAGGTCACAATTTTAATGTTTCTGTTATATTTAACTGTATAAAATTTTGAAACCCATCTCCAACTGGATTCTACAATGCGGTTCCTTTGAGTGAATTAAGCATCAATCTAATTATACATATGATTCAATATGCCCATTGAAATCCTTGAAAATTTCCTGCTGTTTTCAAACACCCTTCAAAATGCTTCATAATTCATGATATTAGAAATGTGAAATTAATTATGAAAAGTTAATAAAATGTGAAATTAAGTATAAGATGTAAATATAATATGCTGCTTACAAAGATTTATGTATGCCCTTTTACAAACAGTAAAAAAAAGTCAAGTTATGTAAATTATCCTTGTTATAATTACATTATTTTGTTCATATAAGCAAAATGATAAAAAAACTATTTGTAGACTGTATCCTGATATTTTTAAGGTAGATCAAATAGTTATAAAAAGGCCAGAGACAACCTATTGTTAAAATGTCATTTTGGTGTTATGATATCTATCTGACTGAATTTTACAATTTTCTTGGCAGGTTACAGTTGCTGACAGGGGGACATTACTGTCTCAGTCTCGTCCAGGTCAGGGCCTGTTTCCTTCCACTGTTATGCTGGATGTGTCAAACAGCTTCCCTCATTGTTTTGAAGAGGAGATGGGCACCACCAAGATAAAGGTAGCTTCAATAAAGACCAACTATTTATACTCTGTGTATCCTGATTCTTGATCACTTTTTTTGTTGGCTGGTTATAAGCTGATCCTGTCCTCATAGATAGGTGAACAGACCCTTCCTAGCTAAACAGGGTTGGATCCACAATTTTGGAAAAGGGACAGGGATTCTAACCTATGAAAACTAATGGGTTTATCTGTAAAAAGGTCCTCAGGTTCTGGAAAAGGGGGGGGGGGTCCTTGCTGCATAAAAAAAATTGAATAAAGGTTATTGTTTCAAGTGTACACAGTCTGTGTAATTGAGAGATATGCCATACTTTAATCAACTCAAAACTGGCACCTCATGGTGTGACATCCAAATCAGTGCTTCTCAGTGCTCATCATTTAACAGGTATGGCAGCTTAAAAGGGGGTGGGTGGGTATCTGAACATCTCAGGATCTACCCCAGCTAAAGCCTTCTGAGGAAAAATGCAGGCCCATTGTTTTTTATGACATCATAATGAGTGATGTAGTGAGTGTTTTGCTGTCATCTGTTGGCCATTTGTTAATGTTTGATTTGAAGAAAAAGCAAGCAAGCATTTAAATAGTGTCTGAGGGTTATAGACTAATACTATCTCATATATCTGTTAAAGATAATAAGAAGAGTTTCATTTAGGTATGAACTCGGACATTTTAAATCCTAATATCCTATAGAAACAAGACAATGAAAGTGATCCAATTCACAGGGACACTATCAGATGGCTGTGAATCTTGGTTGTTCTCCAAATCTTCGTCTGGTGTTTGATATCAAAGCAACCATGAACGAGTATGCTAAACGACAGGAAACTGTGATGGACTGCATAGATGTTGATGTCAACATGCCTTGCTTTAACTACCAGAAAGGTGACTTGTATTATCACTGCATTGTAAGGTGTAGACATTACATATATGAAAGCCCAGAAGTTCCAGTAATTAGAGTTTGTTAATGTCAACTTTTCAGATGTAACTGGGATGTCTGTACAAGGAAATTTATAGGTGCGTCTTTAAAAAAGGAAATCAAAGGTGATGCCTGAAGGCATGCCATTTGGAGTAATATTTTAGGTACGTCTCCTATTGAGGATGCGTCTTCTATTGGGTAGTTTATGGTATATGATCTAATGCAAAACATGAGGGAATGTATGCATTTCTGCATGGTTCCTAGGCCCTTAAAAGTCATGTTTTTTTTATTTTAGTACTTTAAAGTCATGCTTTTTTAGCTCAGCTGACTGTAAGTCATCTGAGCTATAGGGATCACTCTTTGTCCGTCGTCTGTCTGGCTTGCCGGCAGTCTGTCCAATTAACAAGGCACAAATCCTAACCACTGAACCTGGAATCTTCTAACTTTACATCCAGAGAGGTCCATGAAAAATCTCTTTGGAACCCTGGAATTAGGTCTCTGTTACCCATATTCTTCAAGCTATGGGGCTCCAAGTACCCCCCAGAATAATGAAAAATTTGATACAAAAGCTCAAATATCTGAACAACTAATGCATTGATCACCATGATTATTTGCATGGCTATTAATCATGGAGTATTTCATCAGTTTCTGCAGACTGGTGGCGCCACCTGTAAATTTGATTTTTTTTAACAATTTTTTTCTCTATTTTAGACCTTAAGAGATGCTGTTATCTGTTCACAGGGCACAAATCGTAATTGCTGGACCTGGAATCTTCTGACTTTACATCCAGAGAGGTCCATGAAAAGTTTTCTTGGAAACCTGTAATTTTGTCTCTGTTACCCATATTCTTCCAGCTATTGGGCTCAAAAGTACCCCCCAGAATAATGAAAAATTTGATACAAAAGCTCAAGTATCTGAACAACTAATGCATTGATCACAATGATTCTTTGCATGGATATTGATCATGGGGTGTTACATCAGTTTTTGCCAACTGGTGGCGCCACCTGTATTTTTTATTTTTTACAATTTTTTCCTCTATTTTTGAGACCTTAAAAGATGCCGTCATCTGATAATAGGGCACAAATCGTTATGACTAGACCTAGAATCTTCTTTCTTGACATGCTGGGAGGACCATGAAAAGTCTCCTTGGAAACCTGAAATTAGGTCTCTGTTACCAATATTGTCCAAGCTATGAGGCTCAGAAATATCCCCCAGAATAATTGAAAATTTGATACCAATTAAAGTAGGGCACACATCATAACCATGGGGCCCAGAATCTTCTAACTTGACATCCTGAGAGTTCCTCAAAAGTTCTCCCGAGAAACCTGAAATTGGGTCACAGTGACCTATATTCTCAGAGTTTGGGGTATGTTTGAGCACCCCAGAAATAAAGCAAAATACACACAAATTGCCAGATTCCTCATGAAAGGCTGGTTGGATTGTCATCAGATTTATTGTGCTTATCGGTCTTGATGAACTTAAGCTAATATGCATGAACAATGATGCCACCTATCTGTCTGTGCCAGGACATATTATCAACATTTCAGTCGGCTGAGCGTCATGACCCATGGGTCACTTGTTTAAATATTCATAATTTCATGAAAACGTTATGAGATTTTAGAATGTGTAAAATTTTTTAAATGTCTAAATCATTCCTTCACCAATAACAATGTTGTCCCTTAAAATTTGGTTGAATGAACACATATAACTGCCGTAACAGTTCTATTAATATATATAATTAAAGTACTCTTTAACATCATTCTGCATATCAAAATTATCATTGATGAACCTAACTGCCTGGTTCATTTCTTACAGTTTCTCACCAAATTTAAGAGAAAAAAAATTCATGAATTTTTGTGAAAGGTCATGAAAAGTCATAAAAACTTTATCTAAGATTGTATAGTGCTGCTGTGGCTGTTGCAACTTTAGTCAGCCACACTTGCCTTCAAGATTTCTGAAAAATATTGAAATATTTTATTTTAAATGTCCTATGGTTAATTCACTGTTGTCTTAATTGTTTTCCTGCCCAGATTTCACTCATGTTCAAGATTTGTTTATATATCAAATGAAATATTAAATTCCATTAGTATAACTAGTTTATTGCTTACTGTTAGTTCATTCATCTTGTGAATTCACTTATATGTATGTTATCATCACAGACTTCTACCCGTTATTCAAGATTGTTGATGAAACCACTGGAGAATCATGGCGTTTTACTGGAAGTTACACTCTCAAGGTCATCGGGGGTCATGCTGAGTCTAAAGAAGAAATCACACAATACCCCAAAGATACTGTCTTTGAATATAACAATCAACAAAGGTAAAATTGGATAGACAGAAGGCTCATATATTCTTGTATTCCAGTATTAAGCTTTCACAGTGTTAATGTGGGTCCTTGAAAAAATGGAGAGTAATGGAGTTTGAACCAAAATTTCAAGGCGTTCAATGTCCTTGAAACCTTGGTTTTTGCCCTTTGGGTCCTTTAAAGTCATGGAAATTTCACTTGCACAGTGAATTTTAAGATTAAATGAGAATAAATCTGCAAAATTCTTGTATGCTTGACAGGACTTATATGCTGCAAGATGTTTCCATCCCTGAACAAATCCTTTGGTGGACAGAGTAAACTTTAGACTGAAAATTTTGTTTTACCATGGGCATATCCACAATGCTACAGTGTAAACATAACAATATTAATCTGACGTCAGTAAATTAGCCATTTAGTCTGGAGATAAATTTTGCCTGCAGCTTAGGTTCTTTAAAATAGTTGAAATGGTCCTCAAAAATCCTGGAATTATATATTTTGGCTTGAGGTGCAGAAACCCTGTTTAACTATTGTGGCAACAACTATTTTAGGAACAAAACAATGAAACAAAGAATCAAAGAGGAATAGGTTCAGCCAAATCTAGCTGCTGGTTTTGAAGTTTTTGTTTTATTCTGTTTGGTATCACATACATAGAGAAGATGGTTAGAATGAGTAGTTACAGTAATGCAGCCATGGAATTCCAGACCTGCGGATATTAGTTGTATCCCTATTTTCAAATATTTTATGTTCACTTTGTTTTATTGGCAATTTGGGTAGGATGAACTTCAGAAAGTGTCAATATAATACATATCATATTATCCCTTGAATGATTAGTTTAATTAATTATGTATTTGGTTTATGATTGATTTTATTGGTTGATGATTTTACTGATTCATTGATTTGATTGCTGGATGTTTGACAGTTTATCAGGAGGGCTTATCTGGGGACCTCTGGATGAGACACTGATCAGAGAAGATGGCTGGCCTATATATAACTACATCAATAATACAGTAAGGTCAGGAATAAAAAGAATTATATTTCACCTATATCATTATAAAGATATAATTGTAATTACCTATATATATATGAGCTGTTTAATTGTTTGAAATTAAAAAAAAATCATTTAAATATTTCGGGTGTAATATTATCTTTCTTTTGTTTGAAAATCAAGACCTTTGGTCTTACTGTAATTCACATAATTTAAAAATCAAGTTCTGCAAACAATATACCATCTTCATAAAAAAGAAATGTATTTGTTTTATGACTATACACTACTTTTTCATGAATAAATTGTTAATTTGATAATAGTGTGATCTGATGTGCCTGGTCTGTCACTATCACAGTTCAACTTTCTCATAATATCAGTTGAAAATTAGCATTGATTTAAACATTACAAATTAAATTTCAATTACTAAGTAATGTCAACATCAGCTTTTGGTCAATTTCATTTAACACTCAGTTTTCACATTATTTACAAGTCATGTGATTCAAGTTAAAGTTCCAAGTTTTCTTTTTCATTTTATTCTCTATTAATTCTCCAGAAATTGTTAGTATCTCCCATATTAATCTTATCTCCCTGTAATCTGTTTGTTTTTCAGCTGGCTTTGTTCTGCTCCTGCACCGTGTTCCAATGTGATGCCGAAATTCCCAAATTCACCACAGTTCTACTTCCTTGTGGAGATCTCTAACAAGTGAGGCAGTAAATGGTTAATTCTGGATAAAAACAAGGGACCCGTGGGTCACGGCGCTCAGCTGATTGTGACAGTTATAACTGCATCACCATGGATTTTTGTTGCAATAAAAATACTATCCTCAGTGCTCAGGAACTAGGGCTCAATGACTGGGGGGAGGGGGGGGGGGGGGGGGGGGAGTGGCAACATCTTGGGATATAAATACAGAATACAGAATTAAATTCAATGGTGCTTACAGGGACTGGAGTTAGAGCACCTCTGCATATATGTTTAGAATAAAATATAATTTAAATGAAATTATTTTTAAATATTTAAAAACAGGCAGAGAGATTGAAATCAAAGCAAATAACTTTAATTTCAATTCTACTGAGACAGGAAAATAATAAACAAATATTTGCATTAGATCCTATTTTTTCTTTTGCCAAGTCATTTTTTTTTAAGTTTATAAATTTTAATATATATTTACAGTATATCATATATATTTGAATATTTAAATTGATTCACAAAACTAAATAGCATCAACATTTATACTTAATTGAGTCAGGTAACATCACATTATGCACACATATATTTCTTTTTTTTTTAAATATATTTTTTAAATTTTGCAAAGCAATAAATATATGAAAATAACACTCCAGAATTCACAATATTAAATTGCACCTTTATTTATCCAGGATTTGTTTCATATATTAACAAATTATGCCTACTGATGGATTAAATTATATTTTGTTTAATTATTTAAAAGGAAATAATTTCTTGCTACATCAGAACAATGTGGCATCTCTTGGATTACTTCTTGAATTAATAATTCAGGAAAAGTTGGTTATATTGGATCAAGAACAGCTTTACATTTAAAGAAATACAGTTGACAATAACAAACTATATATATATTGCAATATAATTGGTGATGGTGGTGGTGGTGGGGTGGGGGTGGGGGGGGGGAGGGAACTGGGGGGGGGTGTTAGAGTAGGGCCCATGAGAATAAGTGTATGTTTATTACAGCAGGGGTGTTCTGCCAGTGGTGCATCACTAATTAGGTTACCTAGGCAAGGCTGTAGTGAGCAAGAGTGGGGTCTTGGATATACAAATGCAAATCATTAGAGCACCTGAAAATCTTCAATAATTAAAATGATTTTTAAGCTTTTACTTTCAAATTTCGGAATTCAACAGATTACATCCATATGCATCCCAGCTGTGAAAAATAAATTAAATATACTTACGAGAAAAAAATGTGCCATGGTCATATTTGGGCAAATTTTAATGTACCAATCTTATATTTTTGGTAATATTTTAAAAAAATTTAAAGATTTTAATCTAATTTTGGGTATACAATTAAATTTTGATTAATTAAAGTTATATTACTGAAAAAAAAATCCTTAGCTTTAACAAGTTTTGTGTTAAGTGACCAAATATTTTTCCTCATTTTTAGCTCAGCTGACTATAAGTCATCTGAGCTATAGTCGTGGTCCATTGTCCGTCGTCCGTCGGTCTGTCCGTCCGTCCATCTGGCCGTCCGTCTGTCCGTCCGTAGATGTGGCAGGTTTTGAAACCGTAAGACCTAGGAATCCAAAATTCGGCATAATGTTAGATGTCCCCAAAGTCTCCTACCAAGCCGAAAACTGGGTCTTTGCCACTTTGTTCCTTTGAGAAATTAAGGAAAAACCTCAATTTTTTATTAAAAACCTATTTTTACACTTTAGGACTGCCTAATATCAAAACCACTCATCTGTTTTTCCTCATATTTACCATAAATATTCCCCTATATAGTTCCTATGTACATGCCAGAAATTATGTCTGTATTATTTAATTTAAAAAAGTTCTGGGCCCAAACATAATGCATTTTGAAAAAATAAGGAAAGATATTTGATCACTTAACACAAAAAATGTTAAAGCTGTGGACCTTTTTTCCAGTAATATAACTTTAATTAATCAAAATTAAATTGTATACCCAAAATTAGGTGAAAATCTTTTAAATTTTTTAAAATATTAATAAAAATAAAAAATTGATACCTTAAATTTTGTCCAACTTTGACCATTGCACGTTTTTTTCCTGTAAGTACTGTGGATTTAATTTTCACAGCATGTTTTTGTCAGCATTTCAACTGTTAACACCAAAAATTTGAAACCAGTTGATCAAAAACTGTAGATTTTAATCAAGTTTTCAAGCTCCTTGTAACATATTGTTTACATCAAGCTAGTGTTATGCAGTTTGCAAAACCTCAGCTCCCCAGCTTCAGCTCTAAGTTCCTTAAATTCAGCATACAGTTAGATGTCTCCAAAATCCCCTACCATGCCAAGAATTTGGTCACTAGGACTTAATACCTTCGAGATATTAATGAAAAACTTCATTTTTCCATTAAAAACCCATTGTTACACTTTAAGACTGTCTAATATCAAAACAACTGATCTGACTTTGATCAAATATAATATACATATTTTTCTATACATTTGCTATGCACATGCCAGAAATGATGTCAGTTTTGCGTATTTTTTTTAAGTTATGGGCCCAAACATAATGCACTTTTTAAAAAATCAAGAAATATATTTACTCACCTAAGATGAGAATTGCTGAAGCTGGAGTCTTTTTTCAGGAATATAACTTTATTTAATTAAGATTCAATTGTTTACCCGAAATTAGATCTGAATTTTGCAAATTTTTCAAGTTATTAGCATAAATAAAAAATCAATACCTTAAATTTTGTCCAACTTTGGCAAAGGCACGTTTTTTCCCTGTAAGCACTGTTGATTTAATTTTCACAGCATGTATACATAAGGATTTAATCTTTTAAAATCTGAACTTTCAAAGGAATTTATTGAAAAGAGTAGCAGATAAGTAATTCCATACTTGAGAAGAGTAAAAACTTCACCAGGTGTGAAATTGACAATTAATTCCAGTAATAAATTATAACTTAGATTGTAATTAGCATAATGATATTGTTTGTCCCTCATTCAACCAACAGTGTGTATACTTTATTTGAAAAGATGTTTTTATTATACCAAATTAACTGAATCTTTTATTCTATTTTGGTGAATAAGATTAAGCATGTACTGAATACTCCAATGTGCAAAACTTTTTAATAGTGATCCAAGGAATAATCTTGTTGATGCCATGTTGTGGCATTATTTTCTTTTAAATTCAGTTTAAACATTTGTGATTTAAAAATAATAAAAATATAGTATGACCCAATATGAGCTACACTCTGGATATATAATGATTGCAACTCAGAATTCCAATATTTTAACTTATATTTTCAGTGTTTTTTTTAGCTCAGCTGACTTTCAGTCATGCTGAGCTATAGCGATCACTCTTTGTCCGTCGTCCGTCTGTCCGTTAACCTGGCACAAATCGTAACCGCTCGACTTAGAATCTTGTAACTTTACATTCTGAGAGGTCAATGGAAAATCTCCTTGGAAACCAGAAATTAGGTCTCTGTTACCCATATCCTTCGAGCTATGGGGCCCAAAAGTATCCCCCAGAAAAGTCAAAAATTTCATACAAAAACTTCAATATCTCATTAACTACTTGACTGATGGTCATGATTTTTGGCATAACTATTGATCATGAGATGTGTCATCACTTCCTGCAGACTGGTGGCGCCACCTGTATCGTTGGATTTTTTATGAATTTTTTTCTCTATTTTTGAGACCTTTAAGGATGCTGCCATCTGTTAGCGTGGCACAAATCGTAACGACTGCACCTAGAATCTTCATTCTTGACACACTGAGAGACCTATGAAAAGTCTCCATGGAAACCAGAAATTAGGTCTCTGTTACCCATATCCATCGTGATATGGGGCCCCAAAGTACCCTCCAGAGTAGTCAAAAATTTCATACAAAAACTTCAATATCTCAATAACTACATCACTGATGGTCATGATTTTTGGGATACATATTGATCAAGAGGTGTTTCATCAGTTCTTGCAGACTGGTGGCACAACCTGTATTTGTTCATTTTTTTTTTTAACGATTTTTTCCTCTATTTTTGAGACCTTTAAGGATGCTGTCATCTGTTAGCGTGGTACAAATCGTAACGACTGGACCTAGAATCTTCATTCTCGATACACTGAGAGACCTATGAAAAGTGTCCATGGAAACCAGAAAATTAGGTCTCTGTTACACATATCCTTTGAGCTATGGGGCCCCAAAGTACCCCCCAGAGTAGTCAAAAATTTCATACAAAATCTTCAATATCTCAATAACTACAACACTGATGGTCATGATTTTCGGCAAACATATTTATCATGAGCTGTTCCATCACTTTCTGCAGACTGGGTGCGCCACCTCTATTTTTTTTCAAATTTTTACGAATTTTTTTTCTCTTTTTTTGAGACCTTTAAAGATGTGGTTATCTGTCAACAGGGTACAAATTGCAACAACTGGACCTAGAAACTTCATTCTTGTCATGCAAGGAGGCCCATGAAGAGTGCCTGTGGAAACTTGAAATTAGGTCTCTGTTACCCATATCCTTCAAGCTATAGGACTCTGAAGTATCCCTCAGAATAATGGACAATTTGATACAAAATCTGAAGTATCTGAACAACTAATGCGGAGATCACCATGATTCTTTGCATGGATATTGACCATTAAGTGTTTTTATTAGTTTCTGCAGACTGGTGGAGCCACCTGTTTTTTTGTATCCTCCAAAACAAAGTTTTGCAGATACTATGTTTTTGACCGGGTTCCTCCGCCGTCGCCACGTTTGTTTCCAGAGAGCTCCTCTGAGAAAAATGGACCGATTTTTCCGAAACTTACACCAATTATCTAGTCACATGTGAACTAGTGCCTAACCAATTTGTGTTGATCTCTGACCTTTCCCCTCTATCCAGCGTCCATTTGTGCATCTGTTTCCACACATAAACCCTCATATCTCGGGAACCGATTGACCCATCAGGAAATAGAATTTATACAAATGTAGCCCTTGGATTGCTTTATAACATACACAAAAATGTTGGCGCCACCTGTAACCATGTTTGCACAGTGTTCATCTGTTCATCTGCCTTGGGTTAAAATCACTTATATCTCTGCAGTGAATTGACATATTCACCTGAAATTCGGCATGCATATACATCCAGGATAGCTTTCTTGATTTTATGACAGATGGCACCACCTACATTCACATTCAAGCTGATCACATCCAAGCTCATATCTCAGGAACCGTTTGACCGATTGGGCCAAAATTTTGCATGTGTATAGATATCACATAGCTCTTTATCATACGCAAAACTGGTGGCGCCACCTGCAACCATTTTTGCACAGCGTCTGTTTTCTGCCGTGGGATAATGTCACTCATATCTCGGCAGTGGTTTGACATATCTGCCTAAAATTTTGCAGTTTTATACATCCTGGATAGCTTTCTTGATTTTATGACAGGTGGCGCCACCTACATTCTAGTTTACACTGCAGACATCCGAGCTCATATCTCGGGAACCGTTTGAACGATTGGGCCAAAATTTTTCATGTTTATAGATCTCACATAGGTCAACTGGAGGGGCCACCTGTAACCATTTTTGCACAGCGTCTGTCTGTTTGTCTGCCGTTGGCTAAAATCACTCATACACATGTAGTGGTTTGACTTTTCTGCCTAAAATTTTGCATATGTATACAACTTGGACATCTTTCTGGATTTGTGGTAGGTGGCACAACCTACATACACATTTAGGCTGCAGACATCCATGCTAATATACAACATACCTCACTCTATTTCCCCTTGCCACTCAATCCATGCCTCACTTCAACCGTTCCACTCTGATTTTGGCGGATACACGTGGTCACTTGTCGGCTACCCGTATTCTAGTTTTTAAAGTTTACACATTTTTTCTCTATTTTTGAGATATATAATAAAGACTAAATCTTGGCCTGTTGGTTAATCTGTTTGATGCTTCAGTTGAATGGGTATATACTACCATTCTGATGATAAAATTTCCTTTACCCAATCTCTTCCCTGTCAGCTGAGCGACATGACCCATGGGTCACTTGTTAATACAAATTTATAAAACTTGTAAATAAAAAAATGATTCAGATAAAAACTATTTTAATGGAAAAAGTGGAAATGCTTAAATAATAGGCTTATATATAAACTTAAATGCATTCCCTTGAAAGTGAAATAAAGGTATTAGTCCATTCTGTCCACTGGCCTATCCATCTGTAAATTTTTCATATGCATCACAGTATCTCAAAACTTTTACTGTTTTTCTTCATGACAGTTTTGTCAAAGTATTAGTTTGCGATCATATATTTAGAACTTTACTGTAACCAAGTAGGAGAGCCTCTTTCCTCTTAGCTTCTCATATATATGCTTATATAAATGAAAATATTAAAATAGAATATTTTGCATTTGCAAAAATTTCAAACTTAAGCTGAGCGCCGTGACCCTTAGGTCCCTTGTTTACAAAGTGCAATATGTTTGGGCCCATAATTTTTTAGCCCTCAGCCCTTAGGCTGATGGGCTATTGTCGTCACCCAAGCTGTCCGTCCGTCCGTCCGTCCGTCTGTCCGTCCGTCTGGCGTCCGTTAACTTTTACCTTGTGAGCGGGATATCTTGAAAAGGATTCACCGTCAGAATTTTATTTCCTCGGTAAAGATGTATATCGACAAAATCTCGGTCAAGTTCGAAGATGGGTGACCTTGACCTATTTTTCTACATTTTAGAGCTGATTATAGAAAAACACTTAGATGCTTATTACTCAGGAACCATATGATGGATTTTCACAAAACTTACTATGATTATTGGGACTGATAATCTGTACCTGCTTCACAAGTTTGGTGGCGCCACCTACAATATCTGATTTTTAATGAATTTTTATCTGATTTTTCAACTTTGGGCTTGTGAGCGGGATATCTGTAAAAGGATTCACCGTAGGAATTTTATTTTTTCGGTGAAAATGTATATTGACAAAATCTCGGTCAAGTTCGAAGATGGGTGACCTTGACCAATTTTTCTACGTTGTAGAGCTGATTATAGAAAAAACATTTAGAAGCTTATTTCTCAGGAACCATTGGCTAGATTTTCACAATACTTACTATGATCATAGGGAGTGATGGTCTGTAACTGCTGCACAAGTTTTGGGGCGCCACCTGCAATTTCTGATTTTTAATGAATTTTTCTTGGATTTTTCAACTTTGGCCTTGTGAGCGGGATATCTCTAAAAGGATTCACAATAGGAATTTTATTTCTTTGGTGAAGATGTATATCGAAAAAATCTTGGTCAAGTTCGAAGATGGGTGACCTTGACCTTCTTTTTAAGGTCACAGAGCTGATAATAGAATAAAACTTAGAAGCTTATTTTTCAGGAAGCATTTGGTGGATTGTTATGAATCATGGTGCATACCTCTCCATTTTAAATTTATAACTGAGACATGTACAGATATACATCCATGTGAGAACAGATATTTAGTACTTGTTACTGTTACCACCTCTAAACACTGTTCTTTTGGCTTAGGGCTTTTGTTAGCTTCTGCTGATATTCTAGTTTAAATTGTATAATACAGACCTAATTTCTGGCATGTACATAGGTACTGTATAGGGGAATATTTATGGTTTATATGTGGAAGAACATATGAGTGGTTTTGATATTAGGCAGTCCTGAAGTGTGATAATAGGTTTTTGTTAAAAAATTGAGTTTTTTCCTAAATTCCTCAAAGAAACGAAATCGCAAAGACCAAATTTTCGGCTTGGTAGGAGATCTTGGGGACATCTAACTTTATGCTGAATTTTGGATTCCTAGGTCTTACGGTTTCAAAACGTGCCACATCTACCGATGGATGGACGGACTGACGGACGGACGACGGACAATGGACCACGACTATAGCTCAGATGACTTATAGTCAGCTGAGCTAAAAATCATGTTCGTCATACTGTTTTGTTTTGTTGTATTTAAGCAGATGGATTTTCATTCAGATTTCCCTCACATCAGAATGGTTTGGTGTTTTGCATTGTGTGGTAGTGCTCTCACATAGAAATAACGAATGATTTTGTTTCCATATGTAACAGTGAAGGAGCAGGTATTGCTCTCAAATAAGATCTTTGCACATATAATAGTAAAGGAACAGAAAGGTGTCACACAAAGAGAAAAAGTCTGTGGACTATATCAGTGGGCCATTCACTTTCTTCCTCCAGGCAGGCTTGCATTTAGAAACATTTAATAATAAATTGTTATATATTTTGATTGAATAGATTGGTAAAACAATTTCAGCCTTATCATAAATGATAAAATGTATGTACATGTACAAATTTATGTGGTATGGATTGTTGTACAAACATGTATCTGCTTAACTGTATGTAAATGATGCGTCTGCAAGTCACACATACCAGATATACATAATGACACAGGTCGTGCATTATGTATGTATGGGATTACAGTCAAATGATAAGAAACTTATTGTTTTCAGTGGGATTGGCATCAACAGGACTCACTGTGATTTGACCACTCTGTTCATCCTCCACATCAATGGACTGCCTCTGGATCTGATCAATGCATCCATGGTTTTGGTAGCAGTAAGTATTTGCTTTCATATAAAATGGTTGACAAACTGTCAATGAAATATTATTTTCACCTCTCAAAAATGTTCTTTGTTAAAAGTAATTCACTTTAGAACATTAGCAGCAGGTGTTAGTTTCATATAAAATGGTCGATGTATTGTTGATGAAACATTATTATAATTTCTCAAAAATTTCTTTTTTAAAAGTAATTTATTCTGAAGCTTCATTGGTATCTCATGAGGCTGAAGTGTCTTAAGTAGGATTAATATTAGTCACAATAACAGATCAATGGAAAAGTAAAAATGGTGAAAAAATAACCACAAAATGAACCTAACTACAGGATATCAAGCATATGTATCAGTGGAGGGCTGATTAATCACGTGTAGTGATGATTTGTCATTTTCATTCATAATCAAATTGGTAGCATCTTTGTATAATCAATCACAAATGATTTTGTATGAACATGCAAAGAAGTGATGTTATCCAGGAAAAAAATATTCCAGCCTAGTGTAATTCCTGAGGAAAAGTGTCACCAACTTAGCTGTGACCTACCGGTAGATCTTTCATCATAACCTAAAATAAATGTTTTTCTTATAAGTGTCCATTTTAAAATCAAACACCTGTCTGCACCTCACTTTGTGGAGGCTCATGATGATAACATGATAACATGGCTTACACAACAGATATCATGGAAACTGAGAAGTTACAGAAATTATTGGATTTATAATTGATCATGGTTTGTTTTTCTTTTACTCATCAAACATGATTTTACAACCCATTTCTACCACTAAGGTGATTCCTTCTAACATGACCCGCTTTTCTGTTTACTACCACAGTGGTCCATCTCAGGTATCCTACTCATCACGTTCCTGTTCTACCTGTGTCACTGTCGAGAGGAGTTCCTCATCAAACAGTTCTCCAGGCTCAAATTCCTTAAATATCGAAAAAGACGCATCAAACCTAAAAGTAGCTCGGCCCTAGCGTCTAAAGGTGAGTGGTGTGAAAAGTGAAGATCTGTTGACTTATATCACAGTGACATGCTGTAATTAATAATTTAAGTTGAATACGAGGAGTTGAATTTTTGAGGGGAAAAGACAGCATTTACACCCTGTATTAGCTTAAAATAAAATTACTTTTTTTTAGTTTTTACTTTCATTATGATGGGGAGTTAAATATGACAGCTTGAAGTCATCTGGCTTTTAACTTAATGCAGTTGGATGCAAAGAATCAGCATGTCTTCTTTTTATTTTCCTACTGCTTTTAAGTGGAACCATGTATTTTGTAATCCTTATATCAGTTAAGAAAAAATACATGACATATACTTGTGCTGCATATCTAGAAATGTCCAAGTCTTATACCAGTACTTCATTTAGCCACATGACTTTACTGTAAATGTTTACAGATGTACTATTTATGAGTTAATATGTTTAATTTCCTCTGTTCTCCTCAAGAATCATTGAGTGATCATGCGACTGCAGGCAGCCAATCAGACAATCCACTGGTAGTTCCTGCAGCATTCAGACAACAAGGTACTACTGCTAGCAACATGTACGAAATGCAAGGTGTCACGGGAGAGCACCATGTACAACCAGACAGGTACGAAAATGACAAAGTAGAACACGACATGGCATCAGCTATAAGACCATCAAATCCCACCCAGGATGCACCTGACACATACGATAATCATAAAATAGAAACAGTAATGGAGGAGGCATTAGAGGTCCCGGGACAAAGCGAGGAGGAAGGAGCGAAACCTCAAGCGGCACCTAAGCCTCGTGATCGAGGAACGTCTTATGGAATTGGTCATCCATTTGGTGTTTACAGTAAAATGACAACTGCTGGCAAGAGAAAGCCATCTACTGGACAAAGCTGACACTAACCAGATAGACACTTATTCAACATTAAGCAATATTCTGTTTTATCTTACCTATTTTCAACTGAACAAACTATTTTGCAATTTATTTGTTAAGGAACAGGAAGTAAAACTAGATTACACAAGGAGTGTTGTTCAGTCATGGCCACTCTGAAATTGACATGCTTGTTTGTTTCCTGTATACCAGTATATGAATATGAATAAATTGGTAACTTATTTCAAAGAAACCATTGTTTTATTTTGATGAAAACTCTCTTGTTTCATATATTTCAGTTTCAGTTTATTTTTATCACTTCCATAAAAATTTACATAACATTTCAAATAATTTATTTTCATACAGAAACTATCAAATATTTACTTTATAGTATTGTTTAGGGGATATGACCGATGGCAGTATACTTTTACTGTAAGGATGAAGGTAATTGATAACAATGATGTGTAGTTCTAATAAGCCCCAGGCACTTTATAATATAAAGTGTACTTTTTGTATATTTTGATGTATATTACATGTATATGACATGATAGTTTGAAACCAACATGAGTTAATAAATTAAGAAAATTGTTAAAAACAGTAAAATCCAGACAGCCTAACAAAAATGTGGATACCTCTTGTGGAAAGTGTAAATACTTTATAGCTGTCACTTTTATAAATAGCTATATTGATATTTTAGGAAACTTGAGATAAGTTAAGAAATAATCCTGGGTCCTACAGAAAAAAACAGTGTAAAATACATACTTCAATATTCACAGAACATTCATGAATATCTTTGCACTGAAAGTCCAGGGAATTTATTGCTTTGTTAATAGAACATGTCATAGAAAAATGTGCCACATTATTTTGAATATGTTTGTTTGATTTTCTTTGGAATTTTGTTTGTTTAATCAACCTGGAGAAATTCTGTCCATTTACTGTTCCATAGTTATAAACAGTAAACCTTGTTGTTTTGAACTTGCTAAAATTGAAAAACCTGCTTAAGCTGTAATTTCAAAGTAAAATTATTACCCTATAAAACCTGCTTATGTCCATCCTTGGATAAGTCAAAGTCCCTTCAACTTCTACACAACGAGGTTTGACTGTATATGGACATGGTCACTTTAATAGTGATGATAAATTTCAGTGGAACTGTTTTTTTTTTCAACTTGAACTTTAAACATGTACATAATGAACCATGTCATTAGCTTAGTTAAATGTTAAGACTGCCAGGAGAAACCTATTGTTCCTTGACTTTTAATTAAATGACATAACCAGATATTCATCCACATTTTTCAGTTCAAATGTCTTAAGAAACAAACCAGCATTAGTTAATTGCCTGAATTTGAGCTAATGGTGAAAAAATAAATATTCTATATGGGTTCATTTTAGAAGGATATTCTGCTGTCCTTGTATATTCTTCTGAGCTGTGGAACTTGTATCATTAATTATCCTGGACAGATTTATTCACGGATGTGTTAAACCCCTTTGTTATATATCAAACTCTATACTAGCTTTGTTAGGATGGGTTGCACCATAGCATCAGTATTACATCGCAAGTGCTGAAATACTGAGGGGTACTCTTGTCATTTGGGTTCATTAGATCTCATTATATATATAATATTACAAAAATAAGAACAGTTTGTTAATTCAATTATTTTTCTGCCCCTTGGATAACACTTCCTGAATGAAGTTTTTTATTCTCTATGTAATGTTGAATTTCAGATGTTTGCAATAAACTAAGATTTTTTTTCGTACTGTGTTTTCCTGATATGACTGTGTTTCGTGTGTGTTTGTTTCTGACAAGGATTGATACAGTGTTCATATAAGTGTGCATTATCCACACAGCATTAATAATTACTTGAATATTAATTCTACCTTGATCAAAAAGCGACAGACCAATAGGTTTCCAATATTATGTTCACAAATCATAGAGGGAAACATCCAGTAATTTGTTGAAATATAGAGGGATACACTTTTGTAAAGCATTGTAATTCAAACTAGAGGACCTGCTTTTTGTGACACAAAAAAGTATGTCTCCATCCACTACAGGACTCGCTCTCCCAAATTTGAAAAAAAAAACAAGGTCTACAGGCCTAGTGCGAACCTGTGCATTAGGAAATACACCAGGTATAATGCTTCAATGCTGGACCATTACTTCTTATGTACATGAACAATGCAAGTACTAAACATTTTGAATAAGAAACAATTACACAAACATCACTGCTAAAATTCTGGCATGGGTGCACACAACCCAAAAATGATTGTAGCTGGCACCACCAGTCTTGTATACATCAAAGATATCAGAGATATATACATATGCCCAATTTCAGGCTGATATATCAAATTCCTCTGTAGAAATAAGCAGGCACATGCACTGCAAAAGTCATTGTAGGTGGCGACACCTGTCTTGTGAACGAGAAAGCCATCAAAGACACATACACTGGTCATAATATCAGGCCAATACATCAAACTTACCTTGAGTCTGATACATGGGGCTGACCAGGCTTAGGTGAGAAAGGCAGTTGCCCCGAGTGAACTGTGACAAATTTGCTAGCTGGCTCAGGCTACTGCACTAAGTGAACTCATGACCTGCACCTGGCTAGACTGAGTGAACTTTCGACCTGTACCTGGCTGCACTGAGTGAACCCTTGACCTGTTGAATAATCTGACACAGTTGGTTGTCCACATGCAGCCCTGAGGGGCATGACACCCATGAGGTGATCACATGGTGGCCATGAGGTGTTCACATGTCACCCATGAGGTGATCACATGCCTTGTGCTTGGCTGCACTGACTGAACTCTTGACCTATATCTAACTGCACTGAATGAACTCTTGATCTGTTGCCAAATCAGAAACAGCAGTTTCTCAACCTATTAAAAGATACAAACACAATCTTGGTCTGTTGGTCAATCTGTTTACACGTACTGAAAGACTTTGGCTAAAATGCTTTTTTTTTCAAGCTGAAATATTCATAAACTTATTATCAAAATATCTAAAATAACAAAAAATGCAGTTCTTTCATTGTTAAAGGTCCAATAATTCTGCTAAAATCATTCAAGTAAACTTAAACAAAGGCCACCTATGAATAATTTTTGTGCAATGTTACAGAAGTTATAATTGAATCAATAATTTTGTAGAAGAACAGTTTTGCAGTCCTCAGTTTGAAATAGACATAATAATGGCCATAACACCAACTTAAGCTTTTCTGATATGATTGAAAGAACCATGTCCTAGGATAATTCTTTTGAAAAATTGAACGATTC
This sequence comes from Sipunculus nudus, assembly GCA_026874595.1. Lineage (NCBI taxonomy): Eukaryota > Metazoa > Annelida > Sipuncula > Golfingiida > Sipunculidae > Sipunculus > Sipunculus nudus. The sequence continues at coordinate 5,528,155 of CM049308.1, forward strand.
AACTTGACAGTTTCATAATAAACATTTTACGCTGAAAGAGGCTAAAATTACGAGGTTTTTGCTAATAAAAAACAGGTCAATGTAGATGGCACCACAAAATCTGCAACTTCAAATGTGAGTCATGTGAACAACACTTGCACAATACTTGGTAATGCTAGCTTCTGTCATTTCTGAGATTACTATATCAGTATGCTTAATTGGCCAAATGACTGTTCAAATTTGTGTAACACCACTTAAATTCATCAAATGCAAACCATTTGAACAAATTTGAAAGGGCTTGCCTCTGGGATCATTTTTGTAAAATATTGAACAATTTGGCTGGACCGTTTACAAGAAGAAGACTTTTAAAGGTTTTTCAGCTTTTTCCCTATAAAATCTAAGTAAATGCAGATAGCAAAAAAATAAGCTGAATCCCACAACAATTGATATGTGACAGATTATTGCATTAAATCTAGTGATGGTAGCTCCTGCTATTCCTGAGAAATTATGGGTTAATGTACAGATGACCAATGACCCCCGTACAAAAAAGGTCAATGCAGGTGGCGCCACCAATACCTGAATTTCATATATGACTCATGTGACCAACACTGGCATAAAATTTGGTGATGATAGCTCCAGCCGTTTCTGAGATTGCCATTTTAGTATGCTTTTTTGGACAGTTAGCTAAGTTTTAACTTCCTGTAACTCGGCCAAAATTCACCAAACTTGAACCATTTGAACAAACTTGAGAGAGATGGTATAAAAGATTATTTCTGTGAAATATTAACAATTTGGCTTTACTGTTTCAGAGGAGAAGATTTTTAAAGGTTTTTTAGCTTTTTCACTATAAAATCTAAGAAAATGCAAAGTTTTTCAGATGGCTAATTTTTTGCATTAAATTTCATGATACCAGCAATAGTTGTTTTCGAAATAGTATGGGTAAACTATGACAATAGATGATTCCAAACCATGGCATTAGCTCACAGGTTCGCTAAAAATTACTATAGATGCATATTGAATGCAAAATTATAATACAGATACATCTCACTGATGGCAAAATCTTGAATAAAGTTAGGTATGGATACCAATTATTTATAATCCATGTACAGCCATCTTTATACACCCACAGAGAGCTGTATACCTGTGATTGTAAACACAGCATTTATTTAGCATAAATCTACATATTTTAAAAGCTTTTAAAAAAATTCTTGTCAATATTAACCATAGAAAACCTGAAATCTAAATGTCTAGAGGCATTATGTAATGGCTGCTGATAAACTGGTGCCAGGCTAGATGTATCTGCTTCACACACCTAACATATATAGTAAAATGACTCAATTCAATCTTTATAATTCAGCCAAAATTCATTCTTTGGAAACATAAAAGACACTTATTATAAGAATTATTTAGAGGATCATTCCTGTAAAATATTAAACAAATTTGCCTCAGTGGCGTCAGTCAAAAAATGTTTTGCACGTTTATAACTCATATGGGAAAATACAGCAAAATGGCTAAGTTAAGCTTCCCATAACTCAGCCAAAATTTACTGAACCAAAACCATTTGAACAAACTTGAATTATCAATATCTAAGAATAATTTACGTGTGAGATTTAAGAATTTGGCCCTGTGGTTTTTGAGAAGAAGTTCTTTGTAGCCACTGAGCTAAAATGGGCTGTTATGGCATATGACTAAATTCAGCTTCCCATAACTCAGCCAAAAGTCACTGAACTGAGACCATTTGAACAAACTTCAGAAAGCACTACCCTAGGATCATTTCTGTGTGATATTAAACAATTTGGCCATATGGTTTCAGAGAAGAAGCTGTTTGTAGCAGTCGGTATGATACGGGCATTGATGACCCCCGTACAAAAAAGGCCGATGCAGGTGGCGCCACCAATACCTCAATTTCAGATATGACTCATGTGACCTACACTGGCATAAAATTTGGTGATGATAGCTCCAGCCATTTCTGAGATTGTAATTTTAGTATGCTTTTTTGGATAGATGACTAAGTTCAACTTCCTGTAACTTGGCCAAAAATCACCGAACTTAAACCATTCGAACAAACTTGAGAGAGATTGTTCCAGGAATCATTTCTGTGAAATATTGGACAATTTGGCTGAACAGTTTCGGAGAAGAAGATTTTTAAAGCTTTTTTAGCTTTTTCCCTATAAAATCTAAGAAAATGCAATTAGCCAAAAAATAAGCAAAATCCCATAGTTTTTTTTCGAAGACTAATTTTTTGCAAAAAATTTCGTGATGCTAACTCTTGCCGTTTTCAAGATAATATAGGTTAACGTACAGATGACGGACATCGGACAACGCCACACCATCGCATAAGCTCACAGTTTCGTCAAAACTGGACCCCTTCAAAAGTTTGGTGTTAACTTCAATCCTGGATTTCTAAGATTAGACCTTGTATGATGATGATCAAGGTAACCAGGTTATGAACTAATCTGAGATTTTATTCTGGCTGATTTGACCTTGAAGATCCAGGTCAAGGTCACCAGTTTTCAGCTCCTCAAGGAACTTCATTAAAGCAATTAGTGTTTCAAATTTGAGGACAAAAATATGTACTACCGGTACTTAAAAAATTATTGGGTTCACATAATATTTTATTTCATCCAATTTGCCCTTGATAATGAAGGTCAAGGACCAGATCTTAACTTGTCCGAGATGTATAGTGTTAAAAAATAATTTCTATTCTGGTTGATTTGATCTTGAATATCCAGGTGAAGGTCACCAGTTTCAAGGGACTTTAGGGAATTTGAAGGAAAAAATTTACGCTACTTTTAAAGTTATGGGGTTCACAAATAATTCTGTTTTGGCCTATTTGACCATAATGTGGAAGGTCAAGGTCACATGTTTTCAAACTTGTCCAAGATTTTGATTGAGACATTTCACAAGTTGAATTTCATGAAAATATATTGGGTGGTTAAAAAGTTATAAAGTTCACAAATAGTTTCTATTCTAGCCAATTTGACCATTAAGATCAAGGTCAAGGTCACCAGTTTTTGAGCCCTTCAAAGAACTTGATATAAACAATTTGTGTTTCAAATTTAAGGCAAAAATATGCGAAACTTATAAAAGTAATGCGGTTCACAAAAAAAATTCTATTTTGACATTTGAGTCATTCAATGGTTATCACATTCACAAGATAAAACACAGACGACAGACCAAACACCATATGTCTGCCCCCATGGGCAGGGGAGACATAATTCTATTTGACAGTATTCAGTCAAATGTTTTCTTCTGATAATATTGGACCAGTCTTGTATAGAAAAATAGTCTCTTGCTGTCAATTAATCATATATCTCCCCTACACACATACACCTTCACACACTGACCATGGTCTTACTCAAACTGCATTTCTAACATAATATTCCAAAATAAACACTGCAGAAGTTTTACAATTTATATGTTATCTCCTATGTCAAGATCAGGTACAAAATGATGAGATATACCATAAAATTATTTTGTCTTATTTTACTTGAAAATCTGAATTAACCATTTTGAATGGTTAAATATTATAACTGTAAAAATATTATTATAGTGACATGAAGATCAGCCTGTATCATGTCCTGTGTGAATATCATGATAATCAATGTCGCAGCCGGGCAAGCTCTCACGCAGGTAGTCATAACACTTCTGTTTATTCCTCACTCCTGTCAGTTCAAACATGATCAGTGTCTGTAAACATCTGAAAAAAATATTAATCTGTATCACTGAAACACATTTAAACAATCTCCTGTGAACATTAATGTGTTGTAAAAATATTTGTGAAAATAGCTAGGATGTGATAAAGATGTATTTATTGCATCTCTGTGTAAGATGGCAAATGTCATGAACCACTCAAGATGTATAAGTCTATAATAAAAAGTCAGACTAACACTTTGGGGATATCTGTATCACTCTGTTCAAGTGAAACAGGGAGCAAATGAGGCTGAAATGAAGCTGGAACCTTCTATAACATGTCATTGAGGGCAAACACTAAACTTTAGTCTGTTTCACCACCTGTTATCCACCTGTTTTTATAGATAATTTTCTTAAAAATTTATATTTTTCAATAATTTCCTTGAAAACTACATATGGAAGTGACAACCTAATATGGCAACTAAGAAATTTACAAGAAATCCCCAATTTATGTTTCAGCTGGACCTAGAATCTTCATATTTGTCATGCAAGGAGGCCCATGAAAAGTGAAATTAGGTCTCTGTTACCCATATCCTTCAAGCTATAGGACTCCAAAGTATCCCTCAGAAAAATGGAAAATTTGATACAAAAGCTGACGTATCTGAATAACTAATCCAGAGACCACCATTTTTCTTTGCATGGATATTGATCATTCAGTGTTTTTATTAGTTTCTGCAGACTGGTGGAGCCACCTGTATTTTTTTTAAGTTTAAGCATTTTTTCTCTATTTTTGAGATATTTAATTCAGACACAATCTCAGCTTGTTAGATAATCTGTTTGATGCTTCAGTTGGTTGGTTATATACTACCATTCAGATGATAAAATTTCCTTTTGCAAATCTCTTCCCAGTCAGCTGAGCGTCATGACCCATGGGTCACTTGTTTCAAATATTTCTGTTTCTTTAATAAGGTGTAAGGTAGGTATTTATTTACCTTGTTGAAAATTAGGTCCTTTAATCCTCTTCACTATGATTGTTTCCCTTGAAATGTTGCTAATAAAAATTTTCATAGCAAAAAACAAGGTGGTCATGAGGGGATGAAACAGATTATAGTAATATAACAACTTTACCTATATAGAAGAAAGAAAGACAAGTCTATTTCAGAACAAGAACCATCAACATCACTGCTTTGTATGCAAAAAGAGATGGACCGGGAACATACATGTATATAGAGTGAATAACACCAGACAATATGTTATTGAGCTAACATGGCAACCCATGGGACAAAGTTGGAGGGAAGACTGAAAAATACCTTTGAAAGAAAGGCAGAGTAAACTGACTCCACTATTCACTCAGCAAATGTGGACATGTGTAGGGTACTTACTGGAGGTTACTGAATGACATGACACCTTTATCTGTAATGTCACCACAACTGATGATCTCGAGGTGTTCCAATGTGTCCTTCACTTTATCTAGCTGAACAACGGCCTCGTCTTCCAAATAAGGACAATAGTTGAACCGTATTTTCTTCAAGTGCTTCAATCCATCTGCAAAAGATTACAAAATTAATGCAACCTTTCCATACTACATATGGAAAACCAGACTCAAGCACAGTGACCTTGTTCTCTGGTGTTGTATTATATTTGATAGTTATACCAGGAATCATTGCTGTATTCAAGAGGATTATTGAAAATACCTAGCCCGATTGAATCGGACACAATATTATTAGGCCCTACCATATATTGAGTCCGATGGCTATACAGTGAGTTTCTACAATATAAGCCTCAGACTACACACCACCCAATGCCCTTGTTACCAGTGTCAGCAGGTGTTTATTACCCTGTGCCAGCGGACACTCTTCAGAGCCGGGCCCGTTGAAGCAAAATGTAACAACATTTTAGCTGTCAATCACTCGAGTCAGTGAGGCTATCAGTGAGGTCATCAAGTGCACCTGTTCAACTGTTCTTCTCTGTCCCTATTAAACTCGCTGACATGCCTCTGGTAAAAAGGTCAGTAAATGTTAAACAAGGGACATATGGGTCACTGTGCTCAGCTGACGTTAACCTTGAAGGTAAAAATCTAAAATAATATCAAATGGAGATAAAGTGTAAGAGGAAGAGGTAATAAAGGCCATGGTTGGTTTATATGATTGGTTTGTATTGATGAGCAAGAAATTGTTGCAAAAAATATTTTGTGACCTGACCATGTGTTTCCTACTGTTGAAACTATAGCATGTGAGCAGTTTGTGAACAAATGATCTGTACTATTACCATGATCATTAGTTGGTTTTTCGATTAACTGTTGACATTTCAGTAGTTTACACATTTGTTCAATTGAATCTATTTTTTTGTATAATATATATTATTAAATATATATGCATTTTTTTAATGAAATGTATACAGTTGAAATATAGCTAATTAACAACATAAAACAGGGCAAACAAAGCCTGATCTCAAATTCTACTGAGGCAGGAAAATAATGAACAAATGTTTGTATTAAATCCTGATTTTTTTATCACATCAATTATTTTCTAATTTAAGTTTATATTTCTATACATTTCCAATTAAACATATATATCTGAATATAAAAGTTGATTCATAATTCTCAATTGCATCATCATAAATCTCAATCTTGTCAGATAACACCACATCATGCATACAAATGTTTATTTATTTTTTAACACAAAAATATATCTTTTAAATCTGCAAAACAATAAATATCTAAAAATAATACTTGATTTAGATTTCACAATTTTTAATTGTGTCTTTATTTATCCATAATGTGCTTCATATTTTATAATAATTTAAGCATACTGATGGGTTCAATTATATTTGTTAAAATCATTTAAAAGAAAACTGATTTCTTTAAAAATGCTACATTACACAACATTGCATCTTCTGGATTACACCTTGCATTATTTTTTCAAGGAAAGTTTTTGCATATCGGAGTGGAAACAGCATTACAATTAAGGAGATACAGTGAAAACAATAACAATTACCGCATAACACTTGGTGGGTTGGGTTTGCGGGGGGGGGGGGGGGGGGTGATTGGGGTGGTGATATGAGAATAACTGTACACCTGTCACAGCAGGGGATCTCCCCCAGTGACTGTAACAAATCAGAAACCCTGGCATAGCTGACTTCCAGTGACCTGGAGTGGGACCCTGCATCTGTAATCAAAGCAAGTGACTACAGAAAAAAAATCAATAACTAACTTAATTTTCAAGCTTTTATTTTCAAATTTCAGATTTAGACAAACTAAATATTTATGTTTACATGCTGTGAAAATTAAATCAATGGTGCTTACAGGTAAAAAACGTGCCATGGTCAAAGTTGGGCAAAATTTAAGGTACTGATTTATTTTTTATGCTAATAACTTAAAAAATTTACAAAATTCAGATCTAATTTTGGGTTAACAATTGAATCTTAATTAAACATAGTTATATACTTGAGAAAATAGACTCTAGTTTCAAAATTTTTCATGTTAAGTGAGTTATTATTTTTCCTGATTTTTTACAAAGTCCATTATGTTTGGGCCCATAACTTAAAGAATTTATACATTACAGACTTAATTTCTGGCATGTACATAGGAACTATATAGAGGAATATTTATGGTAAATATGAGGAAAAACAGATGAGTGGTTTTGATATTAGGCAGTCCTGAAGTGTGAAAATAGGATTTTAATAAAAAATTGAGGTTTTTCCTTAATTTCTCAAAGGAACGAAGTCGCAAAGACCCAGTTTTCGGCTTGGTAGGAGATCTTGGGGACATCTAACATTATGCTGAATTTTCGATTCCTAGGTCTTACGGTTTCAAAACGTGCCACATCTACGGACGGACGGACGGACGGACGGACAGACGGACGGACGACGGACAATGGACCACGACTATAGCTCAGATGACTTATAGTCAGCTGAGCTAAAAATGATGATCCAAGTTTAATTTTAGTCGCTATCGATACCATGAAACACGTACTTATTGGTGTTAAAATGGTATTATCCTGTGTTTGGTTGTTTGGCAGTAAACAGGCAGTCAAAGAAGAGGCAACGAATCTGTTGCATCTTCCGTGGCTTATATTGTAGAAACTCACACTGTATGGCTATCCGACTCAACATATGGCAGGGCCTAATAATTTTGAGTCCGATTTAATCGGGCTAGGGAAATACCATGAGCCTCTTAATGGTTATTCGTGCATTGTAGAATATGAAGAAGAAAAAATTTCCTCAACAAAATTAACTAAGTTTTAAACCTGAATGATTTGTGATGCCACTCTGAGGCGCTAGGTAGACATTGTTACACACCTAAATGTGCGAATCCTATGTCCATGACACCAGCCTCGTCACAGTTGATCTCTGATATCTTGAACTTCTTCCTCTGGTTGATGGGGGGCAGCGTGTTGTAGTCCGTGTGCCAGTGTTCGTATCCCACCCACTTCACGTGCCCCCCACATCTCAGCAGCCACTCAGCGCACGCTCTGTCAGGCCCGACCTCTTTGATCCGGTCCTTGTCAGGTCTGGAAGTACAATCAACCTGCTGGTATTAAACATCAGTCACCCAGTAACTGACACTAAACATAGTACAATGAAACCGTGAAATTATGACCACCAACGGGACCCTGATAATGGGTTTGCATTTTCGAGTTGGTCATCTAAGCAAGGTCTGATATCAAGAGCATAAAAGGACTGAGACTGTGAAAAATTAGCTTATATTGAGGTGGTTGCTCAAGGGCAAGGTGATTGTAAGGCGAGGTTTTACAATAAAGGGGTGGATCCAGGATTTTGGAAAGGAGAGGGTCACATCAAGGAAGACTGAAAGAAAACCTAAAAAAAGGTCCTCTGGTCTGGGAAGGAGAGGTCAGGGTTGCCATATGTGGTTTGAAACCCTATAAAAAGGTTGTTTCAGCTTCAAAGGGGGGGGGGGGGATCTGCCACTGCTATATAATTCAATCCCATTTAACTCACACATTTCATTTATTTTTTTTTCTTAAAGAATGGATGGATCTATGCTTTGTTGAGGCACTGGATGGGAACAAAGGTAACCATACAATAAGCTTTCTGGATTTCTGATTTTTATATACACTTGACTGGGAATATTGGAGGAGTCATGACCTGTCACTGAGACATTAATCAGGGAGGATCTCAGGGGTTCTGACAAAATTTCAACATTTTCTATTCAGATTCTGATTTTTATATACACTGGACTGGGAATATTGGAGGAGTCATGACCTGTCACTGAGACATCAGAGAGGATCTCAGGGTTCCTGACAAAATTTCAACATTTTCTGTTCAGATTCTGAACCTTTATCACCATTAAACTTTATCTCATCGTAATTATTTACTCTGTACTGAACAAATAATTTTATAAACAAGGCCTACAGACTTAATGCAAACCTGTGCAAAAAGTTTGGGAGTATGAATGAAGGTTTATTTAAAAAATTTAATATTGATCTTTTACGTCCTGCATATTCACCTTAGTCATTATGATTACAGCAAAATGGACGTTTGGGACCTGCAAGTTTCAGACTAGGACATTTTAAAACTAAAATATGGGTAGTCGACAAGCGACTATGTGTATCTGCAGAAATCAGAGTGGGACGGGTGAAGTGAGGCATGGATTAAGTGGCAAGGGGTATAAAGTGAAGTGTGTTGCATATTAGCATGGTTATCTGCAGAGTAAACATGAATGTAGGTGGCGCCAACTGTCATAAAGTCAAGAGAGCTGTCCAGGATGTATAAACCTGCAAAATTTCAGGTGGAGAAGTCAAACCACTCCTGAGATATGAGTGATTATATCCCAAGTCAGATGAACAGATGGATGCTGTGCATAAATGGTTGCAGGTGGCACCACTAGTTTTGCCTATGATGAAGAGCCATGTGAGATCTATACACATACAAATTTTTGGCCTAATCGGTCAAACAGTTCCCGAGATATGAGCTTGGTTATGTGCAGAGTAAACGTGAATGTAGGCCAACTGTCATAAAGTCAAGAGAGCTTTCCAGGGTGTATAAACCTGCAAAATTTCAGGTGGATAAGTCGAACCACTGCTGAGATATGAGTGATTGTATCCTAAGTCAGATGAACAGATGGATGCTGTGCATAAATGGTTGGAGGTGGCGCCACCATGATGTAGAACTATATGAGATCTATACACATGCAAAATTTTTGCCCAATCGGTCAAAGAGTTCCCAATATATCAGCTTTGATGTCTGCAGAGTAAACGTGAATGTAGGTGGCACCACCTGTCATAAAATCAAGAAAGCTGATCAGGATGTATAGACCTGCAAAATTTCAGGTGGATAAGTCAAACCACTGCTGAGACATGAGTGATATTATCCCAAGGCAGATGAACAGATGGATGCTGGCAAAAATGGCTGCAGGTGGCGCCACCATTTTTGTGTATGTTATAAAGCTATCAAAGGGCTATATTTGTGCAAAATATTTAGCCTTATCGGTCAAACGGTTCCCGAAATATATGGGTTTATGTGTGGAAACACACGCACAAATGCAGCAGTTCACATGTGACCTGATGATAAACCCAATTCACTTAAAATGCAAACCAAGTTTTTTCAAACAGTTGAAAGATATAGTTCAAATAATCTGGGAATTCTGCATCTAGACATTGTCTGGACCCCACCTGGTTGTACTGAGTGACCTCTTGAATTGTCTGCTGAAACTCAGCATGTTGTCAAATCTGTTTTCAAACACAGAAAGCCTTTTTCAATTGGCTACACTGCTTTTTTAAAGCTGTATTTACCCAATCTATTCTTATAAAACTGACAGAACCCTACCATAGATTAATTCTTGTAAAGTTGAAACCAATTAGCTTAACAGTTTCATAATAAAACAGTGTATAAGCTAGAAGCATCTAAAATTACATTTTTGCTTGTAAAAAACACATAAATGTAGGTGGCGCCACTAATACCTCAATTTCAGATATGACATATGTGACAAACATTGGTATAAAATTTGCAGATGATAGCTCTAGCTGTTTCTGAGATTTTAATTTTAGTGTGCAATTTTGGACAGATGACTAAGTTCAACCTCCTGTAACATGGCCAAAAATCTCTGGAATGGAACCATTTGAAAAACTTGAGAAAGATTGTTCCAGGGATCATTTCTGTGAAATATTGGACAATTTGGCTTGACATTTTTGGAGAAGAAGATTTTTAAAGTTTTTTAGCTTTTTCCCCATAAAAAACTCAGAAAATGCAGTTAGAAAAAAAAATAAACAAAATGCGATAGAGTTTTTCAGATGACTGTTTATTTTCAAAAAATTTGGTGATGCTAGCTCCTGCCATTTTTGAGATAGTTATGGTTAATGTACAGACGATGTACAACAGACGACACTGCACCATTGCATAAGCTCACAGGTTCGCTAAAAATATTGACTGACTGAAGAAGTTTTCACTCTTCAAGCAGCTATAGGTTGCTGTGGTTAAGACCTCAGCCCTGCGTGCTCCTTTAGCATTTTCTTATGTTCTCAGAGCCAACAAACGCGGTGCCACACCAAACCAAGCATAAACTGCGAGAGACCTCCACCGTACATCCCGCACCAGAGACTTTGCAGGAAAGCCACAGCTGTACACTTGCATTACAAGGATACAAGACATGGCCAGTCATGAAAGAGTTCATACAATTCCTACTCTTCATATTTTCAGAAGTGTTTCATTATTTTCTGGAGCCCCTCAAGAAACCATCAGTAATTCAGTTTTAAGCATTCATTATGTTCTAACAAGTGCAGACATGATGAACTCAGAACTCAGAACTTGATGATGTTCCTGAGTGCAGGTTATGTGATTGAGGGATCCACACCAAAATGTTTTTGATTCTTCATTAGCCCATTCCCATAATACCCTGTAAATTTCATGATATTCTGTCTGTGTTACTGCATGATTTATGTTGTGCAGAAACACACAAACACAGATGAACACATACCCTCCTGGCAGCACTGCCTTTTTTTTAAATGGTTGGCTTTATTTTTAACTATGGCATAATAGGAGAGGCTAACTGTAAGGTGCTCTAGGCAGATGGCCACACACCTTAGAACTGAGACCCCACTGAATCCTACCAACCTGTTACTGATGGCATTCAGCATCCTATAAAAACTCCTGGTGTTCTTTGTGATGTCAACTACATTTGTTTTTGGCCGGCACAGCTGCTGAAGCAAATGTAATTTGAATTAAAACTAAAGTATATGTAAATAAGCCGTTTGGCTATGAGAAATAATTGGACATCACTGGTTATTTGTCAGTTTATTATCACATTTTATTTTATTGTTAATTTTATGGTGTTTCAATGACAAACAATCATCAAATTTACCAAAATTTGCAAGATCCAAAATCATCTCACATTAATTCACACTGTTTTTTCCTATCTCTGCCAAATTATAACCTCTTATCAGAGCTTACATGCAATTACTTTCTGAACAGTACCTGGATACCTTTTAACTATTACTTGAATTAAAATATTTAAAGAAATTGCCATGAACAAATTATGCATGGGCATATTTAAGTCAAACATCAGCCAATGTGGTACCTTCAAGTTGTATGTATACATGTTCTATTCACAAATAACATATTTTAAGTTACATGTATATGCATGCAATGATCTTAACATACATAATTTTAACATATAAATAATTTGGAAATATAATATCTGCAATAAAAACACAAATATATATATATATATATATATATATATATATATATATATAAATATATATACTTTAGTGAACAAATATACAATATAGAAATATATTTAATGTATGGTGACAGCAGTTCTAAGTCATAAATTAACTTAAAGCTAGCTATTCACCAACTTTTCTACATAATTTATGTGATTTCTCTGCATACATATTAATGAACTCTAGGTAAATTCTGTTAGGAAAATGTCATATTAAGCCTCTGTGGCAGATGTATGAGCTCATGATATCTACAAGCTGTTTGTAAACCTGCACTGTGACAGCAATACTGACAAAAAGAAAAACCAGGTATTAGCAAGCTAGGATATTTAAAGGTCATCTGCTCTAAAACGCCCTTTGCAAAACTCTGATTTTTCTAACCTGCTGCCAGATTATCCTTTCGAATGTGTCTGGGTTATTTTTAAATGGCAGGGGCCCACTTTGTCACCATATACAAGTGGAAATGTTAGAAAACTGTCGGTGTGCAATCGAAGCAGCATTTTCTAACATGTTCATATAAACACTGATAAAAGGTTCAAGGGATTATCAATAATTAATACATGTCAGATATCAGAATAGGCCTCTTTAAACCTAATGGTTTGCTGAGAGCACAAATAAACATTAACACTATACAGTGATTAATGATTAACAAAAGTACTATTTTATAATTGTAGCAAATGATGCAATTTAAGAAAATATCAAGTTCAACTTACTGAAGCAACATGGCTTACACCTTGCAGTCTTCTCATTAAACAGTTCATTTTATCAGCTGTTGAAACGACGACAACAACTTTACCAAGTTGACAGCCTACAGGGTCATCTTTGAGTTGACAGATGTCATGCAATGTTTTGGATGGGCCGCTTCCATCATCATAGGCCTTTCTAAATTTTAACAAGAATGGTGATTTTTAAATGTGACAATAACCTCGGATGACTTAACACTTTACATTTGTTATTATAGATGAATCTCCGTTTTTTTTTACTTAAACAACATATATCCAGAGCACATTCATTTATTTTATTGTTGTGCATGTTGGTGAGCGATAATAGAGGAAGGGCACTTGCCAGGGGTACCGGTCTGTCATCTCCCCAGTACCTTCCACACATCTGACCAACACTGGTAACAACTGAGCAATGGCTGGAGTGTTCACTGTAAGTATTGATAAAAAATAATATATTGCATTCTTATTAGAATGTAAGTCGATCAGAAACTTTTCTTGGAGTTTGTTCAGAACTGGGCCTACATTTTGGAACGTAAAATTAGTAAATTATAAAAAAAAAATATTCTGAAGAATTAAAACTTAATTTTTATAATTCTTTTAATTGCAAAATTAATGACAATAAAGACTTTTTAGCCCTCAGCCCTTCGGCTGATCGGCTATTGTCGTCACCTAAGCTGTCGGCCGTGCCGTCCGTCCGTCTGTCCGGCGTCCGTTAACTTTTACCTAATAATGTGAGCGAGATATCTGGAAAAGGATTCACCGTCAGAATTTTATTTCCTCGGTAAAGATGTATATCCACAAAATCTAGGTCAAGTTCAAAGATGGGTGACCTTGACCTATTTTTCTACGTTTTAGAGCTGATTATAGAAAAACACTTAAATGCTTATAACTCAGGAACCATTTGGTGGATTTTCACCAAACTTACTATGATTATTGGGACTGATAGTCTGTACCTGCTACACAAGTTTGGTGGCTCCACCTGCAATTTCTGATTTTTAATGAATTTTTATCGGATTTTTCAACTTTTGGCTTGTGAGCAGGATATCTCTAAAAGGATTCACCATATGAATTTAATTTTTTTTGGTGAAGATGTATATTGACAAAATCTCAGTCAAGTTCGAAGATGGGTGACCTTGACCTATTTTTCTACGTTTTAGAGCTGATTATAGAAAAAAAACATGTAGAAGCTTATTTATCAGGAACCATTGGGTGGATTTTCACAATAATTACTATGATTATTGGGACTGATAGTCTGTACCTGCTACACAAGTTTGGTGGCGCCACCTACAATTTCTGATTTTTAAAGAATTTTTATCGGATTTTTCAACTTGGGGCTTGTGAGCGGGATATCTCTAAAAGGATTCACAATAGGAATTTTATTTCTTTGGTGAAGATGTATATCGACAAAATCTCAGTCAAGATCGAAGATGGGTGACCTTGACCTACTTTTCAAGGTCACAAAGCTTATAATAGAATAAAACTTTGAAGCTTATTTTTCAGGAAGCATTTGGTGGATTGTTATGAATCATGGTACATACCTCTCCATTTTAATTTTATAACTGAGACATGTACAGATATACATCCATGTTAGAACAGTTATTTATTACTTGTTGCTGTTACCACCTTTAAACACTGTTCTTTTGGCTGAGGGCTTTTGTCAGCTTCTGCTGATATTCTAGTTTTAATCTGTAACAGTAAGTTTAAGTGAAATAATGCCATATATCACTGTATATTTAGCCATTATATCAGCTGTAATGGCATTCAATCTGCATGATATATCTTCCTTTCCATTTTTTTAGATATTTAATTGAAACTTTTTTAAGTTTCAGTGGTCCTGCATTTATCTATATTTGTAATGTATTTTGCCAAATATTCATAACTTAGGGATACCTTAAAGTTGTGTCATGGCAGATGAAACTTCTGTAAACTGTAATATATATATATATATATATATATATATATATATATATATATATAAATGTGTATGTGTGTGTAGTCACCCCCTAATGCAAACCCTGGCAACAACTTGGGATTTGCCTGTAAGAGTTACAGACAGGTGACAAATTGCTGATTCTCCCATTCATGAGAGCAAATTAAGTGTCCATACTTGAAAGGTGTTATAATACAGAGGTGCTACAGTAAGTAGTTTTGCATGAAGATGGTATATTACTGATTGTGTTACTCTTTATGCCAGTTATGGGCATGTATGATGTAATGGAACTACACTTGTATCATTATATTAAGTATTTTACTCTTATGTGGTGTGTTGATGACCCACCCCCCAAGCCCGCATCCTTTCAATGTATGTACTGTGCATGCGTCGCAGTCAGTCCCGCTCAGTTGAAGTCAGTAAACAGTTTGTTCAACACTGTGTCTTACGTGATCTATGTGTGGCATGTTCTAGCAAAAAAATGACATTGCATTTAAGATAACAAATCAGTGAAACTGTGGTTCTAAGGTTTTCTGTTTTATATTTTACAGAGGGTGTCAAACCTGCTGACCACTCTGACTGTATGTCACAATTGTCAACGAGGAATTATTTACAGCAGCAAAAAGGGGGTGAGCCGGGATCTTATAGCCAAGATACAACAGCCGATTGACCTGTCACTTCCAGCCATTAAACGATGGGTGGCCAGGACAAAATGGAAAGAGATAAAGAAGCAGCAAATGTGGGTGTTCTGAAAAGATTTGAATTATTCCTATTTCAGATTAATCAAAACAGTAAGACCAATTGAGTGATATAGTAAACTAGGTGTTTTTCTATCCAAATTGTATTTTCCATTCAGGTTTAATTAAATAAACAGATTCCATTTTTATTTTTATTTTATTTTGCATGGTTGTGTTTTATATATCTAGTAAAATTTAAAGACATTGGGCTTGACAAAGTACAATATTAATGTTTTATAATAAATGTACAGACAAAATGTGGAGACTAATTACTTTTTCTGTCACAGTTGACTCCTTGATAGTTGTTAGTTACCTTTGCATTGAACTTGACAGTACTGTAATGATAAATTGTGATAAGAAAACCTTTTTTTACACCTTTTTATATGATATAAGCATGCAGATGTATGAAAGAAAAATCCTGGTTGACTTTAAGTGAAGTAACAAATGAGGTTTGACTTCTGTTCAGGTTTCAGGAATCTTAATATTCATATATCTTTTGTTTCAAGGATGTGAAATTGGTCTTGTAAAAAATACATAAATGGCATTTAATTTTCTAACTGAAATCATATGCGACCATGATAGAACTCCTCATGAATATTCATCAGAAAGCGACCATGATAGAACTCCTCATGGATATTCATCAGAAAGGACTAGTAGTACTGGCACCCTTCAGTCTTGGAAGACTATGGAGTTACGCCCTGGGTGGATGTTCTGGAACAGCGTCTTTTATGGCTTTTCAAGGCAATGCAGGAGTGGCAGTCTCTCCCATTGCGAAAAACAGGAACTCTGATGCTTTTCTGTCAGTTTGGCTTCTGGCTTTCCACTTCTGAATTTTGGCTTTGGATTGCTGAGCTAGGGTCCCTTCAAACTTGGTGAGGCATTTCTCTACTGTCATGCGGAAAGCATTCAGCTTGATCTCCTTTCGGGCATGTAGGGGCCAGGCATCACTGCCATACAGCAGGGTGCACACAACACAGGCTCTGTAGACCTGGATCTTCATGTGTTCTGTCAGCTGGCAGTTGTTCCACATTCTCTTGGTCAGCCTAGACATGGTGGTGGCTGACTTTCCATTACGCTTGTTCAGCTCAGTCATAAGGTAGAGGGAGTCATAAATAGTTGAGACCAAGCAGATGAAGTTGTGCATGACTTTGAGCTGGTAATCTGAGATTCTTAGGTCCGGTGGACTGTCCACATCCTGGCTTACACCCATGTTTTCTTCAGGATGATCTTGGGTCGAAATGCCTGACAGGCTGCACTGAATTGGGACATGAGCTTCTGCAGGTCTTCAGCAGAGTGGCTTGTGACTGCTGGATTGTCTGCAAAGAGGAGTTCCTGCACACACTTCACTTGTACTTTGGACTTTGCTCTTAGCCTTGAGAGGTTCAAGAGTTTCCTTTCTGACCTGGTTAGGAGGTTGATACCTAGAGCAGTGGATCCAAAACATGCTTCAGCAGGACAGCGAAGAAGATGCCGAAGAGGGTTGGTGCAACAACTCTTGTTTTACCCCACTTCGGATGGCAAAGGCTTCTGATGTTGTGCTGTCATAGACCACGGTACCCTTCATGTCATCTGAGGAGCTTTGGTGGACATCCAATCATCACATGCTACCATGATAGAACTCCTCATGAATATTTATCAGAACGGATTACCCATATGAAATCCCAATGGAAACCATATTTTTCTCCACAATTAGAGAAATAAAAATACAAAATATTAACAGAGTTGACCAGTGTCAAACTATTAATTTTTATTTCTTAAGATATATAATAGTCTGCTTTCCTCTATAGTTAACCTCTTTCCATAGGACTTTTCTCTATTTTTGTGCTCCAGGTACATAGAAGATAGGCATGATATACTCGGGGGAAACTTGGCCACAGCACACTTTGTATTAGCCCAGGGTGGTGCTGTCAAATTTGTAGATTATGATAAATGGTTTGAAAAGGACAGTGATGGTAAAATTAATCTTCCGAATCGATATGTGGAAGGCTACATGCTGGAGGCAGTAGATGCTTCAAGAACAAACATGATGTACGAGAGCTTCGACAACTTTAGTAAGTCTATGAGTTTGTTTATCAGGTTAGGTTTTATAATTAATTACTGGGTTATTTAATCAAATTTTTTTGGGTCAAACCTATGTTCCATTTTCATGATATCATGAAACAGAGTATATTAATTTCAACACAGCAGTAAAAATATATATTAATTGCACTGCAAACTGCAGAGACATTATACCTTTTAAAATAACTCCAGAAATGGCTTGTTATTTGGCAAGTAAAGTTGAGAGTAATGACATGACAACTTAATCACAAGATAGTGAGTTCACTATTCATGACCAACTGGTAATTTTACTTTAATTTTTCAAGGCCAATTGGATATTTTGTTTTTTATAAGACTGGTTCTCTCAAGAGAAGCCATTTCTGTTTGGCATATTTTATATTTTAGAGTGTTCAAATGACATTTCCCACACTGTTGGATGAAATCCTGACATTAGGGGACCTGCAGATCCAATCCCATAATTCTGTTGTAGTTTTTTTCATTATATGGATGGCCAGCCACCCATCACTGAAGTAGCCAAGGTAGATTTCTGTCGCAAAATTATTAAATTGTGATACACTATATTTCTATATTTTAGCTGAACATGGTAAACCAACAACTGTTACAAATGAATGGTCTCATAAATGAATGATTTAATTATATTTACTGCAGAAAACTTGGACCACCTGAAATACCTGGACCTGAGTGAGTGTCCTCACATAGATGACTGGTGTTTGGATCGTTTTGTTGAGCTCCGAAACACACTGCATCACTTGGACATCAGTGGTTGCCCTCAGATAACAGAGAGAGGGCTTGCCTGTCTTCATAGACTACAGTGAGTGCTTGAAAAATTAGGGAAAATATAATAATAAAATAGGCTCCCTTCACTCCAGACTGTGTATTTCTCGTAACTCATTGTTTAATGTGTTATATGACTTTTTTATATGTGCAGATCTTCTTAATTTGGTTCTTCCTCAAAGAGATATTTTTACTGGACGTTTACTACTTACTCTGTCAAGAATAATTTTTTAAAATGTTTATTATGTCAAATGTTTTAATGAACCCCTTAGCATTATCATATTACTTTATTTAATGGATTAAAATTGTCTTTATTAAACCCCTAATTGCCTAATATTATATGAAATGTTAATATATCAGCCCGTTATAATTTTCAACTAACCAGAGTACCATATATTCCATCCTAGCTAGGTGTAGGCAACCTTGATTCGTCAGACTGTTTCTTGCTGCTCCTTGAGTGATACCAACTGAATGTCAGACATGATAAACACATCTCGTACAAAATACCTTTTCTTCTAAGACAAGAAATTATTTTGCATAGGGGGGAAATACATGTGGAAACTTTGATTTGCTTACACAGAATATACATGCCATATGAAAAATGTAATACTGTGTCTGTGCAGATTTTACTTTATATCAATGCACAGTTATGGTATGTCATTTGATTTAAAGCATTAATGGATCCATTATAACCAGCTGTAGATTATTTATCTGTATTATTGATGGTGCTGGCACCAAACTGTTGTCAAGCAACTGCTCTGTGGCCTCTCCTTTGAAATATCCATTTTTGGTCTTCAAATCTTGGGAACTAAACAAAAAAGTGTGCTCAGAGCAGGAGTCCTTTTCCATATTTTCACATAAATCCTGAGAAATTTTCACATAAATCCAGACAAAGTCGGGGGAAACTATGTTTTCAAATCGGTCCCCCCGCCTCCGCCGCTGCATATAAATCTTGTTGGCACGATAACTCAAAAAATATTTCACTGGTCTTTACCAAACTTGGCTTATGTATAGATATGGGTGAGAGGACAAAGCCTATTAAAAATGAGGTCATGACCTTTACTAGGAGAGTGTCCTTGACCTTGAATAGGTCCAATTTTAGGGAAAATCACACAAATTCTTAAATATCTCAAGAAATCTTGCATGGATTGATCCCAAAATAAAGTTGATCGAAGATCATGGATAGGGTTGTCATGTTCCAGAAACTGGTGGCGCCACCTTTTATTCTTTACTTGTTTTCATGCCTTTTAATACCCCCAAAATTGCCACTTGACAATACTGTGAGCATTATAAGTCAAAAACTAATCGACAGATTTCTTTCATATTATGCAGATACATAGACATGGGTTATGGGATGATGTATATATAAATTGGGGTCATGACCTTTCCTATGAGAGTGGCCTTGACCTTAAATATTGCCATATATGGTGAAAATTACACAAAATCATTAATATCTCAATAAGGGATGCATGGATTGGTCCAAAAATAAAGTTGATTGAAGATCTTGGTTAGTATTGTCATGTACCGGAAATTGGTGGCACCACCTGTTATTCTTTTACTTGTTTTTGTGCCGTTTAATACCCCCATCATTGCTACTTAAAAGTCCTGTGAGCATTATAAGTCAAAAACTAATGGACAGATTTCTTTCATATTATGCATATACATAGACATGGGTTATGGGATGATGTATATATATATTGGGGTCATGACCTTTCCTATGAGAGTGGCCTTGACCTTAAATATTGCCATAAATGGTGAAAATTACAATAAATCATTAATATCTCAATAAGGGATGCATGAATTGGTCCAAAAATCAACTTGACTGAAGATCTTGGATAGTGTTGTCATGTACCAGAAACTGGTAGCGCCACCTTTTATTCTTTTAGTTGTTTTTGTGCCGTTTAATACCACAATCATTACCACTTGACAGTACTGTGAGCATTGTAAGTAAAAATCTAATGGACAGATTTCTTTTATATTATGCATATACATAGACATGGGTTATGGGATGATGTTATAAATTTAAATTGTGTTCAAGACCTTTCCTGTGAGAGTGACTTTGACCTTAAATATTCCCATATTTTGTGAAATTCACACAAAATCTTTAATATCTCAGTAAGGGATACATAGAATGATCTAAAAATCAAATTGATTGAAGATCTTGGATAGCTTTGTCTTTTGCAGAAGACAGGTGGTGCCACCTTGTGTCTTTTTCTTGTTAAAATGATGTTAACGCAATAACTTTGTGAGAATTTGAGGTACAGTCACCAAACCCACAGGTTTGATGCATCTTATCAAAGGCTATAGGCCATATTCGGACATAGATGACCTTGATGCATTTTTTCGAGGTCACAGCAGCGATTATGCTAAAATGATATTAGGGCAATAACTCAAAAAGAATTTGTGGTACAGTCACCAAACCTACAGTTTAGATGCATCTTATCACAGGCTAGGCCAAGTTCAATATGGATGACCTTGATGGATTTTTCAAGGTCACAGAGCTGTTAATTCTGAAATGATGTCAACTTTATTTTCTCAGTAAGGGATGCATGGATTGGTCTAAAAATTCAATTGACATAAGATCTTTGATAGCATTGTTTTCTGCAGGAGACAGGTGGTGCCACCTTAAGTTTTCATTCTAAAATGATGTTTAAAGGAATAACTTTGTAAGATTTTGAGGTACAGTCACCAAATCCACAAGTTTGATGCATCTTATCAACGGCTAGGTCAAATTTGAACATGGATGACCTTGATGCATTTTTTCAAGGTCACAGCAGCGATAATGTTTAAATGAAATTAGTGCAATAACTCAAAAAAAATTGTTCGTACAGTCACCAAGCTTACAGGATAGATGCATCTTATCAAGGGCTTGAGGAGGGGGGGTTAATTTTCTGGGGATACTTTGGCACCTACGGTGCCAAGAAATATCTAGTTTTGTGAAGGGGCTATGACAGTGCTATCTACTAGTATCTAGGCTATTCAGTGGGTGAATTTCATTTTTTAAATGAGCTATCACAGTGCCATATAGGGTGAACTTGCAGTTTCATCTATCATATTTTCTAAATCAAGTTAAACTGGTCTTAAGGTACAAAAATAATGAATGCTAGTTAAAACAGTTGTTATATAATTTCAGTAAGCTGAAGAGATTAGTAATCCATAACCTGCCGGCTGTCAAGGATAAAGGACTGGTGGCTCTGATGTTGGAGGAGAACTTACCAGACTGTGTCATCCACGGTGTTGACTTCTCCGCTCCCAATGTTCCAGATACCACAAACACAGTCTCCACCAAGGATAACCCATTCTTACATTCGGCACAGGAGAAGCCTGAACTGTTGCATAGTGATGATAGAGAGGTCATCAGATGATCTTTATATTAGCATATTTTATTAATTTAAAAGGATGAATTGTGGCTGTAACAATTTTACTAGTTCACCAATACATTGCAATACAGAAACAAATATTGTATTGGTATCATCAGATGTGCATGTATCCATACATTAGCAATATATGACTAAAACGGAAAGTCCCTCATTTACCTAGTGAACTCCTGCATTTAATAACAGTTAACAGCCAAGCTTGAGAGATGAGACATCATTGGCTGGAATTCATTTATTTTGCACCTGATTGGCTAATCACTGCATGGTCAAACCAATCTAAGGAACTTTGTTTTTACACAGAGGTGTATAATTGTATTTTAAATTATACCATTGTTGAACCTGGATACCGGTTTTTCCTTGTCCTTTTTACAGGGAATGTTGAGTGTCTAGGAAAGGTCTTCAATATTATTGCTCTGGAAACTGATGACTGTAATTTTCATTTGGCTTTTTACAACATAAATGATAATTTCATCAATGCACATGACATGAACAATTACTGAAGAACTGTGTCTATCCATAACTTATTATTTTAAATATCTATTATTTGTAAATCAAACATGAATCAGCATGGAATATTTTTGTGCATTTTATTGGCTCTGAATCAATCATGCCCACTCTTATGTTATAAATAAAGTAATTAAAAATATGGAGATTTGTTTAAATGACAGAACTTTTTAAAAGAATTTCCAATACACTTAAAGAACAATAATTGATTGCATAGAGTTTTACATCTGTATATACACAACAATTGTGAATTGTGTGCATCCTATATCAGAAGCTTTGTAAGAAGCTATGTATATTTTCATTAAAACCCACATATACAGGTATGTCCTGAGTATGTTGTGTTAATAACATCAGCAACAGTATTATAGTCACTGGTGTTCTGATCACTCCTGTCAGTATGTGTATGTGTGTTTAAAAGAAGTTATGAATGGATGGATGGAAGTTAAAGCATCTGGAGAGGAAGATCTTAAGGTTTAATTGATGCATGTGGTCCCTGAGAAACCAAATTTTTATTTATTTATTTTTTTTTTTTTTTGCTTTAAAATATCACATTTTCCCCATAGAAAGTCCTATCAGAAGGCCATGGACCATTCCTTAAAATATGTTCTTATGACTGATGGTCTGCCCCCTCCACTCTTTCATCTATCCTGTTTTACATATGACCACTTTTGTATAATATAGTTAAATGTTTGACCCCTACTGGGACCTGTTATGGAACAAGTACCTAGTAGTACACCACATTGAATCAACCCAACTTGTAGTTTAACAGTTTCACTGACAACTACACAGAAGAATTCATCAATTAGTGCATTTCAACATTTTATTCAGAGATATAAAAACAATACATAAAATATAGAAAACATAAAATGCACTTATAAATGGGAATGGTTATATGATCAGGCACACAAGGGTGAAATCTTGATATCATAATCACTGCATTAAAAACAGAGTACACAAATGTGTTTGTTTTTGTTGCATAATATAAAAAACTCAGAAAAATTTGTAATACACACTGTCACATGGTTCACACACTAAACAGCACAGGGATGAGTCAAGACTACCCTAATTAATATTTTAAAAAAATATTTTTTAGTATACTGATATAAACAGCCAAAGTTGTCAGGATTAGATGTTAATATTTATATATCATATCTCTGCCATGATGAATGCAAAAATGTTAATATTTCACAGGGCATGACATTAATGTTGGACCTCTTGCCCACTGCAAGTAAAAGTTCCAGAACATTGGACAAAATTTGCCCCCTAAGTGGCTGAATCACCAAAGGGGTCAAGCATAAACCTTTCTTAAAGGCCTGAATCTTAAATAACCTTCAGTGAGCCATTTGAAATGAAACTTTATAAGACCTCTTATCTTAAATCAGCTGTATGTTTATCTATAAAATTACTATATGCAATAAAACCCGGTTATGTGTTGCTGCCTTTTTGGCTGAAATCACTGATTTTTTGTGGAGCAAATAAAAATTAATGCATTGCATGTAAACTAGATGGTACTTACTGAGCAGGTACTTTCGAAATTTCATGAAAAGCCTTGGGTAAACAGTTTCCCCAGCTAAATGGCCCAAGGCCCACAGTGCTCAGCTGAATTTGGCAATGATGCCATGCATATGGCCTCGTTATATATTCTCTCGAATTTGTTTTGAAAGTTAAGCACTTCTCAGCCTTCTGTATATGTTTATGCATCTATGCTGGAAATGGATGCATTTCTATCAATTTTTACTTTATCATAGAACACTTTTCCTTAACTATCATATCCATTTATGGATTTCTATTTGGACCACAATATTTTATTAATGAATTACATAAGCTGGTATGAATAAATTTGAAAATAAACTTGTAAAAATGGGTTTTGTAAAAATTAAGTTTTGAAGAGAATAGATCCAGGTTATGAGCTTACAGTAGACCATAAGTTTTATCCCTGTGATAATGACTGAGTAAACTAAATTCACTATAAACAAGTGTTTACATCTGAACAAACATACAAGAGTACTATTCAAACTTCAGGAAAATGGATTTTTCTAAGGGTATTTCTCTATTATACAGTATTAGTGAATTGTGCATATAGTCAAAATGAAATTATTAAACCGGAGAAATTAAAACCAAAGTTCACCAGCACCAACTTTCTTAAGAGATTCAGTGTAATATATCATCAATTTTTACTCCTGGCAGTGTATAATTCAGGGATACAATGCATTATTACTATATTTTCACAATACTGTACTTAACTCTATACCATGAACATATCAGCTCTGTAGGTATTAATTTTGTTACAGACCAACACACATGTCTGGCTTTCTTTCACATTTCAGTTGCTAATAAGTAAAAACATTGTCAAAACACCACCAACTGTGTAACTATTGCAGTAAGGTACTTAATATGCAAATTCCTATTATGTTTTGAAAGTTTTACATACATGCTGCAGATCTGAAGCTCAAACTAAGCTTATTACATAAAACCACATATACTTTGTCTCAGTTGTAACAACCATAGCATTTTTAAACTTACAAAAATATAAGGATGGTATAATTAAATACAGATATACAAATATATGGTGGATTGTTCTGTTTATGAAGCATTAATTTTGTTACAGATCAACTGTTTGTATATACTTGCACCAAAAATAGCTTTTAATATTTATATTTAAATACTACATTCAACAACTAGTGGCCCATGGGCCATGAGGTCAGCTGAATTCAAGGAATGTTGAACAATGACCAAAATGACTGCCAGAGTGCAAACAAATCATGAATTTTGTGAAGAGTCCTTAGAAATGGGTTTCAGGGGGCTTTTTGACAGATGACAACTTCACTTGAAGGTCTCATAAATAGAAAAAAATGCATAAAAATTTGAAAAAAAATGGGTACTGCCACCAGTCTGCAGGAACTGATGAAACACTCCATGATCAATATTCATGCAAAGAATCATGGTGATCAATGCAGTAGTTATTCACATACTGGAGCTTTTGTTTGTATCAAATTTTTAATTATTCTTGGGGGTATTTACGAGCCCTATAGCTCAGAGAATATGGGTAAAAGAGACCTAATTTCAGGTTTCCATGGAGATTTTTCATGGACCGCCCAGGATGTCAAATTGCAACATTCCAGGTCCAGTGGTTACAATTTTTGCCCTCTTAACGGACGGCCAGCCAGACGGACGACGGAAAAAGGGTGATCGCTATAGCTCAGATTTCTTTCAGTCAGCTGAGCAAAAAACAACACTCAGTGTACTGTTATAACACAAGCAATGTTGCCACATTATACTTTTTTAAGTACCAGAGTTTCTTTTTATGGCCAAGGGCAAAAAAGGGGATCTATGTTATTCAAACTTTTCCCTTGGAAAGATTACTTTCAAATGATATTATATCCTTTTTCATGTAACTATGATTTACACTTTAATCTCCAATTATCACCTTTAAGCTATGATTTTAGACCCTTCTGAGAACTATTTTAGTACTTGGTGAGATTTGGATGGCACATTTGGTAAAGCCAATATTTGACATATTTCAGTAGCAAACATTCTGACTGCCTGGTAAGTCCAGGTAAGACTCACCAGTTACTACCCCAGAACTCCTTTCAATGCAGCTATCATTCCAAAATATTTGATAATCTGTCATATTCAGTACACTGTGCAGAAAGCTGCAACTGACACATTTAAAATTTAACCCATATTTTAGACAATCTGATAGTGATACTTCTCTTACAGGATTTCTTATTAATACTTTTTATGATATCCTGAATGGCAGCACTGCAATTGGCCCTAACCAAGCTAGTAGATAATTATATAAGTGATATAGTGGTTACATTTAAATACATCTCATGCTGGGATAATATTGCACTGGTACTGTGTATCATGGGCCATGACACAAGGCTGACAACCTCCACTAGATGTCCCTGCATGTTACTCTTATTCGACTGACCAAGAAATGCAGCTACAAGAACATTCAGTCTCAGCTGTACTCTTGTGAACAGCACTATACATTAAAATAATCTCAAATCAATTGTGTGAACCTGGATATTATGTATCCATGACTGAATATGTGTCCAACACCATGATTTTTAACTATCTACTCTGTATATATCTTAATGAGAGTAAGAGTGGAAAAGACTTAAATACTATATGTATATAAAATAATCTCTATACAGGTATAAAACAAAATAACATGGCTTGTGAAGGCACAGAAACCAACCATCATTTACATGTGGGTTACCCTCCATCCAGCTGGCTGCAGGCCTGGCACTGGTAAATCTGATGTAAGCATGTTTGAATATTGAAATAGGCTAAAATGTGCTATCATATTTGAATTGAGGATTCAATAAAGTCATCTTGTGTGTCCTTGTGACAACGGACACATTAAAAGGTTCCTCTTTTACTGTATTCCAGCCGAAACCATCAGGTCTTCAATAAAGTCAAGTCCAAATATGCGTAATTAGTTCGAATATGTATCTACACATTAGCCAAGCAAAACAAGATATTTTGATGTGATCGAACTTGTAATGTACAAAATTAAAATAACTCGGGAGGAACCAGGACATTCAATATATATGCACTCACATTATAAGAAACTAAATTTGCAGCATTGTTTATTTATCAGAACTAGATTTTCATTAATTTTGTTGAGTATAATCAACAAATGATCATAGACAAATGATCAATGTATTGTACACAATAGAGAACCATGTTCACTTGTACAATCTCACAGCTGGTGGCACACGAAAATAAGTGTTTATAAATACATGTATCAACACACTAGACAACTGGTGCATAGCCATACAGAGATAAGTGTACAAGTAAGTAAAAAAGTTGTGTGGCAGACTTGTGAGCACGCATGTGAGTTTATAAAAAAGATACCATTATTTGCAAGGCATATACAGTGCATAGATAATACGGTCCCGCATCAATTACAAGAGTCTTGAACAAACATGGTATAAAAATAACAACTGTCCCCTTGCCAGATCTAAGCTTTGATGGCTAAAAATATAATTTCCTGTGAGAAGCTTCCTCTTAACCAGTTTGAATGAGGCAGTGATTTATCTACAAAACCATCCCTGTTTCAGATCTTTTTTATAAATAAAAATGGCAGGTTTGCTTTAAATGTTCCTGTAAAAACACAATCTAATGGACAAACATCACAGCACCCAGAGATTGTGTCAAAGTGGCAGAAGACCCCTTTTCATCGACATCAAATGCCCTCTGTGCATCCAGTAATGTGTACAGCACACAAAAACAGCCCATCACCAGACACAGACAGCAGATTTACAAGGAATTTGTGCATCACAGTCAATGAAAATCCCCCAATTATATTGATATTTTGTATGCTATGTGCCTATAAGAATTCCCGCCAACTGGAAGTAGGATAAAAAGTGGTTTGGGCATTTTAGCTGATGGTTTCTGGTTGGAGCCCTCTAGAACTTCAACGACAAGATGGAGACATTTAACCAGCAATTTCTAATATCTTAAATACAGATATCTAGATAATATAGACAGCAGTGCATAGAAGACATGGAAATCCAGAAAACTATACAATGACAGGTTGTTCTTGTATGATAGTCTAAACTCCCAATTTTATTATATAATGCAGCTTTATTGTCAATAGCCTAATAAGAAAAATATTTTTGTATTTCCATGCAGTGTAAAAAGTTTCTGCTTTGGAAAATAAAAACAGTAAAGTGATACATGTATTATTCCTGCGTGCAAGTTGGTCCTTACAAAATGACCAATGTTCATGCATTTCAAAACAAGCTGCTTTTTAACATTTTAGAATAGCCAAAGGATAATGGAATATAATAATTAAGAATATGCTGTGAGGAATTTTTATTGATAAATGAATGTAGTTAAGTAGGGGTTGTCTATGACATGATCTGTATCCAATGTAATAACAATATTTTTCTGCACCTTTGAATCTCTGCTTCAAGTGATATGGAATTATAATTACATGTGTGTAACTATATTGGGTGGACAATAATTCCCCTTAATAAAGTCTCAACTAAAATAAACATATATTTTTTTTGCCAGTTCTATACCCTTTTGCTAAAATGCCTTTATTGAACCATAATTTTTACGTTCTTTTGTTCAACTGTTATTGATAAAAATTTAAAATTTGCTGTTTAGTCCAATTTGTATAACTGTTTGTTCAAAGTATTTTAGTTTAAAAGGAAGAAAATAATTGAGACTTGAATATTCATATCACAACTATGCAGGGAGTACCCTCCCAAAGAAAAATATGTTAATGAAACCATACATGCAAGTTATATACCATGAGAACAGACCTAAACACTTCAATGATCTCGGAGTAAATGAACCTTTCACAGGTAAAAAGAAATTAAATATCAGTCAGTTATGCTGTCTTACTGAATTTAAACATAAATATATCACTGATTTCTAATAATTATCTTTCTGAATATTATCAATTAAATCTTATTCTGTTAAAACCACATGTTGATGAATATGGAAATGACTTAATGAAGTATTAACAGCCATGTAACACATGTTAATGAGCAATATGGCTAATGAGACTATAACAGGATTGCATTCCAAATTATTGCATTGCTGACTGTAATATGTGTCCCGTTCCCTGTAAATCACATTTAATTGCTGTATGAATGCCCCAGCATTGTAAGGCCACTAGATCCTCTCATCATAGCTGTTGCTGGTGCGCTGTATCAGTCGTTCACGCTCCCTGGTTAGGCTGGTGAAGAAGTCTTCCTGCAGGTGATATCGGTACATCTGGATAATAGCGCACCCCAGAAGGATCACCCAGCAACACCACGATGCCCACAATCCAAACTGTAATATTACAATACAGTAGCCTCAGTATTATAACTGCCATCAAAAAGGTTATGTTGTCTACCATACCATTGATGCATGTTTGTTCGTTTGCCTGTCAGTGTCATCAGAGATGTGCAAAGACATCAGACTCAATGTCAATCGAACTTTGTAAAGGGGAAAGGAATAACCTATTAAATTTTGGTGCAATACCCCATTCCACCAACCTGTGTCCATTTTTTTTTAGGTAATTTTTGTATATTTCTGTAAGTTTATAAATGTAAATAATTTCATAGAAAGCTGCAAGTGGAGTGGCAGCCTAATATGGAAATTCAGAATTTAAATAAATCTCAAGTTTATGTTTCGCAACTTTTTTACCATTTTATACAATTATCTGTCAGACCAGATGTGTCCCTGCACATGTAGCTATATTTGTTTTTGGCTAGTTACATTTTGTAGTGTTTACATGACATCATCCAATCAGCAGCTGCCAAATGAGGCTGTTTTTGCATGTGAACAATGAACTTGTCCAATAAGTGGGTCTGATATGTTGTGAAATGTAGACTTATTTCAACAGTAAAACCTGTTGTGTCACAGCCCTAATATATAAAAAATTTCCTGTCAATCAATTTGACTTCCACACAATGAGGTTTTATTAGGGACAGGAGTGGCTTTCATTATGATAATTCATTGCATGTAAGCAGAACTTTAGTTAAGAAGTACTAGCTGTATACACTATTTCTTATTTTATTTTTTTTTCACTTGGTGATTGAAATAAATAATGGGTACAACAACTTTGTACAACATTTCTTCCTTACTAAATGATACAACTGTACATACTCTTTCCCATGAGCATCCCTTCATTATTTCAAATTTAAAATTAAGAAGATTAATGGACTTACCAGTGACATTGCAAACTCTGTGAAGTATCCAAATGAATCAGCTGCAACATCTTTACTCAGAAATGTTCTGTATTCTCCCCACTCACAGCTTCAAAGAAAAAGTACAACAAGCACTTAGAGCTGAAGTTAAACTGGATCCTGTGACAGAGGTAACCATATGGGTTTGTGCCCTATGCCTAACTGGTTAGTTTTTACAGCTATAAGAAGGTTATTTTAGCAGTTTGTACCACTGATGCAGGACTCAAGCCTTGACCTGGACTAGATGTTCAATAGACTTTAATCCTAGACTCGGGCTAGTACTCAGAATTAAAGGACTCAAGATAGCAAGCTAAGTCCAGCAGAATTATAACCTCTGTTGTGGAGTACTGATGTTCTGATTAACGATGAACAATCAGACACACTGACATGTGATAAGGTATATACAGAAAATTAAATCACTGGATATTTTGCAATACTTTATGTTGGTATTTTCAAAAATAAAAAGTATGATAAAAATCATGATTAGTTGGAACATTTAAAACAAGAATCAAAGATGCTTCACATTAATATGGAGTTCAAAATGCAATTGGACCCATTTAATTAAATATTATATTTTTCAAATGATAATACTCATTTAAGTGAACTTTCAAATAAACACAGTGATCATCTTCTTAGTTGTAGCCATAATCAGAATACCAGGGAATGGCTATCAGATGACTTGCATCTGATTAAACTCATTTTTTTGGGTTATTCAGAGCGTTCTCAGTTCTCTGTAACAAATCTTTTCTGTCAATTACATTTTTATGCATTAGTTTATTATGGCTTTGCATTCAGTCAGGAAGCAAATGTGTAAAAGTGATATAAAGCAAATTTACTGTATAAGTGTTGAAGTTATATATATCTTTATTTCAATTTCCTCTCATGGTGACAATTGAGACTTTAAGCCAACTAATCAAGAGTGAATTGCAAACGTAACATGTGTTACTTATATTGGATATCTTGTGTTTACCAAACAAAATAAACAATAAAAGTCTGTCATGGGTGAGCTTAATATCTTCCCAAAATCATAAAATGTTCATTTTTCGTAAAATCTGTTTACTGCTAGGTCATTTTTATATCCCACTTGTCACAAAAATGAGTACTTGACAATATAGTTCATCATTTAGAAAATAAATGAGCTGTCTTTTGAGCTTGAGCATAACTTATCTTTATAAGATGGACCCTGCTTATTGACACTTAATTAGTGCAAGCCAGAGTGGCCAGGTGACCTTATTCGTAGTTGTTGTCCTGGGAACATAAGCTGCACCTGACATTTAGCATCAAAATCAGTTTTATGCATGAAAAATTGTTATGGTTGACTGGCCATACATGCTACAGATAAGAGTCTTTCTGTCATGTTGACATCAGTTTAATTAATGTCAAGTCATACCCAAACTTCTCTTATACTAATTTAAAGATAATAATTTCTTTTCAAATTATAAAGAGACCCAATAGAATTGAAAAGCTGGGTTTGTTTTTGTAATTTTCATACACAAGACTACTGAACTTAATGTATGTTTAAGGTATGTCTTCTTAATCAAATCACAAAACTGAAAAAATGTGTTATGAAATGTGATGTAAGTAAAGGCTTTAGAAATATGAGTTCCATGGAAAGATATCTTGTTTTTTTGTTTACTATTTTCTCACTTTTATTCCTTTTGCTATTTGTAATTTTGTTTGAAATACAGTGTTACCTCTTCAGACTTCAGCTGAACTTACCTGTCAATTCCCCCTTCTCTTCTTGTAATTAAAAGGCACCAGTCATGGAAACCAACTGCGACCACAATACCACAGACAAAGACCATCAGTGTTGTTATAGCACATACCAGCAGGTTGGCAAAAGCTGATAGCCAGGAGCTGAAACAACATACCATCATCACAATACAATACTTATTTTTACATATATATATATATATATATATATATATATATATATATATATATATATATATATATATATATAAATATATATATATATATATATATATATATATATATATATATATATATAGAAGGTAGTGTTACCCTCCGATGTAAAGTGCTCTATGGTCTACAGACTAGGCCAGAGCGGTATAACTATGAAGAAAAACAACACTGTTAATTCACAACAGTCTGTTTCACGGGATGCGACCCGATCATCAGGTGAATGTCGTTCTAACCACATTCACCTGATGATCGGGTCGCATCCCGTGAAACAGACTGTTGTGAATTAACAGTGTTGTTTTTCTTCAGAGTTATATATATATATATATATACATATATAAAACCATCCTTCACACAAGGTTTGCATCCCTATTTCAGATGTACATGAATAAATGGTGAGATTGCACAAATGGATCATGAAACAATAAAAAAAGTGAATATAATTTAACTCCACAAATATAATACTCTTATTTAATAAAAGGTCGAATTTTGCTCCCTCTGCATCCCTCCATCAACCTATTATGACATTAAGACTATTTTATCATGGGCATGTATTCGTTACCAGAAAAATGGATACCAGCCCAGCACAAAAGATATAATGTTTCTTTTTGAGTGACAGCTTGCCGGCCCAGTAACCCACATGCCATGCATAGGCCACAGGCTCAGACAGATGGCCCAACACCTTGTTTGCACGGAGCCCTGTGACACACCGGGCGGGGTGTCAGGCCAGCCTGTCTTAACCTGTAGCCTACTTAGTATAATGGCATGTGGGTTGCTAGGTCGGTGAGCTTTCACTCAAAACAAAATGTAACAACACTGGTGCTGGGCAGTCCTCTCTGGGCTGGTATTCATTTTTCTGGCAACATATACATGGTCTCAATATAAAATAGACTTTAGGAAGTGGCAAAACAGCCGGCACCCTGCCGGCAGTTTAGTCCACAGGCTAAACAGCCGGCAGGTGAAATTGACCTTGCCGGCAGTCTTGCCCACTGCTGGCAAATTAAAGTATGCTTTATTTCAGTCTATTTTATTTAGTGTTATACTCCGTACTTTCAATTATTATTTGGACAATGAGCTGACAATATAGTGATGTCTTACTTACCAAATTATCTATTTTGCTGGTCTATATGTATTAAGTATGTTGAGTACTAATGCATAGGTGTTAAAAGTGCACATTTGTGATATTTATGGGGTAGTTTTATATAAATTTTCTGATAAAAATTGTAATAATTACAGGATAGTTTATAGATTTTGTGATAAAAATATACCAGAAATGTATAATGTGTGTCCAGAGACTGTTTATTGTTTATACACTAGTAAGCTTATGAGTAAACAAATAATAAGTGTATGAAAACAAACAACTCAGGATATGGCCAGAGGATCAGCTAAATACTTGATCAAAAGTATAATCAAACAATCTCACACCACACCCAATTAAAGCTGTTGAGCCTAGCTATTGTGTTGTGAGATGATCCAGGAAATATCAACACCAAATGGCATTTCTAACAAAAAGTCTTTCAAAATATCTAATTTGGTAAGTCAGCACTAAATTGTCAGCTCATTGTCAAAATAATAATGGAAAGTATGGTGTATCACACTGAAATAGAGCATACAATATTACATTCATTTGCCAACAGTTCAGCCAGTGGGCTAGACACAAGGGCAAGGTCAGTATTCCCTGCTGGCTGTTTAGCCTGTGGACTAAACTGCGGCACCCTGCCGGCTGTTTAGCCACTTCCTGGACTTTATACCATAAGAGGTTGATGGAGCAGTAATGCAAAGTTTGACCTATTATTTAATAAGAGTACATATATTAAGACAACTAAATTACAAAATGTAAACATTTAAACTAAAATAGTACTGCATTCATCCAAATACTAATCATGTACATAATTATACATTCTTTATCATTAGGGAGTTTTAAGAAGTTATATTCAATTAATAAATGTAAAAATTAAACATTAATTAAAAGTCATTTCATTTATTCTTCTTAACTTTAATATTTTAATTTTGTTCATTCTTATTTTTTAATCAATTTTGAATAAATAAAATCTTTTTGAAAAATAACTTACGGTTCTGTCCCTTTGAACAGGTACACTGATGTAACGAGTATGTATAACAGGCTGAGGGGCATTGTGACAGCTCCTACGAAGACAGGGAAACTGCAAGGTCCATCATTACCCCAATTTACATCTAAAATAGGATCTGTGGTGGAATTGGTCACCCAGTGGCCAGTGGCGAACAGCAAGCATTTTCCATTGAACTGTGCTAAATTTACAACAACCGGGATGAAAATGAAAAATGAAAATAAAAAGTTGATCACGTATGCGGTTGTTTGTGTCAGTATTAAAATATTCCCGAGTCCCATCTTGTCTGTATACTACATCTACGTCAGCTGAAAGTGGAGTTCTCGGACTCTGAGGTTGACACTCGCTGCTGGGTCAGTCGTGTTATTGAACTCTCCTGTCAGGGAGACTGCCACTTCCGCATATATCCCACAATCCTTTACATCCAATATGTCTGAAACAGATGAGAACGTGTCGTCTGCTACGTCCAAAACTAATCCAGGTAATCCCAACTTTTGACAACGTATATATTGCAAGAACGACAGGCTTTAAATACAAATTACGCTGAAATTTATGTTTTTACTAATATTTTTGTGTTTGTTTGTAAGATAACATTTATTTTTGTGATTACATGCCTCATATTACTTGGACAAGTGCCAGATGTAAATATTGTGATCGGCTCTCAGGGCTTCGGTGATTCAGACTTAAGAACTTTTATGGTGTTCAGATGTAGCACAGCTACGTGTGACCTAGTGTATAAGATGGTAGTTGAAAATGTTTTCCGTATTGGTTTGCGGCAATTTTGACAAATTCCTATGAGAAATTTGGGCCTTATTCGCTGTTACTGTCTCTATCCAGACCAGGAAGGACGTCTTGAAATCCAGAATTAGCAGAAAAGCACTTTTTTCTAGGGTGTGCCGTAGTCAAGGACCCAGAGTACAGATATACATATAGGATAAACATCCAATATATAATTTAAGGTGTACATACTTACAATGATACAGCATTTAGTGGTACATGGAAGTCTTGCCGATGTTTTACATTTTTTAAACATTTTTTTTAATGATTAAACAATAAATTTATTTGGTAAACTCGCGCAGTGATGAATTTGCCTCAGGATTCAAAGTATGGCCTTAGTTACTCAGTTTGTTATCCTATTCATGTTCCCTGCAGTACTGTGGTTTGCCAGATAAACTAGGGGTCCCTATAGTTCATGCATTAAAAAAAGAAGTGCAGCACAAATGACTTAGCCTTGTGGTGATTACATGAATGTCAGCTGATAAGTGTTATGCAACTACCTGCAAGTACAGAGCCTGTAGTGCGTTTATTCTGTGTTAACGGTTTTGGCAAAATTTTGACTGTTGTCTGGAAAATATGAAAAAAATCAAGTAATGTTTTTTTCCCAGCTTTTTTACTTGTGATCCTGTCAAATAAAGGGATGATCATTTATGTAATTGGTTGTCATAAATTTTTTATTTATAAAACACAGACCAGTAAAGGCCCAGTCTTATTTCTTAGTATGGAGGAGAAACTTTTAACATGGAGTCAGTTATTATATAATCAATGACCAAGGACAACAAGCTGGCTCTCAGTCAGGCAGATATATATTGTTAGTATGTAGTATGTACTGATAAAAGTATGTTACGTGCAGGTTTGCCAAATGAAAAAGCTACTAATGTATCAAAGTCTGCAGATAAGTACTTGTTGTAATCAGGTATATTTGTAATGAACTTAGGTTTGGACTGATATGGCAAGTGCTGGAAGGAATGGTTTTAAAGCTAGCATGTGGTTATGTTCTTTCAGGTCTGTACAGATCGATTGTTTCCAAGCATTTGGTATTAATTGATATTTATGTTAATCCAACACAGATTTGCCACAGGATGGCTCACATATTGACTGCTTTACATTGCTCAAGACCCCGCAAAGCAGATATATATTTGCAATATGTTTATGATGAACTTAACATCAAAGCTGATATGTCAAGAGCTAGAAGGGATGGTTTTTAGACTTGCATGTGTCCATGTTTGACAGGCCTATACAGATTTATTATTTCCGAGCATTTGGTATTGACATTAAGGTTAATCCAAACAAGTTTGCCAAAGGATTGGCATGCATATTGATTGCTTTTGCATCATGTAAGACCCTGCTGAGCAGATTAGCATTTCAGTTCTCAAGTAGTTTTGAACACATTGAGACATTTGAACATTCACAAGTAATCTTGTTTTTATACAACATGGCTGTCTTTTCTAACAGGTATCCAGTTTGTATTAGTTACTAATTAATACCTATACATAATTCAGTAGGATTTTTTTTTAAATCTTCTTAATGTGTGATTTAATATCTTCATGTGTATTTTGGTATTTTAGTTGATATGTGTTTTCTTTACTGTAAAGCATTTTTCTAGCAATAAACTGTTCAAATATGATGCAGTTCAGTATGTTCTGTAATGAACTTGAGTATTTTCCAGAGGGAACAGGGTTAAGGCATGTAAATTTATGGTACTAAATTATTTAACACTTAACTGTTTTTAGATTAATGTAGACAAATTCTCACCTCAGAACCTGTGATGGATTTCTTTTTTGGTATCAGGAGCTTCTGGCAACATCTTGTTGCCATCATCAGCTTGAAGCCTCAAGGGCCTGTTTTATGTGACGTAAACTGTCTGTTTGATCATGTGACAAGAGGCTGTTTTTTAAACATGGGGGGGGGGGGGGGTCCATAGCCAGTGCTCATGGCTCAAAAGTTCTAAATACAAAAAAAAATCAAATACTCTGATATGAGTATAAGTCAACATTTTTAGCGAACCTGTGAGCTTATGAGATAGCGCAGCGTCGTCCGTCCATTCTCAGCTGTCCGCCGTCCAGGGCTGGCTTTCCGCCGTCCATGGCTGTAAGTCAGAAACTGTCGGAGCTAGCAGCTCCAAATTATATGTAAGAATTAGTCACATGTGAACCTTGGTGCCCTGGAGCTTATTATTGGGTATCTGCATTAATTTAGATTTTATAGAGAAAAAGCTTAAAAACCTTTAAAAATCTTCTTCTCTGAAACTGTCCAGCCAAATTGTCCAATATTTCACAGAAATGATCCCTGGAACAGTCTCTCTCAAGTTTGTTTGAATGGTTACAGTTCGGAGATTTTTGGCAGAGTTACAGGAGGTTGAACTTAATCATCTGTCCAAAAAAGCACACTAAAATTAAAATATCAGAAATGTCCAAATGTAGCCCTTTGATTGCTTTATAACATACACTAAAAATGATGGCGCCACTTGCAACAATTATGGCATTTTTGCACAGCGTCCATCTGTTCATCTGCCTTGGCATAAAATCAGGTTTATACATCCTGGAAAGCTTTCTCGATTTTATGACAGGTGGCGCCACCTACATTCATGTTTACTCTGCAGACATCCAAGCTCATATCTCGGGGAACCGTTTGACCAATAGGGCCAAAATTTTGCTTGTGTATAGATCTCACATATAGCTCTTCATCATAAGCAAAAACTGGTGGCCCCACCTGCAACCACTTATGAACACCGTCCATCTGTTCATCTGCCTTTGGATAAAATCATTCGATCTCAGAAGTGGTTTGACTTATCCACCTGAAATTTTGCAGGTTTATACATCCTGGACAATTTTCTTGATTTTATGACAGGTGCAGACATCCATGGTAATATGCAACACACCTCACTCTATTCCCCTTGCCACTTAATCCATGCCTCACTTCACCCGTCCAACTCTGATTTCTGCGGATACACAGTCACTTGTTGACTACCCATATTCTAGTTTTAAAATGTCCTAGTCTGAAACTTGCAGGTCCGAAATGTCCATTTTGCTGAAATCATAATGATTAAGGTAGATATGCAGGACTTAAAAGGATCAATATTAAATTTTAAAAACCTCCATTCATACTCCCAAGTTTGCACAGGTTCACATTAGGCCTGTGGGCCTTGTTTTCAATATGAAAGAGTCATGGGGACAGTTTCCATATTAACTACTTTTAGATTATATCAGTGGAAGCATATTTAATTTATGGAATGTTAACAAAATTACAGATGAGACAGAAAAAGTTACAAAAGCTGAAGATAAACCAGAAGAGAAAGAGGAGACCTACGAATCAACAGAATTAGCCAAGTTCTGGAAAGCCGTCCGTGACAACCCAGGAGATTTCACCGGCTGGACTTACCTCTTGCAGTATGTGGAACAGGAGGTAAACATGCCATTAGCTCAGTGGTATTTAGTCAGTCATTATATATCCTGGTAAAGTAGATAATATTGTCAGTTTCTGTGCTAGAAAGCCCAAAGCAGCTGACATGGACCATTTATACATTTACAGCCACTAGAAATGTTAAGGTACACCATTTCTGCATTTGTTTTGCTGAAGTGTTTGTTCAGGATGACTCAACAAAGGTCAGGTTAAATTTGAAGTTAATTTTAATGGTATTAATAGTAATGCATGATTTCATAGATTGTCCTTTCTGTGATGCCCTTATGTAATATAACATGTGTGTAGCATTCATTGACTCTGCATCAAAACTTCTTAAATGATGTATATGGACCCTCAGTCCCAGGAATTTCATGTATAAAAGATCAATTTTCTTTAGGCATAATCTCTTTATACATTTCCCATTTACTTCCTCAAGTGCTATATATTTCATTTATGCAGCACTTTATTGATGCTTGTTTGTAGGATAAAGTGGACCAAGCCCGTGAGGCGTTTGAAGCGTTTCTCGCTCGCTACCCCTACTGTTACGGTTACTGGAAGAAGTATGCAGACCTGGAGAAGAAGCATGGCAACCTTGATAAAGCAGAACAGGTGATCACATGTTTAACCAAATGCACACCCTTCCTTATCCAGATATTTGTCCCATAGATATACTGACTAATTAACATTGATATATCATTTGTCAGACCCACCTTTGCAAGTTTCTGATTTGGCCAGAATCAGGAAGAAAATTAAAATTTATATGAATGACAAAGAAATTTTTCAGAATTTGTTTGTGTGAAGACAAATTATTTCTCTGTTTTTCCAACAAACTTCCCACATTTAGTTTTGTTAACAACTCTCTTTTTAGTGAAATATGAATTCAAGTATAATTGTGCAATGGCAGTATTTGTATAAGTATACTTAAACAAAAGATTTAAGGTATCCTGAAAGGAAACATGTCAGAGTACTTCTAATTGCATGAATTATTTATTTAATTTTTTAAAAGCCACATACCAAACTCCTGTCCTGACTAAATCCCTCATCCCTGCAGTATATATACCTTAAACATATTTCTTGCTTGAAGTTACAACATCTTCACTTTTAACATATGGGATTTAAAACTGATAAAAGTTTAAGAGAGCTTATTTATGGAGGGGAAAAAAAAAACATTTTTTATACACCTTAAACA
This sequence comes from Sipunculus nudus, assembly GCA_026874595.1. Taxonomy (NCBI): domain Eukaryota; kingdom Metazoa; phylum Annelida; class Sipuncula; order Golfingiida; family Sipunculidae; genus Sipunculus; species Sipunculus nudus. The sequence goes on from CM049308.1 coordinate 5,567,625, forward strand.
TGACACTTGTTTGATCACAAAAAGAAAGTTATGATGCTCTGCCTTGTTTAATGTCCATCAAGCTTCAGAGTGGTTGTTTTGGTCTTGCTGTAAATGCCAACCATGTGACAATTTTTTGCACCAATTCTTCGCAGAAATGTACTTGTTTTTGAGTGAGGTGAAGTACTAAGTAAATGTATAAGGTTATAACTATGTAAAGAAGTCTGCTGTGCTGTAAGTTATTCCAAGTGTGTAAGCTGATTTTACAATGTCTATGTTCTTGCTGATTTCTATTTATACTGGGTTTGCTGAAGGATAGCACAAGTTACATGATTAGTATTCTATTCTCCTTCAAATGCTTTACATAGGCATAATAGATGTAATGTGTGTAACAGATGAGAAATGTTGCATTGAGTTCATTATGTAAAGCACAGTTACACATAAAAGGTTTACATGACTCTGGGAAAACATTTCATAGATAATGTAAATTTATTCATGGATTGTCAGAATATGCTTTAAGTCATAACTGGTATATCCAAGATTAAGAAACTGTATAATGAAAATGCAGTTAATGTGTTAACCTTAATTTTACTTTGAATAGTGTTAGCCAGTGATTGATAGGCAGCATGACCATATACCCATTGAGACGATTAGAATCATGTGTTGGCTATACCTTTGCATATGTCACTAGTGGAGGAAGGAAGATGGTCCTGGCAGCATTTCATGGATCCACAGGTGTGCGCGATAAACCAACATGGAAGTATGCAGGAAATGGACACCCCAGTTGGTAATGAAGACACTCGCTCATTTATTTCCATCTTTCAAACCCATTCACGGGCTTTTCATGATGTTTCACTTTCTTGCCAGCTTTGAATTTTCCAGATGTGGGAAATTCAGGCAAATTATGAGATAAGTGTTTTAATTTGTATGCGTTTCATTTCAGGTATTTGAGAAAGGTTTGACAGCCATTCCGCTAAGTGTGGAACTGTGGATCCACTACATTGGCTTCATCGAAGAAAAATACGGAGCAAGGGACCCTGAAAAATACCCCACTGTGATGAGGAGGTTAGCACCTTTCAGAATTTTTTCTGTTAAATGTTTGGTGTTTAGCAAAACAGTAAGAATGCCAGTGAATATATGCTTTATGACTAAAATGGGTAAATACTATCCTTGCAGACTATTGCTGATGGGGGGGGGGGGGGGCTCAGTTGTATAATTTATATTTTATGATAATTTGTTCCTTCTCTTTGTAGGGCATATGAGAGGGCGATTGTTGCTGCAGGGACAGACTTCAGGTCAGACAAACTATGGGATATGTACATAGCGTGGGAGAAGGAGAGGGACCTGCGTAATGTCACGGTCATCTATGATAAGCTGCTTCATATCCCCACACAATTGTACAACCAGCATTTTGAAAAGTGAGTGCAACATAAGTTAGGTTAAACATGAGCTGTTTTTCATTCCTTGGTTATATAGGATTGATGTAATTCAGGGCCTTCAGTCTGCTTGCTAGACATACTTTGCAATTTTCAGGTCAAGCAAACACATTCCAAGATTCTGCAACAAGATCCAAATTTTGCATAAAAACTGAACCTAATTCCGGGAAGAAAAACATTTTTTTTTTCTGTTTATTTTTCCACACAAAAAAACATGGTTGTGTGTTATGTTAAGGAGCTATTGGCTTATCAATAAGCACATTCAACTTGTCATTGATGTCAGCCACAAGGAAAATTTTAGATCTCATCAAAAGCTTAGTATTTCTTAAACCGTCAGCCCCAATTTTGCAGGGAAGAATAAAAATGACGTAATTAGATTTCAGTCATTTCTAAATTTTGCCTGTGATGTCATGTTTTGCATCAGCGAGTCACATCAGGCCCCAGTCTTTCTTGTGGAAGCAATGCATCCCAGGTACAACAAACATGCTGCTACATCTGCCTGACCTTCGGGGATAAATCTGTATAAATTTCTTAACCGGTTATCAGTTGTCACACATTTATTATTCATTATCAGACCTTTTTACCCCTGAGGGTTCTGGGTACAAAACTTTGGCCAAGTGGGTCATACTGCATGAGTGGGTAATAGCAGGAATTATTTTTTAATTTTCCTTGTTCACTTAAAATTCACCTTTAACCTATTAACAGTACGGGAACATTCCACCGCAATCAAAGGCCTGAATTCCTGAAAGTATAAATAATTACTGGATAGTGTCAGTGCTGTTTTAAGACCAGAAAGTTGATTTTTAAGTATGTGCCTTGCAGTTGCATCCATTCAGATGATTCCTCAAATAGATCCTTGTCATTCTTTACATGGACCCAAAGTAAACTGTTACTTGACATTTTCTGTTATCATACTTTATTAGTTCCCTTTCTTCCTTTGAGTCTGCTTGTTACTTTGCAGTGGTTGTCTTCTAAAAAGGTAAATTGAGCAGGTATTAGTTACAGTGAGCATTGCTCAGTATTCTAACCATCTGACAATTAGTCAGAGGGTTAAGAATGTAAATGATATAGTAGTTTTCATGTCACTTCTGTCCCTTAGGCTCATCAGACATAGTAGTAGTACTGGTAATCCAAAAGATGTTTTTGGTAAGCAGCCAGAAATACGTAGTGTAGTATACATTTAAGTACCTATCTCTTTTTCAATAAACCTGCGAAAAAGCTTAAATGAAGAATAAAGTTCCCATCCTTTAATGTGAATTAGAATACATACAGATATAATTCGGTCAGTTAAAATTCAGCTATACAATATTATGTCTCCTTCTACTGCAGCTTCAAAGAGCATGTCAACAGCAACCTACCAAAAATCATCTTGTCACTGGATGAGTTTCTTAAACTGAGACAGGAGGTTGTAGCACAAAGTGGAGCAGGAAATGAGGAAACACCTTCAGCAGAGGATCCTGCAGACGGTCCGCCCGGCATCGAGCAGCCTCCAGGTGAAGATCAACCACCTGGAGTCGATGACCCACCAGGCACCAGCAAGGTCAAGGCTGACAACTTGGTATGATTAATGATACAAATACAGATTAAGAGATATGAAGTCTGTGACTTTTTTTGCTATACAGTTTCCTAGTGCCAATCAGTTTAACAATATGTAATAAAATATGTGAACCATATGTATTTAAGTTTATATACACTTGGAAACCAACCAGTGTCACCCAAATCTAGTTTATTTTCTTGGGAATGAATGTTGAAATTTTGCTGCCCTGTATATTTTTAGCTCAGCTGACTATAAGTCATCTGAGCTATAGTCATGGTCCATTGTCCGTCGTCCGTCTGTCTGTCCGCCCGTCCGTAGATGTGGCACATTTTGAAACCGTAAGACCTAGGAATCCACAATTCGGCATAATGTTAGATGTCCCCAAGATCTCCTACCAAGCCGAAAACTGGGTCTTTGCGACTTTGTTCCTTTGAGAAATTAAGGAAAAACCTCAATTTTTTATTAAAAACCTATTTTCACACTTCAGGACTGCCTAATATCACAACCACTCATCTGATTTTCCTCATATTTACCATAAATATTCCCCTCTATAGTTCCTATGTACATGCCAGAAATTATGTCTGTATTGTATAATTTAAAAAAGTTATGGGCCAAAACATACTGCATTTTGTAAAAAATCAGGAAAGATATTTGATACACAATACATGTTAAAGCTATGGACTTTTTTCCAGTAATATAAATTTAATTAATAAAAATTAACTTGTATACCCAAAATTAAATCAAAATCTTTTTTATTTTTTAAAATATTAACAAAAATAAAAAATTGGTACCTTAAATTTTGCCCAACTTTGACCATGGCACGTTTTTTTCCTGTAAGTACTGTGGATTTAATTTTCACAGCATGTTTTTGTTAGCATTTTGTCTGTTAACACCAAAAAATTTAAAACCAGTTGATCAAAAACTGTAGATTTTATTCACATTTTCAAGCACTGTGTAACATATTGTTTACACCAAGCTAGTGTTATGCAGTTTGCAAGAGCTCAGCTCCCCAGCTTCAGCTCTAAGTTACTAAAATATGGCATACAATTAGATGTCCCCAAAATCCCCTACCATGCCAAGAATCTGGTCACTAGGACTTAATACCTTTGAGATATTAATGAAAAACTTCATTTTTTCATTAAAAACCAATTGTTACACTTCAAGACCGCCTAATATCAAAACCACTGATCTGACTTTAATCATATATAATATACATATTTTTCCATACATTCTCAATGCACATGCCAGAAATGAAGTCAGTATTGCATAATTGTTTTCAGTTATGGGCCCAAACATAATGCACTTTGTAAAAAATCAAGAAATATATTTACTCCCTTAACAAGAGGATTGTTGAAGCTAGAGATTTTTTGTCAGGGATGTAACATTATTTAATCAAGATTCAATTGAATACCCAAAATTAGTACCTTAAATTTTGCCAAACTTTGACCATGTCACATGAGCACTGTTGATATAATTATCATATCATGCACACTTAAGAATTTCAGCTTTTTAGTTTAGAAAGCTGAAAGAAATTGGCCAAAAATTGTAGCTTTTATTAATGTTTATATGAGACCATGTCAGACCTTAGCTCTCCCCAGCCCCTCTTGAGTCACCTGTATGTTGACCTTGTTGATCTTTCATCAGATTATGCACGCTTGAGGCAAGGCATATACTGAGGTAGCCAGGCAGCTTATGGCCAGCCACAGATGATCCAGGTGTCCAACCCAACTCATCTAGTAGTTTTAACTAACAACATAAAAATAAACAATTAATTAATAATTTTTTTAGTTTTTAATAACAAATTAAAGAAAAATAGAAAAGGAATTTGTTAGTTGATAATAACAGGAAATTAACTTGCAGTTACTGATGATATAAGAATCTTGTATCGATTGATAGAATGTCACGTATTCCAAATAACACCATGCAGTCACCTATGGTATTTTTCAGTTCAATTTTAATGATGAAAATATAAATCATATTATTCATTACTAATCATTAGGGATCATATGAGGGAAATTAATGATGGACAAAGATGCAGTTGATAATATTAATCTAGATTCCTGCTGTGTCTAGTGTGTACATTGGTGTGAAATTAGTCCAAAATGAATTTATTACATTTATTTTTTTTTAATATGAATAAAAGCCACAAAACCAGGTACTTATGATCATTATTTAAATGTGTGAATTTTGTATTCTCTGGATTTTCAACATTGTTGTTTGGTGAAAACTGAATAAATACCAGACATGGTGCAAATACTTTGCAAATATATTTGAATACAAATATGAATATGTACTCCATTATAAAATTTCTTGCATAAGAATGGGAATTCAGGTAAAAATGAAAGTATATGAATACCAGTGCAAATACTTTCAAAATGTATTAAAGCATTCATGAATATATTCTTTGATATTATTTTAATAATCATTTCAGTTGTATTTTTTTTAAATCATACGATTCTCTTATTATTTTTAATAAAAATGTTAATTGGGACAATTTGTAATTATTTTTTATAAATAGTTAAACTGTTATATTATATGTTCTGCTTATAAGTTATATGGCCAAGTCAAAATCTGTGTGACAATAGCACTCCATTTGTTAATAAAATAAATGAAATCAGTCCTCTACCCTGTCTCCAAAGATACTATCAAAATCATACATAAGCTAAATACCAACAACTCATAATACAGCTTATATTTATTTCCACACAAAACAAGCATGTTTCTCATTTCTAAATCATATTTTTTTATCATGTATAACAGCTGAGCGCAGTGACCCATGGGTCCCTTGTTTTTAACAAAAACTTATTTATCTGTATGCTGATGATTGTTAACTTTGCCATACACGGTTGCTAAAGATGTGACTTCAGGTCCCATTCATGCATCACATACAGACATGGGGTAATAGTAATAAGTAATAGTAATAGTAATAGACTATTACAGCTTTTTCCATGTAATAGTAATAGTAATAGTAATAGACTCAAAAATTTGAGCTGTAATAGTAATAGTAATAGAAACAGAAGGCAAAGTAATAGAGTAATACATATTACTTTCTATTACTTCCTGTGAGCCCCTTGATCATTGAGCATATCAGCAAATAATGCTGAACAGACTCAGTTCTTGTCCAGTAACTGCCCAGGATGTGCCTATTGTTGAGGCAAGCATTGGCCAGCTGCCACATTGCTGGTGACCACTGGTGCTAATTACATAAGAGTACTGGACAGAGTAGGTCACAGCCAAATAAGTTACCTGGCACAATCTGACCTTTGATTAGTAAACCATGGATAAACAGAGGCATGTTTGATGTTAAGAGACAGATAAATATAGTGTTTTATTATTGTGACATGTACATCTTATCTCACATCCATCAATCCATATGCATATTCTGAAATGTACCTAGATTTGTTTTCACAAGCCAGTTTGCATTTTAATCATACAAATTGCAATAACACATCATTCAAGAAAAATATAATATGGAACCAGGTACAGTGCAGACCCAAAATGTTCATGATAAGCTTATTGTGTTTCACTACCCATAATGTACTGAAGTCACAATGCTATAAACTCAGACCAGTAATTGTACTACAATCACTTGGATAAAGTCATACTGCAGGCACATGTATTATCTAGTTAATTTATATACATATTCTTTTAAAACTATTCTTTTAATACTTGTCTGTTATTTCATAGTACCAATTTTGCAGACCTTCATTCAGTATCTTAAATTATGTTCATTTACATTTTGAAAATTAAATGAACCATTTTTTCATTATATTGATTGATTTGATTAAATAATATGAGAATATAAGTAACTGTTCATATTTTATTATTTAATATCTTATATAAAAATATATATATTTATATATAAATATATAAATTTTGACATCAAATAATTAGATCATGTTATGTACAAAATTTAAAGTAGAAGATTGTTTAATACCAAATTTAAATAATATTTTATTTGTTTTGTAAAATTAATGTAAGTTTAAATCGCTCTCCACATTCCTAAATTATCCTGTGCTTGTTTTGCTGCAATGAAGAAGGGCATGCCTGAAAAATAAAAGCCATGCCTGCTTCCATTATTGTAAAGTTTACCACCTCTCTGGTCACTCTCAAGGTGTATTATGTGATGGAATAAAATGTGGCATCACATCCAAATGAATATATACACCCGAGAAGATGGGGTACTTTTGTCTCCAGTTTGTTTCTGTCCAGAATCTTGACGTAAACAGTATTTTTATTGGATATATTTATAAGGATTTGGAAACAGGACACAGCCCTACATAAATTCGTATCCTGATACATACATAAAGGACTGAATTGTCAGCTTTGATACTAAATAATATTATGCAATAATCACGAATAATTCCTCTGGAGACAATTTTTAGTTACACAGAAAATCTTTATTTATTGACTATGAGAACGAAGATTAAATCGAAACGGAAGTATGTACTTTAAAATAAATTTATGTGAAATATATATGAAAATAATATAAAATGAACAAGCATGCATATAATTATAAATCAATATTTTACATATGCCAAGGCCTTTACAATGGGTTGCTTTTAATTACATGTAATCAAAGAGTTCATACAATTATCTTATAATTTCGACTTGAAACACCCCAATAACGATCATTGAGGTTTCAAAATATTAAAAAAAACAGAATTAAAGAAGCTGAAATAATAAAGATCTCCAGTATTATTAGGCTTCTCGTAAATGACAATAACACAGTATAAGAAAATTGTGTAGGTAACTGGATGATATATAGTTGCTTTTAATATTATTTAAACATGTGATTGAGTGCTAGTTTATAGCACTCATGGCTGCGCAAGGTCTAGAATCTTACCATTAGTTTAAGTACATGTAATAGTAATAGTAATAGTAATAGATACCCAAGTAATAGTAATAGTAATAGTAATAGAAGATAAAATGTGGTAATAGTAATAGTAATAGTAATATCAGAAATTGAAAGTAATAGTAATAGTAATAGTAATAGAACAACTGTAATAGACCCCATGTCTGATCACATATTGATGATATGTTAATGAATTTGGAGGTGAATACTGTTGTGAACAAAATTTAATAAACCTGTAAAAAATTCTGAAAAAAAAACTATAAAACTCTTTGTCTTATGCAAGGAATCGCTCCCAAGGTTTAACATCTCTAGACTGTACTTCTGTCTCCAGTTTCATTAAAATATTTCTAGACTTGTTTGCCATTAGTTTTTGTGTCAAGTTTCATAAAAATGTTTTGAAATGATTTTCAGACATCTTTGGGACACAGTTCAAAGTGCAAACAGTAACCAAGATGTGTTTTATTTAGAATAAATAGGTCAATGCTTGAAGTATCTTTCACTTTGATACTGTGTGTGTGTGTTACATTTTAGCTGAGCATTTGAAATATTGACTCTGACGATCATTTTCAGAGTACTGATGCTGAGACCATTGCCATCAAGAAAAAGATTATTGAAGCCAGGGAGGGAGCACATACAGTTACTGTAGAACAGGTTAGCCAGAGGTGGTCATATGAGGAAGGGGTAAGTATTATATCACCAGAATTTCATAAATTAATGCATGCACTGAAGTATACATATTAGTATCAATATGCAGGTAAGCCTATAAAAAGTTAGGATAAGAAAATCCAGTTTTATGTATAAATATAATGTGTGTATTGTAAGTATGTTGGTCATGCTTTGGAAGATAGGCTCTTTCATGATATGCTCTGGTTACTGTAGTCATGATCAATGCATCTCCCCTTGCCAATGTATCTATTCATCAAGTCATCATTTTTATCACCACCAATGCTTTAAAATACTGACTCAGCACTATGGGCATAGCAGGAAATAAAAACAATTGTTGTCAGTATTAGGCATGTAGAGTATTGAAAGTAAAATAAAAATTGAAGCAAAATAAATTGTAACAATTCAACACAGTGGACCTGCAGCTTAGGTAGACGAAGCTTGATTATTCAGCTGTCTCATGGGTCCAGTACTACTTTTAATGTTTTAGATCAGGCGACCTTACTTTCATGTGAAACCACTGGAGAGATCCCAGCTTCGCAACTGGAAAGACTACCTGGACTTTGAGATGGAGAATGGTACCCATGAGAGGGTAATGGTGCTGTTTGAGAGGTGCATGGTGGCATGTGCACTTTATGAGGATATGTGGCTTAAGGTATGAAAAATTTATTCAACTTTGCTTTCTGCTGCTACATTCCAATATATATGAAAAATGTCTTGACTCAGGTCTCTACCAGCAAAGCCAAACTTCCTGACCTGGACTGTTGCATTCTGCTGTATACTGCAGATATATTGCACTATTGTGGTAGATGAAGTACAGTTGTCCATTTTAAGTTTATTTGATTAAAAAGAGTGATTTTTCAGGGGCACCTCTGTTACTGCATAGGATTTATTGATGATATTCCAGTATTCTCCACGAGCCACACTTTCATTTTTTATTGCCATGCTAACAAGGTAACTGCTACCCTTTAATCCCACCACACATTATTATCTAACACAAGCCACAGGCCACTGAAGCTGTGGCTAAATGAGTCATAGATAACGATGACTGGCTGTGCATGCTGACACTGTAGGTGGTCTTGCAAGTTTCTGGCATTATCAAGAAGTAAATCCTGTATTGACATTCATTGGACATTCATCAGTGCTTATTTTCATAACCTCCTCTGTCTTTTTTGGCTTCATTATTCACATGGTTTGATTTGAAAAGGAATTCAGTTATGATTATTCAAGCCAGACAGTTCTGTGACCTCACTGACCTGCCATGTGATGAAAAATACCTGGGCCGGGGCCTTGACATTTTCTACATTTTAACTGTACAACTCATATAAAATAGAGAATTCTTTTAAAATATCAATTAAGTCACTTGTTTATGATCACAGTAATAAAACATGAATAAATGTTTCAGTTGAAAAATTTTAACTAGAAAGATTTCAGCTGTTTTCTAGATCGCCTGGTGAGCAGTAATAGAGTTTTTAAGTGCTTCCCTGCCAATATACTGACAGGGGTGTTCACAGGATGGTCTTGATGGCCCACACTATTGATATGACCCATCATGACATAAAAAGTTGGATTGAATAAATTAATAATATTCCAACCTGTAACAGTAAATAAACGTGTTTATGAAGATGATTATTCATAGAAAATAATATGTTTCTTTATCATATTTATCAAGTATGACTTGAATATTGCAGTGCAGGAATATTTAAGAAAAAAAATTAAACCCCTGTATAATTTATATATGAGAGATGCTAACATTGTACTAGGTAAAACTATAATTTTAAATATAAATTTAAAAAAAAATTTATTTATGTGTCAGTTATAATATACGGATCTTGTGTAAAATAATAATTTTAACTTAATGAAAATATATTTAGTCTGTTAAGTAAAGAGAATAATTAAATAATTGATAATAAATTAATAATCAGTTGCCTTACATTTCTGAATAATGGACTACAAATTTTGTACCTTTTCCCAGTAGGGTCCAGTTTGATTGCGCTTACCACCACACTATCAGAAATTCTAGTTGAGAACACTAATTGTATCCGCCAAAACGAAGTTTTGTGGATACTATGTTTTTGACCGGGTTCCCCCGCCGCCGCGTTCGTTTCCGGAGAACTCCTCTGAGACTACTGGACGGATTTTTCCGAAATTTACACAAATTATCGGGTCACATGTGAACTGGTGCCTAACCAAGTGACCTTGACCTCTGACCTTTCCTCTCTGCCCAGCGTCCGTTTGTGTGTCTGTTTCCACACATAAACCCATATATCTCGGGAACCGTTTGACCAATCAAGAAAAAATTTTTACACAAATGTAGCCCTGGGATAGCTTTATAACATACACAACAAAAGGTGGCGCTACCTGCAACAATGTTTGCACAGTGTCCATCTGTTCATCTGCCTTGGGTTAAAATCACTCATATCTCTGCAGTGGTTTGACTAATTCACCTAAAATTTGGCATGCGTATACATCCTAGATAGCTTTCTTGATTTTATGACAGGTGGCGCCACCTACATTCACGTTAACGATGCAGACATCCAAGCTCATATCTCGGGAACCATTTGACCAATCAGAAAAAAAAAATTACACAAATGTAGCCCTGGGATAGCTTTATAACATACACAAAAATGGTGGCGCCACCTGCAGCCATTTTTGCACAGCGTTCATCTGTTTTTCTGCCTTGGGTTAAAATCACTCTTATCTCTACAGTGGTTTGACCAAATTACCTGTAATTCGGCATGCATATACATCCTGGATAGCTTTCTTGATTTTATGACAGGTGGCGCCACCTACATTCACGTTCACGCTGCATACATTAATGCTTATATCTCCGGAACCGTTTGACCAATCAGGAAAAAAATTTTACACAAATGTAGCCCTTAGATAGCTTTATAACATGCACAAAAATGGTGGCGCCACCTGCAGCCATTTCTGCACTGCGTGCATCTGTTTATCTGCTGTGGGATAAAATCACTCATATCTTTGCAGTGGTTTGACTTTTCCACATGAAATTTTGCATGTGTATACACCTTGGATAGTTTCTCGTCCAGATAACAGGTGGCGCCACCTACAATCATGTTTATGTGGCAGAGATCTATTCTAATATGTAACACATGTAACTCTATATCCCCTTGCCACTCAATCCATGCCTCACTTCACCCGTCCTTCTCTGATTTTGGCGGATACACGTAGTCGCTTGTCGACTACCCGTATTCTAGTTGTTATTGGTTTCATTGGAGACTACAATGCTATTTTATTTATACTCAACTGAATGACTCTTATTTAAAAGAATGTATATCCAGTTTGTAAGAAGAGCTTGAGCTCATGGAGTCTGTTAAATCTGTCTTAAATCTCCTGGGCCCCTGTTTCTCATTTACAAGCTCTTGAACTGATAGCAAGTATAGGGTTGTTCATTAGGTCATCCTTAAAAATTTCTGTGTTGGGGCTAACATTGGTCCAAAAAAAGTCATCAGGTAGGGAGGAAAAAAATATATTTTTTTTAAAGGAGGATCTGGAGTTTACTACACCTTTTTTTACCGGATATTAGCATATGCGAGGTTTATGTCAAATAACATCCCGTACTCCATTCATTCCTTGCCTTGATACCATTGAAACATGCACAACAAGGTATCTCTTAACAGATTTGGTGTTTTATTACAGGCTTAAAATCCTGTACTTGGGTTTAAAATGTTTTAGCACATGCTTTGAACATGTACATGTCAAACATTCACGTATTTGAAAAGTTATCAAGTACTTTTCCAATAATGGTCAAGCATGTTATCATAGAAGCATTATAACTGATGTATATCCCATTGCACAGGTTCGCATTAGGCCTGTAAGCCTTGTTCTGGATCTCACATGAATTTGCAGACAATTTTATTTTGTGTTGTATGCAGGTGCCAGAATTGTAGGAATGAGTGCAGTTTGAGATTTCCTTTGCAAGTGAAGAGGTATAATTAAGAAGGACGGTAATAAATGAACTCTTTAGTAATAGTCAATGCCTAATAAGGTAGTAGAATATATAAAATGTTTATATAAATATATGAGAGCGCCGGGCCGACTGATGCGGGTCTAGACAAATCGTCTAGATCCGACATCAGTGATGAACAAAACCGGGACAATTTATGTAATATGGAATATGCAGATGTGCTGTCAGAACGGGAGGCCGCGGGAACTGGGGAAGATTTCCGTTTCCTTGAATGAGAAAGCAATGATTTAACTGTCGAAACCACGGGAGAGGTGACAGGACCGGCGGGAACGGACGGTAAAAGCAGCACGGCCGTGGTGCGGTCAACCAGGGTAGGCTCCCCCCCCCCCCCCCGGAGACAACCACGGGGCCAGACAAGGGAATATCGGAGGGGGAACCCCCAATTACCGGGGAATGAACCCAATCCTGGAACAAGGCCCACTTGTCAGTGGACCACGTCTGGCAATGGAAACAAGGATCAGCCGGACCGCAGCAGGAGTCATTGTTGGTGCGGCAACTATAACAAGTGGGGTGAGAGTCCCATACCGGGATTATAGTGCCACAAGAGACACAATAAGTGGGGTTCTCCATGGCGGGCAAGGGAAAATAAGAAAAACTTACAATCAGTTGGCAAACTCAAAACGACGAACCCAACAGTGGACGAATCACGCAGCGCGGGATCAAACGTCCATCATGGCGTACGCCAGAAGAAAATGTGATTATGGGTAACGGAAGTGTGACCTAGATACACGGAAACGAGGCGGGATGGGCGATAATAGGCCCAATAAGGGAAAATTTTCGGTTGGCTTACTCTGGCATATAAACTTTAACCGGGAAAATTCTCATTTATACAGAAACAGCTCACAATTATGTTTACGTAATAAAATCATATATTGGATGTCGGTACCCTGATTAGGAATTTTATTTCTTCGGTGTTGATGTATATACAAACAAAATCTTGGTCAAGTTCGAAGATGGGTGACCTTGACTTATTTCTCGACATTTTAGAGCGAATTATAGAAAATAACCGGCGTGTGTTAACATTTACCATGTGAGGAGGATATCTCCAAAAGTATTCAACGCAGAAATTTCATTTCTTTGGTGCGGATACATATCAACAAAATCTCGGTCAAGTTCCAAGATGGACACAGAGCTTATAATAGAAAAAAACGTAGGAGCTTATTTCTAAGGAACCACTGGATGGATTGTTTTGGAATATGGAATGGTCATTGGCCTTGATGATCCCGAAAGTGCTGCATGACTCACAAAGACTGGGGCCAGACTTACAAAGTTCATACCTCTCTAGTTCCAATTCACAACTTGAACAAAAGACATATGTACAGATATACATCCTTGTGAGAACAAATATTACATGAATACTTGTTACTGTTACCACCCATAAATACTGCTCTTTTGGCTGAGGGCTTTTGTCAGCTTTTAATGACTGAGCGAGCAATGTTGATCTCTATCTCGTCTACATCAAAACAAGAAATGCCGTACGGTCAGGAAATATCTGTTTATTATAAAAGCTATTAATAAAATGAAATAAATTTACAAAGGCAGTTAAAAAGAAACACATAAAAAAAAAATACAGTCTCTTATATGTTATGCCTGTTCTGATCAGCTGTGGCCGGTAGAAACGATGCGTCAGACACCTCGCAAAACCCTGTCATGGTCGCCACAGAACTGACGAAATCACGCAATTCTTGTTATACCAAACATCTGATTTGTGGAGATCGTGCGTTACACATGGTCAGTTGCAGATTCCACAAAATAGGCCCGCTTCATTTGCTAGATATAGGCCTACTCACGTTGCCACCGTGAGTGTTGCTGAAAATTATAACCAGCGTAAGCGACACGATGTCAGTGAACATTTCCTCGCCAAAATAGTGATGAATGAAGTCATATGGGGTGAACTTTTACTACGGACCTCTTATTGGCTCTCTGGCTATGACGCGTGACCGCTCCGCCAATCACATGAACGTTTGCGTGGGCGAGGCACGTGTTTATGCAAATCAACGTGTCACATGGTTTAAATGCCAATATTGGTCAGTTGACAGTATGAATGTCGAGAGAACTTTCATTTAATCAATTAATGCGACAGCGGTAAGCTTTCGCTTTATTTGAAATCAAATAAGAACCATTTCTAATTGCTCAATATTTTTTTCAGCCTGTTTCGCCAGAACAATGAAATTTGATGGCGGTTTCCTGGCAGTTATTCTCGCGCACGAGTGTAGCGATCGTTCCACGTGTATATATATAGGCACAACCTGACTAATTGTTAGGGCTCAAATTAAACGATCGGCGACATTGGGTAATACCTTTCATTATGGAAATTAAGTGCATCAAAAAATGTAATAGAAGGACTATTTTTCTAGCACATGAAGGCAGATTTTTACGGGCCCAGGTGCTTGCGGCAGATCATATAAAAATATTAATTTGCAGATATGTAAAAAAAAATTCCAGCCGCAGCCAAAAATCACGACCGGCCGGGTTAGCCCCAACACAGAACTTTTTAAGGATGGCCTTATATATAGAACTCTCTTAAGAAATAGCCATCGGAACAGCTGTTTTCTCCTTTCTGGGCAAACAGGCATTAATTTGCACTCATCTTGTTTCATCTTCAAGAGTTTTAATCTGTAAGTTTGATATGAGATTCAGTTACACAGATACAGATGTTCACATGGCATGATTCTGCACACATATGACCATTTTAACAAACTGTATGTGGCTTCCTTCAGGTTGTCAGCATTTGTTTAGAAATGTTTATTTATGGTTCATTGTTATAAATTGTATGAATTTTTTTTTTTAAAGTTTTAAAAATAAATCTAGGAACATGCTTAGAACAGGCTGTCCAGCTATACTCCTATTTCCAACCTTTTATTCAAAATGCCTGATTTTCCTACGTTTTGGTTTGGTTTGTAGCATTTATTTTTAAAATGCTGTCTCTGTGACTAACTGTAACAGAATACTTGTGAAAATTCAGAGGAACATAGGATAACACAGTAAAATAAAAAGCATCAAATACCTAGCGAGTTACTCCCTGGGTAAATTATCCACATGTGATGAGCATGAACTATGTTGTTTTATAAGCCCTTTTAGTTCTACTGCTTTATCTAATTTTCCATTCCCACTTCTGTCTTGATTTTCATAAGGGTATGCTGGGCATCCTGTTGTAGAGAATATAGTTTGTCAGATATAATTTTAACATTGTTTAGGCTTTATATGGAATAGTCTGTCCATAACTGAATATCACAGTTTGTGGGAAATAATCTTTAATAATGGAAAAATGCTGTTAAACTGACCTGGACTATGTTCATTTCAGTATGCGCAGTACATGGAGAGCCACAATGTCAATGCAGCTAGACATGTCTTCACGAGAGCTTGCTCAATTCACCTACCAAAGAAACCTAATATACACTTGGCCTGGGCCGCATTTGAAGAGCGACATGGTAATAATTCTTTTTATGTTTATTCTTTTTACATTTATTCTCACAAGCTCCAAAACAAAATTATCAAATTTTGGTCCTATTTCACAACCAAAGTTATGACATGTGGAGACATCTTCAGGGCATAATAAAAACTAAAATAGAGCCAGTATGACACATGGAGACATCTTCAGGCTAACATAAAAACTAAAAGACACTGATATCTAAGGCAAGCATGAAAGACAACAAGAGGCAGAAGCAGGGGACAAATTTGCTTGTTGTAAAAGCTTGTGGACTAATTTTAAGCAAGTTTTCACACCAAACCTTCCATAGTTCACATATTGGTCAATGGTCATGTACTGATAGCAGAGGATCCCTATCAATTCTGATAGCAGAGGATTCCTATCAATTCTGGTCTCAAAGGTCAAGGTAACAGGGCAATTTCACAGGTACTTTCACAATGTATTGGTTTAGAATTTAATACATACAGTCTAATTATACCCCATGTGAGATGCTCAGCTCTCTGTGCCCTTGTATTTTAATTTGTTTAACATGTCTAGTAGGATATGTTCAGTTTTCCTAATTATATGTTATATGTAAATATAGCAAACACTTGAGCACGGGATCTAGTTAATTCCCCAGATAGATAAATGGATGCAGTGTCACTGAATGTATGATGTGAACAGATACTGTTGACTTAACTTCACTGTTTGAAAATTGTAGGGCCAATAATGCTTACTCTATATTGGCATGTAGATACCCTGAGTTCCAAGAGACTGCATATTTACATTCAGTTCTCAACATTTCCATCAATTTAATGTAAACCCTCTGTTGTAACTGTTGGAAATGTTGAAAAGATACAACAGAAGCTCAGCAAGACATTGCCTGTACTGTAAATGTAAAGTGTGCCAGAATATTTCCAAAATGCAAAATAAATCTGAATAGTAAAAATGTTGAGAAGGTAATGAATGATCATGAAATATTTAGTGCACAGAAAACTTCTTGCTATATAAATATATATGAATTACTGCCTAATATCCCCCAATTACTCCCTCTGTCCTATTGCTAGAGATACGCTTACTCATATCAATCATATTGGGAACTAGCATGCCAAGCGACATATATATGAGTGTGATTTGGACTAGTAGTGCAGTTTATTTGATGGTTTACCTTATATTGTCTTCTGATTCATGTGGACGTATACTACTAACTGCAGTCTGTTGCTGGTCTTAGCTCAATCTAAAAGTGATATGGTATGTCAGATTATTGATGCTGCTGAATGTTGTAGCCACAGCCTGATATGGGAAATATGAGTATTTTACTATCAGAAAGGGGGAAAAGGGGTTTGTGACAAGTTACCAGGTATTTATCTGTATCACTTTTTTTTGTCAAGTTCATTGACATGGAGATCTCAGTGTGAAACAAGTGTTGATACCGTGTGGATTTAGAGAAGAAGGTTTATGACTAAAGTGTAATGCTAAGGAGGGGGATTTTTTTTTTTTGTAAGAGAGAAAGAAAATTATGGTTTATTTTATGAGATTCTTTGTGTCTGCAGACTACAGTTTTCATTCTTCCTGCTTTAGGTAATGTCACCAAGGCTGCTTCCATCTTATCAGAACTCGAGAAACAGCTACCAGGGTTAGCGATGCTGTCCCTCAGGAGGATCAGTCTGGAACGAAGGCAAGGAAACTTTACAGGTTCAGAGGAGCTGTATCAGAAATATATGGATGAAGCCAAAACAACAGACATCAGGAATTTCTTTGCCATCAAGTATGCCAGGTATATGTGGAAGGTGAGTGCCTGCTTATCTCTTATATGCAAAATTATTTTTAAGCTCAGCTGACTATAAGTCATCTGAGCTATAGTCATGGTCCTTCTTTCATGGATATAAAAATACTTTCTAAAATTATTTTCAAAATGTATTCATGAATGCATTCATTATTATATTTTAATAATCATTTATTTCAATTATGTTGTTTAAAAAAATCTTTCAAATGATACTATAAGTATTTTTTATTTAAAAGTATTTTTGGGCCAATAATTGTAATTAATTTTTAATAAATAGTTACTCTCATATCATTTGTGCTTGTGCTACTCTTGGGTATAGGTATCCTGTGATTATTAAATAACAGTTAACTAACTTAGGATTTGTAAAAGGCATGATAATAAACATGACTTATAGTGGACATTTTTTTTAATACTTCTGCTGCAATGTAGATGAAGTTTTTAGGTCACATCAAAACCTGTGTGTCAATAGCACTCCTTTTCCAAACGTAAATAATAAAAATGACATCATCCCTCTTCCCTCTCCAAGGATTTTATCAAAATAGTTACATAACTTTAGTTAAATGCCATCATCCTCATAAATCAGCTTATATTTCCACTAAAAATAAAATTTGTCTATCCCTTCTTCCAAATCATATTTGTGATCATAAAAAACAGCTGAGCAATATTTTTCTTTACTATGAGCATTAATGCCAAGATCTGTTTATGTTATATCCATGTGCACATATACTGCTGTTTATATATTGGGATTCATGAAGATTTAATTTGAGATCTGTGATTAATTTTGAGATCAAATAATTGATTGGTGTGTATGAGAATAAAGTATTTTTTAATGCCCATATCAACTTCTGTTTTAAACATCTTTACAGTTGCAACACAAGACTGGTGGATTCTAGAATAGCCCAATGAAACAATATTTGTATCCGCCAAAACGAAGTTTTGCGGATACTATGTTTTTGACCGGGTTCCGCCGCCGCGTTCGTTTCCGAAGAACTCCTCTGAGACTACTGGACAGATTTTTTGAAATTTACACAAATTATCAGGTCACATGTGAACTGGTGCCTTACCAAGTGACCTTGACCTCTGACCTTTCCTCTCTGCCCAGCGTCCATTTGTGCGTCTGTTTCCACACATAAACACACATATCTCGGGAACTGTTTGACTGATCAGGAAAAAAAAATTAAACAAATGTAGCCCTGGGATAGCTTTATAACATACACAAAAAAAGGTGGCGCCACCTGCAACCATGTTTGCACAGTGTCCATCTGTTTATCTGCCTTGGGTTAAAATTACTCATATCTCTGCAGTGGTTTGACTAATTCACCTAAAATTTGGCATGCGTATACATCCTAGATAGCTTTCTGGATTTTCTGACAGGTGGCGCCACCTACCTTCACGTTAATGCTGCAGACATCCAAGCTCATATCTCGGGAACCGTTTGACTGATCAGGAAAAAAATTTTACACAAATGTAGCCCTTGGATAGCTTTTTAACGTACACAAAAATGGTGGCGCCACCTGCAGGCATTTTTGCACAGTGTCCATCTGTTTGTCTGCCTTAGGTTAAAATCACTCATATCTCTGCAGTGGTTTGACTAATTCACCTGAAATTCAGCATGCGTATACATCCTAGATCGCCTTCTTGATTTTATGACAGGTGGCACCACCTACCTTCACGTTCATGCTGCAGACATCCAAGCTCATATCTCAGGAAACGTTCGACCAATCAGGAAAAAAAATTTACACAAATGTAGCCCTTGGATAGCTTTATAACATACACAAAAATGGTGGCACCACCTGCATGCATTTTCGCACTGCGTCCATCTGTTTGTCTGCCTTGGGTTAAAATCACTCATATCTCTGCAGTGGTTTGACCAAATTACCTGAAATTCGGCATGCGTATACATCCCACATAGCTTTCTTGATTTTATGACAGGTGGCGCCACCTACATTCATGTTCACGCTGCAGACATTAATGCTTATATCTACGTACTCGTTTGACCAATCAGAAAAAAAAATTTACACAAATGTAGCCCTTGGATATCTTTATAACATATACAAAAATGGTGGCGCCACCTGCAGCCTTTTTGCACAGCATCCATCTGTTTGTCTGCTGTGGGATAAAATCACTCATATCTCTGCAGTGGTTTGACTTTTCCACATGAAATTTTGCATGTGTATACATCTTGGATAGTTTCTCGTTCAAATAATAGGTGGCGCCACCTACAATCATGTTTATGTGGCAGAGATCCATTCAAATATGTAACACATGTAACTCTATTTCCCCTTGCCACTCAATCCATGCCTCACTTCACCCGTCCTTCTCTGATTTTGGCGGATACACATAGTCGCTTGTCGACTACCCGTTTTCTAGTTTTTATTATTTATTTATTGCAGGTACTTGGTAACCAGGAGAGAGCCCAGCAGGTTCTGGAGGAAGCGCTGAAGCAGGACTCTGATAATCACAAACTTCTGCTGCAGCTGATTGATATAGAGTTCCAGCAGCCTGTGGTGAATGAAACCCGCATGCTGAAGCTGTTTGACAGGGCCATTAAAAGCAAACTGGCCATAGAGCACAGAGTGGCATTCTCTCAGAGAAAGCTGGAATTTGTAGAAGACTTTGGAGCCAATGTTGTCAGGTAAAACATACCTACAAGTGCTCAGTTTTTTGTGTGCTTGTGTTTTTCTACAACAATATACCATTTGAACAAAATTTTCAAAAAGTTTGTTTATTCAGAGACATTTATCATTTACATTATTTGGTATGTTCACTGTTATATTAAAAAGAGTAGCCATCTTGTTGATCATGAACAGATTATTTTTGTAGTTTAATTGTTTATGTTCAATACAAAAGTTATACTATGACTTTCCCATTACTCATAAAATAGCTGTTGTAACCACTACAGCAGATCAGAATTATCAAATGGATAGTAAATACAAGGTATAATGGATGGCTGAAGATAACTGTCAAACTGAAAACAAAGGCCTGCTTGTTGCCTGGTTTTCTCTTTGATTTTTTTTCAGTCTTATATGTTTCAAATAATAGAATATCATCACATTTATTATCCCCTCGCAACTAAGTTGCAGGAGTTGTGTGTTTTTCCGTCTGTCTGTTTGTCTGCTCAGATTTGGCTTGTTGACCAATTTTAAGCCAAACCACTGGACCAAAACCTATCATCTTTCACAATTGGCTCACCCACCTACAGATGAAGAACCCTATTGATTTTAGGGTCAAAGGTCAAGGCCACAGGACAGTTTCTTAAAAAAGCTTATTTACACTTTTAAGCCATACTGTTTGACCAAAACCTTTCATCTCTCACATTTGGTTCATCCACTAACAGACGAAGAATCCTATCAGTTTTGAAGTCACAGGGTGAAAGGTCAAGGCCATTGGACCTACAAGTGGAAAAAGCTTGTCAACACATTTAATGCCAAACCGTTTGACAAAAACCTTTCTTCTTTCACATATAACTCACCCACCAACAGATGGTGAACGCCATTGTTTTTGAGGTCAAAGGTCCAAGGTCACAGAAACCCTTTCTTAAAAAGCTTGTGGATGCATTTTAAGTCAAACTGTTTGACCAAAACCTTTTATCTTTCACATAAAGCTCACCCAACCTTTGATGAAGTACCCTCTCATTTTAAGGTCGCTCAACCACCCAGGGATGAAGGGCCTTATTGATTTTGAGGTTGTAGGAACAAGGTCATAGAGCTGCCTTCCTGATTTTCACACTCTGTAATACACCCAGTATATAATTATGCTCCCCTGTGAGGGGATGCTCCGCTTTACGGTGCCCTTGGTTTCATTACCATTTCTTCCAAACATTTAGAGTCCAAAAATTTATTCATAGTAATGACTCTTTCTGTGGGATACATATATATTCATAAAAAATGCTGTGTGGCAGCCAAGTGCCATCAAGACACTTAAGTATTTAATTTTCTTTGACAGAATGCTGGAGGTATATGATGAACACCAGAAGCTCGTGAAGGAAATGCAAGCATCCAAGAAAAAATCCACCCAAAGCAAGTCTGACCAGGCCAACAGGTAAAGTATAACAACAAAAAAATAGATGTTCTCTTTTGGACAAATATTTTGAATCTTCCATCATACAAGACACAAAATAGAAGATTTAACTGATCATGAAGTCAGTTCCAGACAACTTTATTTCCATGCAGTTTTATAACTGTCATGTCTTCTATCCTGTTGCAGCAAGGAGATATGCTACTTATGCTATATTAAACATTCTGACCCAGTCATTGCTGTTAGTGTATTTAAACTTGCACCTTGGTCTAAACCTTATTATCCCCTCGCAGCGAAGTTGCAAAATATATATAGGAACACCTCTATTCCTGCATCCATCTCTCAGTCTGTCCTTCCGGAATTGGCTTTGGATCAATTTCAAGCCAAACTGTTTGACCAAAACCTTTCATTTTGAACATATGGCTCACCCACCCATAGATGAACACCCGAATCGATTTTGAGATCATGGGGTCAAAGTTCACGGTTATTAGGCCCACTTCTTGAAAAACCTTGTGCACCCATTTAAAGCCAAACCATCTGACCAAAACCTTTCCTCTTGCACATATGGCTCACCCACCCATAGATTAACACACCTTTTGTTTATGAGGTCACAGGGTCAAAGGTATCAGCCACAAGATTCCAGTAGGCCCTCTTCTTGAGAAAGCTTGTTGACCCATTTAAAGCCAAACTGTTTCACCAAAACCTTTCCTCTTGCACATATGGCTCACCCACCCATAGATTAACACACCTGTTGATTATGAGGTCACATGGTCAAAGGTATCAGCCACAAGATTCCAGTAGGCCCTCTTCTTGAGAAAGCTTGTTGACCCATTTAAAGCCAAACCATTTCACCAAAACCTTTTATCTTGCAAATAT
The DNA here is from genome assembly GCA_026874595.1 of Sipunculus nudus. Lineage (NCBI taxonomy): Eukaryota > Metazoa > Annelida > Sipuncula > Golfingiida > Sipunculidae > Sipunculus > Sipunculus nudus. Next base: position 5,590,171 of record CM049308.1, read on the forward strand.
GGCTCATCCACCCATGGATGAAAAACCCAATCAATATTCAGGTAACAGGTCAAAGGTCACAGCCACAGCACCCACTTCTTGAAAATCTTGTTTACCCCTTTTAGGCCAAACCATTTGAACAACACCTGTCAGTGTAATCTTGCTTATATGGCTCACCACTCATTGATCTAAAGCCCTCTTTGAGTTCACAGAAGCTAAAACCAGAGAGCTGCCTTACTCATTTTCACACCGTGTAATACAACCATTCTATATTATGCCCCATGCGTGGGGATGCTCTGCTTTGCGGTGCCCTTGTTTCACATTTTTAGCTCAGCTGACTGAAAGTCATCTGAGCTATAGCGATCACTCTTTGTCCGTCGTCCGTCTGTCTGTCTGTCCTTCTGTCTGTCTGTCCGTCTGTCCGTCTGTCTGTCCGTTAACCAGGCACAAATCGTAACCGCTAGAACTGGAATCTTCTTACTTGACATCCTGGGAGGTCCATGAAAAATCTCCTTGGAAACCAGAATATAGGTCTCTGTTACCCATATCCTTCGAGCTTTGGGGCCCCAAAGTACCCCCCAGAAAAGTCCAAAATTTCATACAAAAACTTCAATATCTCATTAACAACTTGACTGATGGTCATGATTTTTGGCATACATATTGATCATGAGAGGTTCCATCAGTTCCTGAAGACTGGTGGCGCCACCTGTATTTTTCTATTTTATTCGAATTTTTTTCTCTATTTTTGAGACCTTTAAAAATGTGAACATCTGTTAACAAGGCACAAATTGTAATAACTGGACTTAGAATCTTCATTCTCAACACACTGAGAGACCTATGAAAAGTCTCCATGGAAACCAGAAATTAGGTCTCTGTTACCCATATCCTTCCAGCTATGGGGCCCCAAACTACCCCCCAGAAAAGTAAAAAATTTCAAACAAAAACTTCAATATCTCATTAAATACTTGACTGATGGTCATGATTTTTGTCATATATATTGATCATGAGATGTTCCATCACTTCTTGCAGACTGGTGGCGCCACCTGTATCGTTCAATTTTTTAAGAATTTTTTTCTCTATTTTTGAGACCTTTCAAAATGTAAACATCTGTTAACAAGGCACAAATCGTAAAGACTGGACCTGGAATCTTCATTCTTGACACACTGAGAGACCTATGAAAAGTCTCCATGGAAACCAAAATTAGGTCTCTGTTACCCATATTCTTCGAGCTATGGAGCCCTAAAGTACCCCCAAGAAAAGTAAAAAATTTCATACAAAAACTTCAATATCTCATTAACTACTTGAATGATGGTCATGATTTGTGGCATAACTATTGATCATGAGATGTGTCATCACTTCCTGCAGACTGGTGGTGCCACCTTTATTGTTCGATTTTTTACGATTTTTTCCTCTATTTTTGAGACCTTTAAGGATGCTGTCATCTGTTAGCATGGCACAAATAGTAACGACTGGACCTAGAATCTTCATTCTCAACACACTAGAAGACCTATGAAAAGTCTCCATGGAAACCAGAAATTAGGTCTCTTTTACCCATATCCTTCGAGCTATGGGGCCCCAAAGTACCCCCCCCAGAGTAGTCAAAAATTTCATACAAAAACTTCAATATCTCAATAACTACATCACTGATGGTCATGATTTTTGGCATACATATTGATTATGAGATGTTCAATCAGTTCCTGCAGACTGGTGGCGCCACCTATGTTATCTATCAAGAGGGTACAAATTGCAACAACTGGACCTAGAAACTTCATTCTTGTCATGCAAGGAGGCCCATGAAGAGTGCCTGTGGAAACTTGAAATTAGGTCTCTGTTACCCATATCCTTCAAGCTATAGGACTCTGAAGTATCCCACAGAATAATGGACAATTTGATACAAAAAGCTGAAGTATCTGAACAACTAATACGGAGATCATCATGATTCTTTGCATGGATATTGACCATTAAGTGTTTTTAGCTCAGCTGACTGTAAGTCATCTGAAGTATCCCTCAGAATAATGGACAATTTGATACAAAAGCTCAAGTATCTAAACAACTATTGCAGTGATCACCATGATTCTTTGCATGGATATTGATCATGGAATGTGTCATCAGTTTCTGCAGTATGGTGGCGCCACCTGTATTTTTTTTATTTTTACGAATTTTTTTCTCTATTTTTGAGACCTCATAAGTTGTGGTCATCTGTTAACATGGCACAAATTGTAACAACTGGACCTAGAATCTTCTCTCTTGACATCCTGAGAGGCCCATGAAAAGTTTCCTTAAAAACTTGAAATTAGGTCTCTGTTACCCATAACCTCTGAGCTATGGGGCTCCGAAGTACCCCCCAGAATAATGGAAAATTTGATACAAAAGCTCACGTATCTGAACAATTATTATATTGATCACCATGATTCTTTGCATGGATATTGATCATGAAATGTTTCATCAGTTTCTGCATTCTGGTGGCGCCACCTGTATTTTTTCAATTTTTAGCTCAGCTGACTGAAAGTCATCTGAGCTGTAGGGATCACCTTTTGTCCGTCGTCCGTCCGGCCATCCAGGCGTCTGTATGTTAACAGGGCACAAATCGTAACCGCTAGACCGGGAATCTTCTTACTTGAAATCCTGGGAGGTCTATGGAAATTCTCCTTGTAAACCTGAAATTAGGTCACTGTGACCTATATTCTTCGAGCTATGGGGTTCTGAAGTACCCCCCAGAATAATGCAAAATTTAATACAAAAGCTCAAGTATCTGAACAACTAATGCATTAATCACCATGATTCTTTGCATGGATATTGATCATGGAGTGTTTCATCAATTTCTGGAGATTGGTGGCGCCACCTATATTTTTTTTATTTTTTACGATTTTTTTTCTCTACTTTTGTGATCTTTAAACATTTGGTCATCTGTAAACAGTGCACAAATCATAATGACTGGACCTAGAATCTTCTGTCCTCACCTCCAGGGAAGCCCATAAAAGGTCTACATGGAAACCCGAAATAAGGTCCCTGTTACCCATATTCTGTGAGCTATGGGGCCCTGAAGTACCCTCCAGAATAAAGATTTGGTCATATATTAACAGGGCACAAATCATAATGACTGGACCTAGAATCTTCTGTCCTCACCTCCAGGGAAGCCCATAAAAGGTCTACATGGAAACCCGAAATAAGGTCCCTGTTACCCATATCCTTCATGCTCTGGGGCACCGAAGTACTCCCCAGAATAAAGATTTGGTCATCTGTTAACAGAGCACAAATTATAATGACTTGACCTAGAATCTCCTTTCTTAATATGCTGGGAGGCCCCTGAAAAGTCTCCTTGTGCACCTGAAATTACATCTCTGTTACCCATATCCTTCATCCTATGCGGCTTTGAAATACCCCCCAGAATAAACATTTGGATTTGTTAACAGGGCACAAATCATAATAACTGGATCTAGAATTTTATTTTTTGACATGCTGGGAGACCCCTGAAAAGTCATCTTGTAAACCTTGAAAATAGGTGTCTGTTACCCATATCCTTCATGCTACAGATCTCCATAGTACCCCAATGAATATTGGATGATTTTATACAAAAGGTCTAGTTGGGAAAAAGTATTTCATTCAAATTTGACATTCAGATGATAAAATTACTTTTGTCAATGTCTTCCTGGTCAGCTGAGCGTCATGACCCCTGGGTCACTTGTTGGTTCTGTAGTATCAGTAGCTCTCGTGGGTAGCAAGCCATTGTACTATTAAGGGTAGTGCATGCCATGGGTCATATTAATAAAATATTTCTGTATATAACAGTAAAGATGAAAGTGGTCCCCCTGCTGCCAAGAAGCAAAGGACAGACAGCAGCTCTACCAATGGAACATCAGAAATGAACAGCGTAGCATCCCATTCAATGGCACAGCACCAGATGCCCCCAGTTGACCCCTCCCATTCCTATGGAGGCTGGCATGGATACTCAGTAAGTACAGATAAAATGTGGAATAACATTAAACATCCTGGCCAGGCTGAACCATCTGTCATACAGAGGCTGGCATGGATACCCAGTAAATACAGATAAAATATGGAATAACATTAAACATCCTGGCCAGGCTAAACCATCTGTCATACAGAGGCTGGCATGGACACTCAGTAAGTACAGATAAAATGTGGAATAACATTAAACATCCTGGCCAGGCTGAACAATCTGTCATACAGAGTCTGGCATGGATATTCAGTAAGTACAGATAAAATATGGAATAACATTAAACATCCTGGCCAGGCTGAACCCTCTGTCATACAGAGTCTGGCATTGATACTCAGTAAGTACAGATAAAATATGGAATAACATTAAACATCCTGGCCAGGCTGAACCCTCTGTCAAACAAAATCTGGTATTGATACTCAGTAAGTACAGATAAAATATGGAATTACATTAAACATCCTGGCCAGGCTAAACCATCTGTCTTACAGAGGCTGGCATGGATACTCAGTAAGTACAGATAAAATATGGAATAACATTAAACATCCTGGCCAGGCTGAACCCTCTGTCATACAAAATCTGGTATTGATACTCAGTAAGTACAGATAAAATATGGAATAACATTAAACATCCTGGCCAGGCTGAACCCTCTGTCATACAGAGTCTGGCATTGATACTCAGTAAGTACAGATAAAATATGGAATAACATTAAACATCCTGGCCAGGCTGAACCCTCTGTCATACAGAGTCTGGCATGGATACTCAGTAAGTACAGATAAAATATAGAATAACTTTAAACATCCTGGCCAGGCTGAACCCTCTCTCATACAAAGGCTTGCATGTATACTCAGTAAATACAGATAAAATATGGAATAACATTAAACATCCTGGCCAGGCTAAGTCCTCTGTCATACAAAGGCTGGCATGGATACTCAGTAAGTACAGATAAAATATGGAATAACATTAAACATCCTGGCCAGGCTAAACCATCTGTCATACAGAGGCTAGCATGGATACTCAGTAAGTACAGATAAAATATGGAATAACATTAAACATCCTGGCCAGGCTAAGTCCTCTGTCATACAGAGGCCGGCATGGATACTCAGTAAGTACAGATAAAATATGGAATAACATTAAACATCCTGGCCAGGCTGAGACCTTTGTCATACAGAGGCAGGCATGGATACTCAGTAAGTACAGATAAAATATGGAATAACATTAAACATCCTGGCTAGGCTGAGACCTTTGTCATACAGAGGCAGGCATGGATACTCAGTCAATACAGATAAAATATGGAATAACATTAAACATCCTGGCCAGGCTAAACCATCTGTCATACAGAGTCTGGCATTGATACTCAGTAAGTACAGATAAAATATGGAATAACATTAAACATCCTGGCCAGGCTGAACCCTCTGTCAAACAAAATCTGGTATTAATACTCAGTAAGTACAGATAAAATATGGAATAACATTAAACATCCTGGCCAGGCTGAGACCTTTGTCATACAGAGGCAGGCATGGATACTCAGTAAGTACAGATAAAATATGGAATAACATTAAACATCCTGGCCAGGCTGAACAATCTGTCATACAGAGTCTGGCATTGATACTCAGTAAGTACAGATAAAATATGGAATAACATTAAACATCCTGGCCAGGCTGAACCCTCTGTCATACAGAGTCTGGCATTGATACTCAGTAAGTACAGATAAAATATGGAATAACATTAAACATCCTGGCCAGGCTGAACCCTCTGTCATACAGAGGCTAGCATGGATACTCAGTAAGTACAGATAAAATATGGAATAACATTAAACATCCTGGCCCGGCTGAGACCTCTGTCATACAGAGGCTAGCATGGATACTCAGTAAGTACAGATAAAATATGGAATAACATTAAACATCCTGGCCAGGCTGAGACCTCTGTCATACAGAGGCTAGCATGGATACTCAGTAAGTACAGATAAATATGGAATAACATTAAACATCCTGGCCAGGCTGAGACCTCTGTCATACAGAGGCTGGCATGGATTCTCAGTAAGTACAGATAAAATATAAAATAACATTAAACATCCTGGCCAGGCTGAACCCTCTCTCATACAGAGGCTGGCATGGATTCTCAGTAAGTACAGATAAAATATGGAAAATCATTAAACATCCTAGCCAGGCTGAACCCTCTGTCAAACAAAATCTGGTATTGATACTCAGTAAGTACAGATAAAATATGGAATAACATTAAACATCCTGGCCAGGCTAAACCATCTGTCATACAGAGGCTGGCATGGATACTCAGTAAGTACAGATAAAATATGGAATAACATTTAACATCCTGGCCAGGCTGAACCCTCTGTCAAACAAAATCTGGTATTGATACTCAGTAAGTACAGATAAAATATGGAAAATCATTAAACATCCTAGCCAGGCTGAACCCTCTGTCAAACAAAATCTGGTATTGATACTCAGTAAGTACAGATAAAATATGGAATAACATTAAACATCCTGGCCAGGCTAAACCATCTGTCATACAGAGGCTGGCATGGATACTCAGTAAGTACAGATAAAATAAGGAATAACATTAAACATCCTGGCCAGGCTGAACCCTCTGTCATACAGAGTCTGGCATTGATACTCAGAAAGTACAGATAAAATATGGAATAACATTAAACATCCTGGCCAGGCTAAACCATCTGTCATTCAGAGGCTGGCATGGATACTCAGTAAGTACAGATAAAATATGGAATAACATTAAACATCCTGGCCAGGCTAAACCATCTGTCATACAGAGGCTGGCATGGATACTCAGTAAGTACAGATAAAATATGGAATAACATTAAACATCCTGGCCAGGCTGAACCCTCTGTCAAACAAAATCTGGTATTGATACTCAGTAAGTACAGATAAAATATGGAATAACATTAAACATCCTGGCCAGGCTGAACCATCTGCCATACAGAGTCTGGCATGGATACTCAGGAAGTACAGATAAAATGTCGAATAACATTAAACATCCTGGCCAGGCTGAACCCTCTGTCATACAGAGGCTGGCATTGATACTCAGTAAGTACAGATAAAATATGGAATAACATTAAACATCCTGGCCAGGCTGAACCCTCTGTCATACAGAGGCTGGCATTGATACTCAGTAAGTACAGATAAAATATGGAATAACATTAAACATCCTGGCCAGGCTGAACCCTCTGTCATACAGAGTCTGGCATTGATACTCAGAAAGTACAGATAAAATATGGAATAACATTAAACATCCTGGCCAGGCTGAACCCTCTGTCATACAGAGGCTGGCATTGATACTCAGAAAGTACAGATAAAATATGGAATAACATTAAACATCCTGGCCAGGCTGAACAATCTGTCATACAGAGTCTGGCATGGATATTCAGTAAGTACAGATAAAATATGGAATAACATTAAACATCCTGGCCAGGCTGAACCCTCTGTCATACAGAGTCTGGCATTGATACTCAGTAAGTACAGATAAAATATGGAATAACATTAAACATCCTGGCCAGGCTAAACCATCTGTCATACAGAGGCTGGCATGGATACTCAGTAAGTACAGATAAAATATGGAATAACATTAAACATCCTGGCCAGGCTGAACCATCTGTCTTACAGAGTCTGGCATTGATACTCAGTAAGTACAGATAAAATATGGAATAACATTAAACATCCTGGCCAGGCTGAACCATCTGTCATACAGAGTCTGGCATTGATACTCAGTAAGTACAGATAAAATATGGAATAACATTAAACATCCTGGCCAGGCTGAACAATCTGTCATACAGAGTCTGGCATTGATACTCAGTAAGTACAGATAAAATATGGAATAACATTAAACATCCTGGCCAGGCTGAACAATCTGTCATACAGAGTCTGGCATGGATATTCAGTAAGTACAGATAAAATATGGAATAACATTAAACATCCTGGCCAGGCTGAACCCTCTGTCATACAGAGTCTGGCATTGATACTCAGTAAGTACAGATAAAATATGGAATAACATTAAACATCCTGGCCAGGCTGAACAATCTGTCATACAGAGTCTGGCATTGATACTCAGTAAGTACAGATAAAATATGGAATAACATTAAACATCCTGGCCAGGCTGAACCATCTGTCATACAGAGTCTGGCATTGATACTCAGTAAGTACAGATAAAATATGGAATAACATTAAACATCCTGGCCAGGCTGAACCCTCTGTCATACAGAGTCTGGCATTGATACTCAGTAAGTACAGATAAAATATGGAATAACATTAAACATCCTGGCCAGGCTGAACAATCTGTCATACAGAGTCTGGCATGGATATTCAGTAAGTACAGATAAAATATGGAATAACATTAAACATCCTGGCCAGGCTGAACCCTCTGTCATACAGAGTCTGGCATTGATACTCAGTAAGTACAGATAAAATATGGAATAACATTAAACATCCTGGCCAGGCTGAACCCTCTGTCATACAGAGGCTGGCATTGATACTCAGTAAGTACAGATAAAATATGGAATAACATTAAACATCCTGGCCAGGCTAAACCATCTGTCTTACAGAGGCTGGCATGGATACTCAGTAAGTACAGATAAAATATGGAATAACATTAAACATCCTGGCCAGGCTAAACCATCTGTCATACAAAGGCTGGCATGGATACTCAGTAAGTACAGATAAAATATGGAATAACATTAAACATCCTGGCCAGGCTGAACAATCTGTCATACAGAGGCTAGCATGGATACTCAGTAAGTACAGATAAAATGTGGAATAACATTAAACATCCTGGCCAGGCTGAACCATCTGTCATACAGAGGCTAGCATGGATACTCAGTAAGTACAGATAAAATGTGGAATAACATTAAACATCCTGGCCAGGCTGAACCATCTGTCATACAGAGGCTGGCATGGATACTCAGTAAGTACAGATAAAATATGGAATAACATTAAACATCCTGGCCAGGCTAAACCATCTGTCATACAGAGGCTAGCATGGATACTCAGTAAGTACAGATAAAATATGGAATAACATTAAACATCCTGGCCAGGCTAAACCATCTGTCATACAGAGTCTGGCATGGATACTCAGTAAGTACAGATAAAATATAGAATAACATTAAACATTTTGGCCAGGCTGAACCCTCTGTCAAACAAAATCTGGTATTGATACTCAGTAAGTACAGATAAAATATGGAATAACATTAAACATCCTGGCCAGGCTGAACCATCTGCCATACAGAGTCTGGCATGGATACTCAGTAAGTACAGATAAAATGTCGAATAACATTAAACATCCTGGCCAGGCTAAACCATCTGTCATACAGAGTCTGGCATGGATACTCAGTAAGTACAGATAAAATGTGGAATAACATTAAACATCCTGGCCAGGCTAAACCATCTGTCATACAAAGGCTGGCATGGATACTCAGTAAGTACAGATAAAATATGGAATAACATTAAACATCCTGGCCAGGCTGAGACCTTTGTCATACAGAGGCAGGCATGGATACTCAGTAAGTACAGATAAAATGTCGAATAACATTAAACATCCTGGCCAGGCTGAACCCTCTGTCATACAGAGGCTGGCATTGATACTCAGTAAGTACAGATAAAATATGGAATAACATTAAACATCCTGGCCAGGCTAAACCATCTGTCATACAGAGTCTGGCATGGATACTCAGTAAGTACAGATAAAATGTGGAATAACATTAAACATCCTGGCCAGGCTGAACCATCTGTCATACAGAGGCTGGCATGGATACTCAGTAAGTACAGATAAAATATGGAATAACATTAAACATCCTGGCCAGGCTGAACCCTCTGTCATACAGAGTCTGGCATGGATACTCAGTAAGTACAGATAAAATATGGAATAACATTAAACATCCTGGCCAGGCTGAACCCTCTGTCAAACAAAATCTGGTATTGATACTCAGTAAGTACAGATAAAATATGGAATAACATTAAACATCCTGGCCAGGCTAAACCATCTGTCATACAGAGGCTGGCATGGATACTCAGTAAGTACAGATAAAATATGGAATAACATTAAACATCCTGGCCAGGCTGAACCCTCTGTCAAACAAAATCTGGTATTGATACTCAGTAAGTACAGATAAAATATGGAATAACATTAAACATCCTGGCCAGGCTGAACCCTCTGTCAAACAAAATCTGGTATTGATACTCAGTAAGTACAGATAAAATATGGAATAACATTAAACATCCTGGCCAGGCTGAACCATCTGTCATACAGAGGCTAGCATGGATACTCAGTAAGTACAGATAAATATGGAATAACATTAAACATCCTGGCCAGGCTGAGACCTCTGTCATACAGAGGCTAGCATGGACACTCAGTAAGTACAGATAAAATATGGAATAACATTAAACATCCTGGCCAGGCTGAACCCTCTGTCAAACAAAATCTGGTATTAATACTCAGTAAGTACAGATAAAATATGGAATAACATTAAACATCCTGGCCAGGCTAAACCATCTGTCATACAGAGGCTGGCATGGATACTCAGTAAGTACAGATAAAATATGGAATAACATTTAACATCCTGGCCAGGCTGAACCCTCTGTCAAACAAAATCTGGTATTGATACTCAGTAAGTACAGATAAAATATGGAATAACATTAAACATCCTGGCCAGGCTAAACCGTCTGTCATACAAAGGCTGGCATTGATACTCAGTAAGTACAGATAAAATATGGAATAACATTAAACATCCTGGCCAGGCTAAACCATCTGTCATACAAAGGCTGGCATTGATACTCAGTAAGTACAGATAAAATATGGAATAACATTAAACATCCTGGCCAGGCTGAACCCTCTGTCATACAGAGGCTGGCATTAATACTCAGTAAGTACAGATAAAATATGGAATAACATTAAACATCCTGGCCAGGCTGAACCCTCTGTCAAACAAAATCTGGTATTGATACTCAGTAAGTACAGATAAAATATGGAATAACATTAAACATCCTGGCCAGGCTAAACCATCTGTCATACAGAGGCTGGCATGGATACTCAGTAAGTACAGATAAAATATGGAATAACATTAAACATCCTGGCCAGGCTAAACCGTCTGTCATACAAAGGCTGGCATTGATACTCAGTAAGTACAGATAAAATATGGAATAACATTAAACATCCTGGCCAGGCTAAACCATCTGTCATACAGAGGCTGGCATTAATACTCAGTAAGTACAGATAAAATATGGAATAACATTAAACATCCTGGCCAGGCTGAACCCTCTGTCATACAGAGGCTGGCATTAATACTCAGTAAGTACAGATAAAATATGGAATAACATTAAACATCCTGGCCAGGCTAAACCATCTGTCATACAGAGTCTGGCATGGATACTCAGTAAGTACAGATAAAATGTGGAATAACATTAAACATCCTGGCCAGGCTGAACCATCTGTCATACAGAGGCTGGCATGGATACTCAGTAAGTACAGATAAAATATGGAATAACATTAAACATCCTGGCCAGGCTGAACCCTCTGTCATACAGAGTCTGGCATTGATACTCAGTAAGTACAGATAAAATATGGAATAACATTAAACATCCTGGCCAGGCTGAACCATCTGTCATACAGAGTCTGGCATTGATACTCAGTAAGTACAGATAAAATATGGAATAACATTAAACATCCTGGCCAGGCTGAACCCTCTGTCAAACAAAATCTGGTATTGATACTCAGTAAGTACAGATAAAATATGGAATAACATTAAACATCCTGGCCAGGCTAAACCATCTGTCATACAGAGGCTGGCATGGATACTCAGTAAGTACAGATAAAATATGGAATAACATTAAACATCCTGGCCAGGCTGAACCCTCTGTCATACAAAATCTGGTATTGATACTCAGTAAGTACAGATAAAATATGGAATAACATTAAACATCCTGGCCAGGCTGAACCCTCTGTCAAACGAAATCTGGTATTGATACTCAGTAAGTACAGATAAAATATGGAATAACATTAAACATCCTGGCCAGGCTAAACCATCTGTCATACAGAGGCTGGCATGGATACTCAGTAAGTACAGATAAAATATGGAATAACATTAAACATCCTGGCCAGGCTGAACCCTCTGTCATACAAAATCTGGTATTGATACTCAGTAAGTACAGATAAAATATGGAATAACATTAAACATCCTGGCCAGGCTAAACCATCTGTCATACAGAGGCTGGCATGGATACTCAGTAAGTACAGATAAAATATGGAATAACATTAAACATCCTGGCCAGGCTGAACCCTCTGTCATACAAAATCTGGTATTGATACTCAGTAAGTACAGATAAAATATGGAATAACATTAAACATCCTGGCCAGGCTGAACCCTCTGTCATACAAAATCTGGTTTTGATACTCAGTAAGTACAGATAAAATATGGAATAACATTTAACATCCTGGCCAGGCTGAACCCTCTGTCAAACAAAATCTGGTATTGATACTCAGTAAGTACAGATAAAATATGGAATAACATTAAACATCCTGGCCAGGCTAAACCATCTGTCATACAGAGGCTGGCATGGATACTCAGTAAGTACAGATAAAATATGGAATAACATTAAACATCCTGGCCAGGCTAAACCATCTGTCATACAGAGGCTGGCATTAATACTCAGTAAGTACAGATAAAATATGGAATAACATTAAACATCCTGGCCAGGCTGAACCCTCTGTCATACAGAGGCTGGCATTGATACTCAGTAAGTACAGATAAAATATGGAATAACATTAAACATCCTGGCCAGGCTAAACCCTCTGTCATACAGAGGCTGGCATGGATATTCAGTAAGTACAGATAAAATATGGAATAACATTAAACATCCTGGCTAGGCTGAACCCTTTCTATGATAATGGGGTCTTGCTCCAGTCACTCATGAGATTTAGATGGAATGTAGTACGATACAATAGCCTGAAGGAGTTTGGTATAAATGGCCTGTAGTTTAGTTGAATGAAGAGTATATGAAAGGGAAATGGGGGAACTAGATAAAATTTTCTGACCATGAAAATCTGGTATAAAATCATATCAGTTCTTAGATTTCAATCCCAAGTCATTATGTTAACTTAACAATTGGGCTATTGTTATGAGTATTTCATGCAATAAACAATTAATTTTACAAAGAAAATAATGTAGTCCATGGGTTAAAGTATCTTTGTGTATTTCAAAGAGAATTTTAATAATGTATGTTCTTTATTTCAGGGTCATTATGGCTATATGCAGGGACCATATCCACCCTACGGGTCCCAGTATTACGGTCAGTAGAGGGCCAGCGCTGACATCACGCGTCCAAGAGCTGTTCATGTCAATCTGATTGATGGCCCAGCCATCCCGTGGACCAGTCTGACAGGACTCTAAACTGTCTTCATCCTTCAGATGTTCATCCTACTGCATGCTATAGCATGTATTCATCAAGCTGCACATGACAAGGGCATCACGCAGTGGCAAGAAACTTCAGCATTGCTGTATATATTTCATTGATTTGAATAAATCATCAGAAATTTGTATTTATAGTTTGTTAACAAAAATATTGTTGAATGTCTGCCTTTTCTAATTAGATCCATCTCAAGTATCTATCCTTTTCATCCACAGTAAATTGTAATAGATTCAGGAATTGATCCTGTATATTGATAAAAACCATTGCAGGCCTCACCATATCTTAAAGGACTACTTAAATGGTTCTTTGTCAGTCCGTCCAGCCCCCTTCTTTTAGCAAATATCTTAACAAGCCCTCCTGCTTTCTTCACCAAATTTTGCAGACATACTTGTACTCCTTATATGACAGACGTGATTATAACTGCAGGTGGGGCCACCTCTGTTGGACTACTTTCAGAACAATTTATTGTACTATCCTTTAGATGAATCGGTAAATGGGAACACTTGAGCCTTCAAATCATACAGAAGTCTTCCTCAGAGCTATGGGAATTGAATGAATTCTAAATTGAATGGAATTATTTTCAAACTGAGGTGACCAGAAACTGAATTCTGTGGATTGGGAAGTTTTTTTTTATTTCATGTTTGGATATATGGTACCAAAATTTCACCATTTATCTCATGAAATTTCTGCACTAATAGACCATTTCAATTTCACTAGTGACACCTATCGGAGATATCTGAAGTATGATTTTGGGTAATTAGTATACACGTGCACCAGAAGAGAACCTAAACGAAACCGGTTTCAACTTGGAAATGCTGTATGTTTTGTGAAGGTATCTGTATCTGACAAATCATGCTTCGTTCGTCAACAAAAAAGGATGTTAATTCCTTTATTTCTGGTTTTATAACAAAAATATGTAGCTATGATATAGTTGCATTCTACCTAGTATTTATTAACAGTAGAAGACGCCTGAATACTTGATTTTGTCTCGCCTGTTTGTTTACCTGCAGAGGTCAGATGACCTGAACCCTGCACACCTGAACCCTGCTCAAAAACGCTCAGGGTGCATGCTTGTGGAAAAAGGTCTATTATAATCAAATTTTCCAGATTTTTCAGACATGACTGGTTTGACATTATTATAACATGCAGGTAACGCAACCACTGTTTGTGTGATCAAACATTCCTTTAGATAAGTCAGTAAATAAGAACACTTTAACCTTCAAGTCATATTCAAAGATTCCTTGAAGTAAGGGAAATAAATTAAAACTAAATTGAACGGAATTATTATCAAAATGTTTCTGTTGGACTTTGAATTCTGCTGATCGTGAAACTTTATAATTTCACGTTTTGTATATATGCTGCAGAATCTGTTCCATTATCTCAGGAACCATTGTACCAGTCTGTCTACTGTCATAACCAATCTTGCCATACCTCTTTGATCTTTGACTGCTTATGCTAACCCTAACCCTGCAGGTGGCGCCACTTGTAGTGCCTTCAGTCTGTGGTAGGGGGAAATGGTATTGTCAGCTGATTTCTGAATTAGAAATATTTAAACTTTTGCTTTCCTATTATGGTCAGCTGCATCTTAGAACAAGAAAATAAAATGGATCTTACCTCTTTGTACTTAAACAAGTGTTATCAAGCACAATGTTTACAATTTCAGGTGCTTGCATACTTCTTGTAAAACCTAGAACCAAAAATCACAGCAACAGCAAAAGCTGCTACCATACAATGTGAGAATTATATTTCGGGACCACAGCCATGACAGCCCCCTATTGCAGATAACAGCTAAAATGTTTTTGCTTTGTTACCCATTATCATACACAATATTTGGGTCAATATAAGACCTGACTCTGGTTTCTTGTGCAGATCTGTAAAGTAAACAGATAACAGCCCCCCACACTCACAGAAGTAGGGTCATCTGGATAAATAAAAAGGTAATGATCCACTTTCTTTTAAATCCATTTTGTATTTTACATTTTTATTTTTTTTAAATACATGCCAATGTTTTGGCTTCACTGATGCCACACCTTCCTTGTTAAACACATGGCAAGGACTATTTATGTTTCCAGTCACTAGTTCACACTTGGGCTCTGGTCAGTTTGGCGCACATCTTTGTATCCATACCATTTTACCATATGATTCATTAGTTCACTAGTGAAGTCTAGTTTTGTTATGTCTAAATAAGCAAGTTTGCAGTATTACCAAACTGTTTGGCATATTGTGCCTATTTTTGATGACTTTTCTGTATTCCCTCCATTGTCATTTTGAATGACTAGTAATAGAATGCAATTATGTAATTCCTGTGCTTCTAAGCAGACATATTTAATTCCTTTTCAGTTACTCTGCCAGAACCCGTTTAATATGTAGTTAGTCAATCAACGTTAGATGCATTTGTCACATGCTTAGTGCAAGCTTTCATTATCTTAGCTTAATTCTGAGATTGGTGAACTGAAAATGTGCACATTTTATCCTTGTCTCCCCCATGAACTGTCTTTAAAGATATTTTCTTAATAGGATACCATCATGAAAGACCAGTGGAGGTATCGGTTGGTCATAAACAGTTGTGATGAGTTATATCTAGCAGAAAAAAGAAGAGGCAGAGATCTGTGGGATAAAGGCAGGATAATTTAAATAATATATGCAATAGGGGGATACCTTAAGCTTCATGATCAAATACTGTGTAAACATTGCAGAATTCTGTGTTGTGCCCGGTTGTCATGTTTTTTTATGATAAAATGAAGATCATAACAATTGTGCATGAAATTAAAACTGTTTTCTTCTTGAGGTAGCATTTATGTGAATTTCAATCAATCTTCAATCAATCATAGAAACAGACGCTATAAGGACAATTGACAAGCATCGTGTATATTGTTGTCATAGTGAGAAAGTGATGTCAGTTGTATACATGCAACGTTAATTTTGAAACTACAGGAGTATGTGAATGCAAACGTTTGTAAAAAATTTCTAATATTTTGGGTTAATGCATTGCGTCAAGCATGTTGTACATATGGAGTAAAATATTAACAGGGACAGGGTGTTGACCACCAAAAGACGAAGATTATTTTTCGTTTCATGGTTTTAGATTATAGTCTTCCTGAGGAAGACCCACTTCCCAATCTTAGACATGCGCACATGGTTTTGATGGCTTTATGCTTAGATGGCATTTATGGATTTATGCTTAAGTAGCAGTTAAGGGATGCATGCTTAGATGGCAGCTAAGGGGTGATTTTACCGGTGAAACATTTATTGTACTTTGTCAACCATTCTTGTGTTTCCATCTTAAGGTATTACTTGCACCAAACGCTTGTTAACATTTCCTCGATCTCATAACCTCTCCATATGTTTAGAATTGTAAACTTTGATATCGCACATATTTAATATATTAAAGGTTATTTTAATGTATATATAAGATGGAATGTTATGCCATATAGATGAGGAATTGAAGAGCCTTGTTCAGTGAGACATTACATGAGGTATCCTGTTTACACAGAAATCTACAGAATTACTTCATTAACGCATATAAAATTTGAAACCCAACTGTAGTGCCATCCAGACTTTCTCTTAGAATTCCAAACGTGATGCTTCTCTCAGTTTCGTTGTTTATCGTTATCAAACGAATAACAAATTTCCCCTTGTTTTAAATGGAAAACATTTGAAAATTTTAGTTAAAAACTAAAATTTATTATAGGCATGTCGTATGATAAGGTAATCTGTAAGGGCCAAACCCCACCAGTGAAGCATATGACGCCCTGGCAGTCAGCCTCACCCATTTCCATATTTAGGTCCCCATTGTTTCACATTTTAAATAACCGAACTTGCGAATCGCACTTAAATTTGCTTACCGATATTTAATTTTGATGAGAATAACCTTACCATTAACATAATTAATATTAAGATCCTGTTTTCCATTACATTTTCATCATGGAACTGTGAGACAAGTTATAGACAGTTAACTGTTTAAAATTTAATTGTTAATCTTTTTTTCTCGTGGTAATATAATAAATGGGCATGGTATATTACCATAGCATCGGGTAAAGCACAAGAATAGAAACCGCATTCCATAGAAAGGCAGGATTCAGGGATTACTTTCCCCGGGAAGGGGGGGGGGGGGGTTAAGTGTTGAATAAAAGGCCAGTATATTAATTACGTGGAGCTTTGTATGGGGGGGGGGGGGGACAAGTCTGTAAAAGGTATATTGCCCCGCAGTCCTCCGGCTGTCCGGTCTTGTTGCCGTTATCCTTTTGATCTTGGTTCATTTCAGTGGCATGATAGTTAAGATTATTTAAGATTTATATGGGAGAAAATAGAAGAGTATACTGTTGATCAGTAGTATTCCAGAATCCATAATTTACACCAAGCGGCCACCCAGAATCTGATATACCATGCAGGTGCTAGGAGAAAGTTCAGCGACGTCTCCAGCGTCCAGTATTTCAGCCAAAAATTTCGTTAGGAATGGTAATATAGCAAATTCTATCCTCGGCATTTGTCTCCCCATACTTTTACAGGTAGTAATCGAGATAATGTGTTCTGTAGAACATTAATGGAGCTGATCTTGTGGGCTCTGTTGATATTCAACCATTGCTCCTGGAAATCCTGGCCAGAGGTTAGAATAGTCCTTTTCCTTCCAAACTGTGTGGTGTTTATATTGGACACCAACGGCGCTTATATATATTGTTCCCATATTTCTGTGTCGCTTATCACCCAGGCATGCATGAATGTGTCTACAGTTTCAGATGAAACACGACCTTACCTGTCTGTTTTGTTAACTGTTTGCTTGCATATGTATGCTTATCAGGATTTCACTTCAACAAATTATGTAGGTAATACTGAGCTTGCAAAGAATGTATTGTGTATTTAAGTACACCATGGTATTTGCATACCAGCTGTTACTGTAAGTTTTTACTATATTAAAGGTTTTGTAATATATTCACTAAGAATTGTCTCTTATTGTTTGCTGATCATCTGAGATGCAACCATGGCTATTTATGCGGGCATCTGGATCGCCGGTCACCTGTCAACAGGGCACAAGTCGTAACACACCTACTGGTCAGATTTAACGTCGAATCGTAATCCAAAGTAATCGATGTCTTCCCCATGCCCTCTTCTTAAAATATTGTAGCTGTGAGCTCTTCATGAGTGTTGAATCGATTGATGGCAACCATGAAAAGTAGTAGGTCCATCTATGTCATCTGAGCAATAGTGAAGGGCGTTTGTTACGATTGGCCCGAGGGTACCATATTAACCGTAAGACATATAAACTTAATATCCAAGGAGGTACTTGGGAAGTCTCCTTCGAAACTTCGTCTACAGTGACCTATATTCTGTAAGCTATGGACCGAAAACCTGATTTTGAGCATCCTGAAAGTCAGACTCCTCAAGGTTCTTGAGCAAATATGTTTGTTGGACATAAAATGTAAATGATATGCCATCTCTACATGTTTAAAACCTCTTTACATGTTTCAAGTCTATCAACATGCAGTGTTTTAATAAAATCGGACTAGTATTCTTAAACTTGCGGGGCCATTGATGGCAATATTTGTTGGCGATGGCGGGGGACATTTTCTAATAATATCCTGGCGCAATAAAGAAAAGAAATCGTCATACAATCACCAAACTCCATGATCGATGCACCACATTGAGATCTAGGTTATGTTGGATGGCCTTGGTGCAATTTTTCACATTGGCGATTATGCTAAAATGATGTTCACGCAATAACTGGAAAAAGACACAATCTTCATTCTCGCATCATTGATGTCCCTAATGAAATGCTGTGTCAAGTTTGAATATGGATGACCGTGAGGGCACAATTACGTTAGCTTAGTAACTGTAAAAGAATCGGAGGCACGGTCTCTATACCCGCAACACTGATGCACAACGGGAAGGATTAGTAAAGGTAAAGTTTGAATATGGATGACCTTTACGCACATTTTCTTCAGGGACATACAGGCGACAATGCTAAGATGTTGGCGAAATAACTTTAAAATATTTCGAGGCACAGTCCCCTTTCTATATATATGAATACGAGTACGAATATGATGATGACGTTTGCTGAAATGATGTAAGGACAATACCCTGGGGACAGGGTACTATAGCACAACCACTATACAGCATTGATGCATCTCACGAAGGGCTGGTTATAGTTCCTGTATGGATTACCATATTTGTTTTAGTGTCCCAGGTTACAAACATTACTATGGGTTACATATATCGCACTCATGAGTAATTTTAAGAAGTGTCTCTCGATTTCCTACTTGTATTGCAAACCTTTCCTGCCGCTACTTCCTGGTAAGCTGGGGACAAACCGGATGATCTACAGGTCAGCTTTTCTTGTTCACGATGTAATGTTTTAACAAGTATAAAAAATGTTATGTCGGTAATCAAATATCTCAGGACGGCTGCAACTCTCGGCTCCAAATAACATATCGGTCCTGTGTCGTAATTTGTAGTAGGATGCAGGTAGCGCCGCCTATAACGACCGGTTTTCTGCTGATCAAAATGTACTGTGCCACTTAAAAGAGACAAACAATATAACATCTTTATTACGCTTTAATGTCATGGTTAAAGGAAAAGGTAATTAAATGAATGCGAGTTTTGTTAAATTATTCTGGTAAAAAATGGCTTTAAGGAATATATATTACAAATTTGACGATTTTAAGTGTTTCCTTGCAAAATGTTATGTCCGTTTGGCAGTATCTCAAGAACTGCTAGGGCCATCAGCAACATATTACCGGCTCACTGATCCTGTGATTGATCTGCAAATGTAAGCTGAAGGTGGCGCCACTAATTTTTCCGAGCCCAAATGATAGTCTTCCCAAATAATATTAAAAAGCTTAGGTCTTATTTTTCAAATAAAAAAAAACTTTATGGAACTATTTGATGAGTTAACTTATGTGTTTGCTTATAAAATGTGATGTCCGTTACCAAATGTTTATCATGTGATTGAATATGTAAGCTACAGATGGCGCTACTTATGTTGACCTATTTTCTCTTCGCCAAAATGGACATTCCACTTTTACTTAATGGCATGCAGATTAAAGCTAATGTTGCACAGCTTATGTTGGACCTTACACGACTGAAATGGTATTTTCCGTTTCACTGTGTTACTTTGTTACCAAATATCATGCAAAAATTTGCACAGAATTCGTACTTCAACAATCAGTGTGATGCTGAACAGTTGCACAGAGCACAAATCTTATCCAGTAAGCTAGCATTCCACATATGGGCATTCAGTTCGTATGCGTATGAAGTACGTATGCGTCATGTAGCTAGAAAACGGGCGCCTGTGATCCCATTAATGTGCAATTCTTCAAATAGGGGTCAAAATAGGGTCCGACTGCTTCATAGGGTATTATTAACACACAATCATGGTTATAATTATATCAGAATGAGTTTGACGATTTATTTCGATTCCCGATGTGAGGGTAATATTGAAAGAGAAGGTCTAGATACAATTTTAGGGCCAATTTTTTAAGATCCGAAATGAAGTCTTAATAAAAAATATATGTCCTAAACAAGAGGTACCGAAGAAAATATAAATAAATGTTGTATCGATCACTTATAATTGGGGTATTTTTGTGTTTGTTTACCATAAACAAGATCTAATGTGCTTCCTACAAAATTTATATGAGCTGCTTTTCAGTATTTTTCACTCGCTGGACTAACGAAGGTATGTCCTAAATTTTCGTCAACTCCGTTACAACTGCACCAATATGCCACCTACAGCCGTCCAGTGGAACAAATCGAGTGGCCAATCATATCATTCGTTACAGTGTAAGACATTCAAAGGGAAGAATCATGGCTTCAATCCAGAGTTTTGATTTTTTTCAGTGAAAAGTGTATAAAATGTTAAGTAGCTTAATTCACCCATCAACTCTGTTACGCCATTTGTGAAAAAAGTAATCGTTGAAATCTATAAACATCCATGAACAGAATTAGGCATCGTTAATCTATTAGAAATGAAAAAATTGTTTGAACGATTTCATGTCTATTATGTCCGCTGATTAGGTAAAATTTAAAAAATAATCAGCTCCGTTACCATCAACTCCGTTGCGATTCTATTGTAACGGAGTTGACGAATCACCAAACATTTTTTCTATGAAAACTCCAACCAGTAATAAATTATTCCCTGATGAAAGGATTTATAAATAAGCACACTGAAGAGAAGAAGCAGCTTCACTGACCACGTGATATATAGTATAATCCCTTTTAATGAGTTTATCTTGGTCTGGAAAATACTTTTGCTCTTTGACAAAAATAACTAATTTTAGTAGTTAAAAATGCTTAAGTTTTGAAATTGGACAGCAATAGAATCATTAAAACTTATATATTAGACATATTTTATAAATTTGTTTCAGAAGTGCGGACGGGACCGGACCGTTTGATGCACCAAATAAGCGTCCTGTCCTTGTCAGGTTGAAATATCATTATAATTATAATATATTGTAATTCCTTTTATTCTACGTTTGTTCTTCAAATTTTTTTCATTGCATATATTTGTTCAAATATTTAACAAAACCAAAAATCAAACACAGCAAAACGTGTTATAAATGTAATATTATAATCTATACTTTAATCGCAGGATCTGGGTTTGATTTTTAATGACAAATTTAAAATTACAATCTTTGTAATAATTTTACTTTGGTATATATTTTGTGTTACTGTGCGGGGCAGAGTGATTAGAATATAAGCCAAATGGGCAGGGTGGAGCGAGCTGATTTAAAGAATTTGCATGGCGGGGATAGATGCGGGCTGACATAAGCTGATTAGTTTTGTAGCGGTTCAAGTGCGATTTGATATTGAAAACTTATTAATCTAATGTGCAGGGTTGGGCGAGCTGGTTCAAAGATTGTGCTGTGCAGGGATGCGGATTGACATCAGCTGATAAATTATGTAATGGTTTATGTGCAATTTGATACAGAAAACTTATTAATCCTTTTATAATAATTTAATATAAAGAATACATTTAATGTATTCATCGTACAGAAATGGATCTTATTATACTGAGCAAAAGTATCAGCAATTTGCAACACAGCAGGGGACAATGATCTAAAGCTGAACATGTCACTTCAATCATAAGTTAATAATAAAAATGACCTTTATCTGTTACTCAAGAGGAAAAAAATATAAAATAATACATGTGCACGTATATAATTGTACTATTGCAGCTGTCATTGCTTTAAATACATTTTATGTAACCAATGAGTCTTTCTGAGATGGTTTATTATCCCTTGTTCATAACACGATTTGTTGGTGAAAATAAATCCTTAAACCCATCTGTTTAACTTATACCTTTAAACGTTAGGTAGGGCGGTCCAACCGGTCCGGTCAAGGAATAAGCGGTCCGGTATTTTTGTGTTATCGGTCCAACCGGTCCGGTCCGGTATATTCCGTTCTCTGTTCTACACCTGACAGCTTTTAGTGTAACACGAATTCAGATTGATTACAAGGCCGCTGAAAGTGTTCAGCTCAATCACGTTTTAGCATTGCATTTATCATCCAAGGACATTATGACTTCTTAAGAAAAACATGAAGTCTTTTGCATTAATTAGGAGAAAGTTTTGGAACATATTACTCTGTACATTTTTTAGTGGTCGAGCAGGCCCTTTTTACTTAGGATTCACTGTTCAACCAACAATTGGTATCAGTTTACTTTAATATTTGCGTTTTTGTTTTAAACATTTGTCAAATTAATGGTAATATCTTATTAGTTTAGATGATACTAGCCTTTATTGTCAGTTGCATATATGAATTCATATTGAAATGGTTAAATACCAAGTAGGTAGGCATTTAGCAAGTTCTTTCTCGCAACAATCCCGAGTTGAGTTGTTCAATTTAGCAGTAATTTACATTAAATGACTTTATGTGTTTAACATAAACGTTATGTGGTAAACTTTTGTTTACCTGTGAGGGTAACTTGTGTCGATCCATTTTAGCATGATACAACATGAAAGTTATCTGTTTACTTATTGTTCAATTGTGTTAAAAATTTAGGTAAGAATATTTTTTTATAATTTTGTGCGTTTTCAACTCCGTTACATTCCAGTAAGCGCAACATTTTAGCCCAAATCTGTTTTCGATCGTTTTCCTCCAGACTTTACAGCAGTTAACGTTACAAGGTATTGTCAAATGATGGACAATTTATAGGAAATCAGTAATATTGAGGGAACCTGTCTCTTTTAGCAAGTTCTCTTCATTGCACTTTATGGGTCAAAAATTTGTGTGCACTGTCACCTTATCATTGAGCATTAATAAAAATGTCAGGAATAATTTTCATATCAAACTCTAGTGTTTATGATGATTGTGTACCATACTTTTGTAAAATCTACATAAGTGCCACATTCAGTCTCCTTTTTACCGCATTATTTGTGATTTAAAAAAAAATAACTGTTGTAACGGAGTTGACTTGCTGACTCAAGAGTGTTATTCTTCTATTGTAGAAAAAAAGCAAGTATTGAGAAAAGTGCGCTGCTGATGGTAGTTTTTGACCTTTCATATATCCCGCCTGAAAAGGAAAGAAGAAAAAATGAATTTGGCAACAACTTTTTTCCCTCTGTTTGGGAACTCGAAATTGACCCCTATTCGGAGAATTACACTAATGTGTATGCGATACGTATGCAGCAAAATCGGACCTTTACTGAAGAGCGGCATGAGAAGTCATCTGCCAGATGATTATTCAATCACTGACGTCAAAGTTTGTAAATTTCCCCGTCCGTTACCATGCGTTTGCGCACTCAATCACTACCCTGAGCGATCGAAACTTGCTGCACACGAAGACACGCACACGATCTGCATACGAAGACACGCACACGTACTGCATACGAAGACACGCACACGTACTGCATACGAAGACACGCACACGTACTGCATACGAAGACACGCATACGTACTGCACACGTGGACACGCACACGCATTGCACACGAAGACACTCACACGTACTGCATACGAAGACACGCACACGTACTGCATACGAAGACACGCACACGTACGTACTGCATACGAAGACACGCACACGTACTGCATACGAAGACACGCACACGTACTGCATACGAAGACACGCACACGTACTGCATACGAAGACACGCACACGTACTGCATACGAAGACACGCACACGTACTGCATACGAAGACACGCATACGTACTGAATACGAAGACACGCACACGCACTGCACACGAAGACACTCACACGTACTGCATACGAAGACACGCACACGTACTGCATATGAAGACACGCATACGCACTGCATACGAAGACACGCACACGTACTGCATACGCTTATATGGAATGACTCCAAGAGAGTATAATGTGTCCGATTCCTAGCTACATACGTTACTCGTTCCACATGCGGCGTATTTTCCATTTTTCTAACCACAAGTTCAAATCTGCTTGCATCACAGGGTCATGAAAAGTGCCCATGCCAGTATAGTAAAGTTGCATGGCGACTTTCCAAATATGGCAAAGAAAAGGTGCATCGCCAAAAAAAAATGACACGCGTGACCTTCTACCAAGGAGGCGGGGCATGTAGGACAAATCAGTTATAGCCCAATGAAATGTAAAGCATGCCATGAGGTTTGCTTGGCTTGTGTCAATCATGGCGGGCGTCATGCTTATATGCAGACACCCATGCCTATATACAACACATCTCTCTATTTCCCCTTGCAACCTGATCCATGCCTCACTTCACCCGTCCCACTCTGGTTACGGCGGATACATGTAGTCGCTTGTCGACTACCCCTATTCTAGTTTTAATATGTTGTCGATCGTTGATGTTCGTTATGTGCGGTAAAAATTCAGTGCAAGCACAAAATATTTCGATATATACCGTCAAAAAGCCTATACGCATGCAGACCGTAAACTCGGTAATCGCAAAACGAATGTTTTGTTTGTTCGCAGTGAGGTATATAACGGTTGGCCACCTGAAAGGTCTCATTCGTCCGTCCCAAGAGAAGCCACTTCGTCGCGAACTTTTGGCATATTTGTAAGGAATTAACAACGACCGAACAACGTTTATAATCATCATGAACTGTTAACTTAATACATAGATAGTTTAATCATTGCATTGTTAATCCAGCCAGCCTACCTTTGTCGTTGCTTGTGCGACTGTGGGTTCCGTGCATTGCGCGCTCTTTACCCTTCTACTACAGTGTCACTAGCGTTTACATTGTGATTGTGGTTTTCGCTGGTGTTCCAGCCTTCCTGTGCGTTATATAAAGAACCAACCTCGATGCCACATCTTAAGGAATCTTTTGTGTACACCATTACTTTTGAAAGTACTAAGTCTTACTGTTTCTTCAATTTTATACACCTTTGATTCAACCCAGTGCTCGGATAGTTTGAAAACCAAGGATTCTGAAAACAACGATCTTTAACTTGATCTTAAAGGTCAAATTTGTGAAAATATATGATGTCTGTAAACACCATTACTTTTTAAGTGGTGCATATATATCCCTAAAATTAGGGATGGGAGACCCATGAGGAGGGGAGACGAAAAATACAACTCATCCGGTTTAATCATAAATTTAAAAAAAAAAATTAAAATTTAAAAATGAACCCCCTGTTCTACAATTCTCTAACCGCCCCTTGAGATATAAATATTAAAAAAAGGTAAAATAATCGGGTAAATTACATATTTAATTATTTTATATTTTCTATTTCTATATCATATAAATCACTGAAATTCAGGCATTATAGAATAACACCTGTAACATTTCAGACCGATGGTCGCTATAATGTAATAGAGCGCAAAACGGTCAGGCATCGTTATTTTAACGCTCTGTACACATTGATTTACCTGTATGTCAACTACCCATATCTCAAGCGTTGTTTGTTTTGGCCTGTTTTTCTGGGTCCAAACACGAGAGGGGAGCATTGTATGTTGGGCCAATAAGACGAGCGCAGTGCTGGAAGTAACATCCTCTGTGATTGGCTTAAATGGTCACATGATTTATATCAAATATAAATGCTGTTGGCAAAATCTTTTTAGGGATGGAAGAGGCCATTGTGTATGAGCTAGGCCAGAAACTGATTCCATAAATATTTGTGGTCCTCTTGACTGCGAGTAAACAATGAACGGTACGCGACACACAAATGATAAACATCATTATCGGGACATGTTGCGAGCAAAATGGATAGTAGCCAAGCGAAGAATGCACGGAGCCAATGTTGTTACAGTTCGTTTTGAGTGACAGCTCATCGCCCCGGCGACCGTTTGAATAGGCCACAGGCTCAGAGAGAATGACCCGCCACGTGGTTGGCACAGGTACTTGTGCACACAGAATGCTCGGCCGGTAAGCTGTCACTAAAACGAATTAAACAACATTGGCTCCGTGCATTCCTCGCTTGGCTGGTATCCGTTTTGCTGGCAACACGTCTTGATAATAATTAATTAATGTAGATCAGTTGTGTTTCGCGTTCCGTTCATGCGAGAATGCAGAGGGAGCAAAATTCGACCTGTTATCAGTAAGAGTAAAAATTAAATTGTCATTAAATTGGCGCTTGAAGCCCAGCTATGGGCGGAGCCATGTTGCCGGTCGAGTGTTTGTTAACTGGTATTTGGTTGGCTGAAAGTCACATCATACGCACGATGTTTTTCAGCAGACCCCGACGCGCCACCTGGTGTCTAAGTCTATCACAACCGGTCATACCAGTTAGCGGTTAAATCAGTAGCGTTCTTTAGAAGCGCAAGATTTCCGCTGCGTAGAGTATGTTATTTCAAACCCTTTTCTCTCTTGGCCCAGCTAAATATAATAAGATTTTTAAGGATTCAAATATTGTTACATCCTCTTAATGTTACTAGATTTATATATTCGTACACTTCATCCGTCAGTTTGTCCTGAGGTATAAATTCGTACACTTCATCCTTCAACTACATTGTGGTCACGTTTTTGGTCTCTACAAACAAGGAACGATGTCAAGGGTGTCCTACAGCTTAATGTACAACATTTACCTGTAAACCAGAGATTATCCTGCGCCATCAATCAGAAACTACATTACTACACAGAAAGGATAAACGCCAACTATGCTTATAATTATAATGTGTTATCTGATAGCTTTTTCTACATGCGATATATATATAAGCAAGCTTTACTGACCGAAGTGCCGAGTCACGGGATTTACATACCACCGATAAAACATACACTTTACAATGTTAATTAATATTTTCAAGGACTATAAATCCATGACGGTAAATGCTATATAAAAACCAAGGTGAGTAGAATTTTTCAAAATATATAAAATAATCGTTTGTAGTTGGTGTCAGATTAACTTATGGGCTGACCGGGCTGTGAGAGTTTTATCAGTGACGGGTTAAACTGAGCAGCTGGGGGAACCGGGCTAGCGGGTCTAGTCGGGTTGTTCACACAAAACACTGTAACAGACCCAGCTGGATCTACAGGGAAACATTGGAAGGCCATAATTGAGTTGTATTTGATTCAAGGTATCTTCATGAACTGAAAACTGCAAACGTTTTATCATTAATAGAAGTTCTTTTAGAGATTTTAAAAATGTATGACTGTTGAATTAATGAAGGCATTCACAAGCACGCATGTGTCAAGAGCATAATTTTGGTTTATGCATCTACATCTGTCTACGGTGGCTGATTTAGGACACAGAAATGAGTATAGAAATGGTGCTTTATCACCCCAACTGCACATGTAGTCACCTGATACAAGGGCAAATACAAGGATTTCAAACTAACCTGGTATGGCATTCCATACCATGCTAGTGTCGAAACTACTTTCCATACCATGCTAGTGTCGGAACTATTTTTTCTCAACACTTTTCACCCAGTAGTAATCTTGGAAGTATCGACGTATCGTCCGCCCCAGTGCCGGTGTCCGCTAGTTTTTTTCCGGGATAATTTTTTTATACAGGTGAAACCATTTTTGGTCCAAAGATTGCAGGTGCTAAAGAATAAAACCTCACCTTGCTTTGATTTTGTAAGAGATCAATAATCCAAAATATGACAAAACAGGTTACAGCGTGAACGACTTTTTCATTGCCAGAACAAAGAGTGTAGGCCTAATATGATTGATGCACTCTGGCTCGAATAATAAGTCAGGCAAACTGATGACGTCAGTCCATGAAGGTGACGCGCGACCGATCATTGTGACGTCACATTGTCTCACAAACACCACGCAGCCATGACATGGAATGTGTTCGGACAGTGTTCCATGGATGAATGTACTTTAAAGCACTGCAGCGGTCAATCGGTCCATCAGCATAAATTTCGCAAAAGAGCCGCAAAGTAAATAATTTTATACATGATATAATATATCTATTAACACAAGATAAGCAGAATATCTGTATATTTACTTTAAACCAAACTGTAATATTCTTGAAAATAAAATATTACCTGCGAACAATACATGCGGACAAGGGGTTTTGGGACGGATAAAATATATTTTCACCAAAAATTATCAATGTACGTAAGGATACACTAAAATAAAAAAAAAGAAAGGAACTAAATAATTACGGGCCCCCTTTAAGATACATATACTGATATAACTTGACACCATGGAATATGTTGCCTGCTGTTCCACGACATATACCTACCCTGCACCTAGCAGAAACTTCAGATGGCAGAAAATGTTGTCCAAATGATCTTCTAGGCCTACCTTAATATTTCTTGTATAGTCTAGATTCATTAAGAAATGGATAATACTGAAATTTAAATGTGACTTGGCAGAAAATGTATGTAATCGTAATAAATTTCTGTAAAATTTTAATGTAGTTTTAAGAAATGTAGTATACAGGTCTTAATATTAATTGGAAGTGGCTCAATTTCCGGCATTATTAAATACAACCGGCATTGCCGACAGTTTAGTCAACTACTCATATATATCAATAGTCTCTTTGACTTTTAATTATACTTTTACTATAAGCTGTACAGCTCGGTCAAAGTACGTCCAAATTAAAGAAAATGTTTTAATAGTAATGTTCTAAGAATGTTATGAGAATTTTTTTTACATCTAGACCTATGACAGGATATAACGAAATATTGCACAACTGTAACCATGCAATTTACCATCTTTAGTCTTTAATATTATTATATTTTTAAACATATTATAAGAACATTATTGTAACTTGTATATATATATATATATATATATATATATATATATATATAATTATATATATATATATATATATATATATATATATATATATATATATATATATATATATATATACTGAATAAAATATCCACAAACGTCTTCTCCACTTAAATTGAGAAACCTCACTAAATTAAGTATTTTTTAACGTCCTACATGCATGTACTCATGACAGAGAGTTTAGCACTGATTGTCATATCATGTAAACACAAGTTTTTTTATTGAAGTTGTTTCGTTCAGGTTCTCATGTTGTCAAGGACGCTTAGCAACCTGCGTTTGTGCTTATGATGTATGTCTGTTGATGTTTGTCCTCACCGCTTGAAAACACTTGTTTTAGCTTAAGCCCAGCACACTTTCTCATTAATTTTATACCTCACCTGCTCGGCCCAACATCAAACATGTACGAGAGTTCCTCTGGACAATTTTTGGTTCCAATATAGTTATTCTTATGGTTTAAATGGATCTCTGTGTGTGGAAGAATCGCACCATGGGTGTAGGGCATCAATGAAATTCCTTAAAAAACATATACTACCAGAAACATAGTCCTTCTTATTATTTTGAAATTAAACATATGATTGTAGGTAGTGAGTGACAATTTCATCCTTAATTATCAAACTGAAAAATCAACTCTTTTATAGAGTGAGAGAGGACTAAAGATTTAAAATTCCTATGGTTTATATGGATCACTTTAGTTCGGTGTAATAATATGCACAGGAGTAGGAATATTAATCTTGTAATACATGTTGGGTATCAATGAAATTCCATAATATGTTTACTATAAAGAAATAGTCCCACTTAAAATTTTGATTTTACTGAAATAAAAACACATTCTCGCAGATAAAAACACAATCACGTGGGGTGATAAATATCAAACCAGGTTTGTGCGTGACACATCAGAGGCTACCGGGTTCGTCTGGTGTGGGTAATTCACAGATCAGGCTCGTGCGCGCACTCGCCTGATCTGTGAATTGCCCACATCAGACTCACCCGGTAACCTCTCATGTATCACGCACTCACCTGGTTTGCTATATTTATCCGTAGTCCGTCCGGCCTTCCGTTAATCGTAACCGCTAACCCTAGAAACGTGTAACTAAATATTCGGGTAAGGGTATAAAAATCTATTTTGAAACCTGAAATTAGGTCACTGCGACCTATAACCTCGGAGCTATGGGGCTCGTAAGTATTCTACAGGATAATTAAAAATCTAATACAAAACATCAAGTATCTTGATAATAATGCATGGATTGCAATGAATCTTATCTTGAATATTGACCATGACTAGTTTTGTCAGTTCCCAAAAATCGGTTGCGCGACCTGTATTTTTTTCTAATTTTCACATTTTTTCCCCCTTGTTTTTGAGACCATCATAGCATTTATGTCAGTTTCGCAGCTGTGGTTTCATCCAGTGTCATGAAACTTAGAGTGTTTATTGATTATGATTGGTTTCTTTAGTTCCTGGAGACTGGTGGCGCCACCTATATTTTTTCTATTTTTATGCATTTATTCCCTTTATTTTGAGACTGCCAAATTATATTGATACTATCAGATTCGCAACTGTTGTTTCATCTGTGTCTTGAAACCTTGTGTGTTTATTAGGGCCCTGTTTGAATAGGTAGATCCCCTAAATTAATCACCCGGTCTGTCTGTCCGTTCGTCTGTTCATCTTTTTGCATTCCGTCAAATTTATTTCTTGATGATAACTCTAGTTTGGATTGACATATGGATTTCAAACTCGACTTATATATGACCAATCTCTAACGCAAGAACTCTGTTGATTTTGGGGTCATGAGGTCAAAGGTCAAGGTCACAGGGCCCACTTATTTAGAAAGATTGTGGATGCATTTTAAGTCAAACTTGTTATCTCAAACCTTCCATCTTGCACATATCCTTATAGACAAATTCAGGTGAACGTCGTGGCCCATGTTGACATGGGCTCAAGTACCTTGTGTACTTATAGCCTGTATATAGAAAAAAACTTAATAATATACATCAGTCACAGTGACGCTATAAAAACCTTTCTTCGCAGAGATTGCCTTCAGACCTTTAATGTGTGTATACAGAGTAAGCCGTTATCAAAAATTCTCTAAATAAGGCATGCAGGTGAATAGTAGCTTTAAGACCGAAACAAGGCATTTTGCAGAAAGAAAACCATAATGAAAGATAATTGAGATTATTTAAACCATTCTTTCATTGATTTAAATCATTTATGATTTAGATAAGGCCCGGCGGAAGCAGTTTCATATTGGACAGGCTCTATAAGGAGCAGGAAGTGTTTCGGGGGAGTCCGGGGTCATCTCTCCCCAACCACGATTGTACACACACACACACACACACACATATATATATATATACTAGATACATGTATATATACATATACATGTATATAGTATATATATATATATATATATAATTTGCATTGTTCACATAACATGAATTCAATACATCTTAGTCCCATATGGGAGCGTATATAATTAATTAAAATATATATTAATTCCGCTTGGCCCCATATCTGAAAAAAAATGTGTATGGCCTGGACAACAATTATGCATGCCAAGGTTTATGCTTCATTCATTTTTTTTTTGCATAATTTTTCTCTTAGCAGCTGGACTACTATTTCTGTCATATTTTATCTGGTCATAGGGACGACTTGATTTAATAGAAAAACAAATATATATTAAAGTACCTGCAATAGTAATCAATAGTCTCGATTGTGAGAGCTTCTATTTTCGATAGGTAAGGAAATGCGGCCCGATGTTTTATGGTTACAGGTAAATATGATATAATCGCCTGTGCGGAGAGACAAAACTTTAATGTTGAAGTTAATTTGATCACAAATACATAAAAATAGCTAAAATGCAAAAATGCAAGCTTTCAAAATCTATTCAAAATCTAAAAATATATGTAGTTTACAATCAGAACCAACCCCCCCCCCCCCCCCACCCTTAATAAGATATGTTCTTCCGTAAAGAATGAGCGAGGTTCTGTTTCCTATGATTAGCAGAACCTATAGAATACGGGATTCCCTATGTCTCCTTACCTTGGGCATCATGCAGCTGTTTTATCCCCAGTACTGTTCTAAGCAGAGAAGAGCAGATTTACAAATCCATACATAACAAGATATATTTTAACATCTTATTTTCCTGCTTTAGTTGTGCTGAGTTTCAGCAAGAAGTTTTGGTTTCAGCCACCAAGCTTCGAACCATGTCCATCCGTCCGCTCGTGTGTTTGCATGGCCAGCTTCGAATATAGGTCATTATGGCCTATCTTTTCTGCAAGGCTGTGGTCATCTACGAGAACGTGCACTCAGTCCCTCGGTTTAGGTGGCGGGGTACATGAGGAAATATTCTTTTATCATAATTAAAAAACAATGGGCGTACCTGTCACCATGCAAATTATGTAGTCAGGCCATTTGGTAGAATTTCACGTGGTACCCATAGTATTTTTGTTCAAAATGGATTGAAAATCCATTTTTAGGCCGATAGTTGTATAATTTTCCTAAACTTAGGTAGGGTTATAAATAAACAGTGACCGGAGCAGTGTCCGTTTCTGATCAATGTAATGGACAGTGAATAGAGTAGCCTGGTCCACGGGGCGTTTGAAGATCAGACATAGCGTCTTTTCTGCATTATAAAGACAATAAATGGTCTAAACCTCATTAATGTATTAATTTATTGAATGAAATCGTGAATATGGCATCTCATCTCTTTCCTCCGGTATCTCAAAAATATGTCGTTCGCCAATTATTCTAATTTACATGACCATCAGCAGATGGCGGCACCATGAGGTTCATTTGCCATGCGCAGATGACCGACCCCCTTGATTCTTTCAGCATGCACTTGAACATAAATTAAATCGCATAAATTGATAAATACATGCACATTTTTGGATGACATGCAAATAAACTATTTTGTGTATCCCGTTTCCAGGACTTGCACCCATTCAACCCAACCCTGCTGATAAGACGTGGCCTCCTGTTGTGTAACCGATAGCAACAATTAATCTTGCAGGCTACCCCTTTCTGGACACTAACGTGCTGAGGGTAAACATATCAACAGTTTTTGTCTATTTATCCGTGCTTTTTGTTCATAAGGAATAAGTCAACTGTAATACTCCTAACTTCGCAAAGAATTAAACAAATCTTTATATTTTACCATATGGGCTTGTTGTTGACTTATCTGTTGGTTAACGTATAGGTTTTAGATATTAAAGTGCCTACCTGAGGTTGTCCTTAAAATCAATTTCTCTCTCTCTCTCTCTCTCTCTCTCTCTCTCTCATCATACAGCATCACACTTACAGAAAACTTCGTCATTATATCCGTACATTATTTCTTACAGTAAATTATGATAATTTTTGTTTTTGTGAATTATAGAGCAGCCATTTTTTTCTTCAGGTCGCAGAGTACTGCCTATTTTTCCAAGAAAATATATATTAAAAGGGAGCCATTCCGGTGACCTTTAAACAGCTTTAAACTCACTTTGACATTTCTTCAGCTTTTATATACATGATACATATGGATCTCTTTCTTCACCAACTATTATACGCGAGTAACATTCTATCAAAATGCTTCGCTCACCTTGTCCCAGAAGTTGGACAGAGGTTTTGATTGCACGCAGATTAAAAATACCTGACCCCATGCCAACGGATGTCCCAGAAATGCGAGTACACACCATTATATGGAAAAATCGCACACTGGAGATAATTGGTAGTTCTATTTGCCTGTGACATCCTTTGTTAAAAGGTGCGGGATCATGTATAAATAATTTGGTGTCCCATTGTTTATATTTAATCGGAAGTAAACATAGTGATATCGATGACGTGTTTTATGTACCACCAGTACATTTTATTGTCGTACATGGTTGTTTATATAGCGCCCTCATCTAATTAATGTCGTGGACCATGGGCGACTTGTGTTTGATGAACTGTTTTGCATTGTATCGTACAGCTGCATTTTAATTTCCAATTTCACTTTATTTCAATTTAAAGGATTTCCCATGACAAATCAGAAGTTATTGTAAGATATAAATCACTTGAACTTCTGGATATAAGCCAATTACTATATAAGTATTATTTGAAAATATTTTGTAAAATGATGTAGTCCTATATGTTTTTGTAACGTCTCTTCAGGGTCACGTGCTCGAGTCCACAAAGAGAAGCGGGGCAAGCTGTGGATAACCCTACCCACGTGTCGTATTGCTGGCATTGCCGCCAGGTGGTGCGAGTGCCTACACGAAACAACAACCAGATGGCGCAGCGAACAACATAGTACTTTGCCCCCCTTGAAAGTCACATATCACAGGGAAGGGTTATTGGTTCAAATCCTTCAGGGCACGTGAGAGAAGTTCCTACTTTTCATTATAATCTAGAGCACATGTCATAAAGACCATTAATCTTCAAGTAGATTCTTGAAAACATTAGACTGTACACTGCTTAGCCAACATCAATGAGCGAGGTTTACGAATTTATCACACGGCACCTTAGATTATCTCTCTCATATTTGATTTTAATCATGTAATATGGGTTTTAAACTGAATGTTTGTTTATATAAATTAGTGCCCGTTTCATATTTATATCAGATGAATATAAAATTGGATCTTGTAAATTTATTATGTCTATCTCTTCAACGTAAAATTGTAAACACCAATGCTTGTTAAACACTTGTTTCGATCCTTAACAAGACATGCATTAAATCTTTCTTTCATCGGTGGGCCGATGATATAATAACATGTTAAATTTTGTTTGTCAATTACGTAAATAACTTTTAATGCTAGTAGGTCGATCGTTTTAAAATTGAGCACTTTCACTTCACATTCTTTTGTCTGTTTTTCAGCCCAATTCGCCCTACATACATTACCGCCGACTGCTTCGAGACACGTGTGTCACTTTCTTCATATTAGTATAGATAAAACAAGACTGTTCGCATCTTGCTTTCCTGATAATGGAGTGTACCGAGCGCTACAATATCAATTGGTTAATCTTTGACCAACACTATCACCCAGTGTATGCACGGTGTTACAGGGACCCGGCAACTTATTAGCGATAAATACAGACTTACTAATTTATCATTCTTTTCAGTAGGCGTATATGATGCAGGCAAGCCGAAGTCTCGCCATGTGTTGGCCTACATGAATGTACCTCAAACGAAAACAGGAAAATTACGTGTGATGATGACGCGGTATACCTGACAAGGTAAAAGTTGAATCCTTCGTATAGACTGTTTTTCTGTATCTTGCGCGAGGACAGCAGTGTTAGATTACACAAAAACCATCGTATAAATTGGGGTATACATGTTGTAGCATAATAAATGAACAACTTTTTACAGTGCACCGGTATGTTCATCTATCAGAAATACATGGTATATAATATGCACAGGTCGCTCTATTTGTGAGAAATAACAGTGAAAAGGGTACAAATGAAATTGACACGCGTTTGGAATTTACCGCATTTCGACTCCACGAGGATAATGGACGGCATTAACCGGAAAGCAGTTAAGAAGTTCCCAGCGTAAGATATTTATGTTTCAGGTGCAAGGTTCTGTTATTTTGGGATCAGTTATATGAGACACTTAGGATATAATTTTCACATTATCATAAAGCATATTAAACAAACAATTTACACTTCCATCCAACATGGCGGACGATGGTCGTGCTTTCCGCATTGTCCGAGCAGCTCTCCTCATACTGACGTTTTCACTTGGACTAGCAGTTTCTCTGAGTCTTGGATGGGCCGTGTTTTATTTCACAGACTGCCCTTTATACTGTAAAATGCATGTGCATATTGGATCTAACAACACGGGCTACATAGACTCCGTCAAGTGGGGACCTATCTCCCTGTGCTGGTACGTCACGTTCACGGCTGTCATCTGCGTCATTATTGCGCTAATCTGGTTCTGGTTCTCGGTCCTGGTCGGGATGTGGATGGACAATGAAGAAGAAGAAAAAGGGCGGTAAGTCTAACCCAGGCTCCATCATACTTTAACCCTTTACCGTTCAGAGCTTCCTCATACCATCAAGTCTGACTCAGCTGACAGCGCTCTCACATGACAGACCCTGGTTCAACGAGCCGCTCTGGCGTCTATTTTATGAATAATGAACATGACACAAGTTGAACCAATCAAATGAATTGCGTACACCTGTTCTACACAACTGCTGGAGCATGTCTGGTGCGATGTTTCGATCAAACTTTTAGCATTGCCCGGGAAAACATCCAGAATCTGAACAATCAATTAAAGCTAATTAAGCCTGTCCCATTATGGTAGGTATTCTTGTTCAGACGGCGTGCGAACCGTGTATTGTTTCCACTTTGTTCGTTCGATTTGTTTGGCAATTTTAATTTCAGCCCGAACACATGCAGGCTTTAGTTCATTTTTCATTAAACAGACGCCAGAGCGGCTTGCTGAATCAAGGTCTGTGGTAGCTAGCTGGAACAGAAGGCATCTGAGCACCACTTCAGTTTGAGATACAGTCTCATGCGAATAGGGATGTCATATTAATTTTTAGGTCATATGACTTACATTCAGCTAAAGCAAATCCTGGTATTTGTTGAGCTTGCAGAGCTACATTTCAAACTCGACAAAATATAATACTTTTGTCCGAAGCCTGAAATAAATATGGACAGCAAAGAAATAAGATATTTGGTTTCTGTGATTAGAAAACGAAAAGGTGATTAGTTGATGGAATAGTAAAATAATAGTATATAATATAATGGAGATGCATTTAAATAAATATACTACAAGTATAAATTAAAATTCGATTCCCAAGTGGCCAGATTTGATTTCGGATAAAAATTTTTTTTTGATAAACTCCATGCTAAATTATCTTTGAGCTATCCCTAGAATAATATTTAATTATCCCCCTCTTATCTACTTGACCATGAACTGTGTGCTTATGTATATTACTGTTGATGATGATTAAGTAACTTCGCGGAAAATCAAATACAGACAGATTTGTACACATTAAACGTCAAATGTTCCTCGTCTGCTATTAGCTGATAGCTCATGAATAATCATGGATGGTAGATCGTTAGAATATATCTGTACGTGAGACCTGCCTAAATATATCGGTAATTAAGTAATTATCTTTATACTCGTGTGTTTTGTTGGCAGCCTTTTACTTGATAAGTACATTACTGGAGCTTGGCTTAATTAAAATTCGACATGTTCTCTTTAGGCCTAGGGAATTGCAATCGAGTCTGTCTGTAAGATTGTAAGTATAACATATGTTTGAATGTTTTTAGCTCAGCTGACTGTAAATCATCTGAGCTATAGCGATCACCCTTTGTCCGTCGTCCGTCTGTCCGTCTGTCTGTCCGTCCGTCAGTCCGTCCGTCTGTCCGACCGTCCGTTAACCTGGCACAAATCATAACCGCTGGACCTAGAAACTTGTTACTTGACATTCTAAGAGGTCCATGAAAAATCTCCTTGGAAACCAGAAATAAGGTCTCTGTTACCCATATCCTTGGAGCTATGAGGCCCCAAAGTACCCCCCCCCCCCCCCCCCAGAATAGTAAAAAAACTTCAATATCTCATTAACTACATAACTAATGGTCATGAATTTA
Source organism: Sipunculus nudus (assembly GCA_026874595.1). NCBI lineage: Eukaryota > Metazoa > Annelida > Sipuncula > Golfingiida > Sipunculidae > Sipunculus > Sipunculus nudus. Next base: position 5,628,196 of record CM049308.1, read on the forward strand.
GGCATACATATTAATCATGAGATGTTCCATCAGTTCCTCTAGGCTGGTGGCGCCACCTGTATTTTTCGATTTTTTTACGAATTGTTTTCTCTATTTTGAGACCTTTAAAAATGTGAACATCTGTTAACGGGGCACAAATCGTAAAGACTGGACCTAGAATCTTCATTCTTGACACAGTGAGAGACCTATGAAAAGTCTCCATGGAAACCTGCAGAAATTAGGTCTCTGTTACCCATATCCTTTGAGCTATGGCACGCCAAAGTACAGCTCAGAATAATGGAAAATTTGATACAAAAGCTGAAGTATCTGAAAAACTAATGCAGAGATCACCATAATTGTTTGCATGGATATTGATCATGGAGTGTTTCATCAGTTTCTGCAGACTGGTGGCACCACCTGTATTTGTTCAGGTTTTTTTTACGATTTTTTTTTTCTCTATTTTTGAGACCTTTAAAGATATGAACATCTGTTAACAGGGCACAAATCATAACAACTGGACCTAGAATCTTCATTCTTAACACACAGAGAGACCCATGAAAAGTCTCAATGGAAACCTGAAATTAGGTCTCTGTTACCCATATTCTTTAAGCTGTATGGCTCCAAAATACCCCCCAGAAAAATGAAAAATTTGATACAAAAACTGCAGTATCTCAATAACTACAACACTGATGGTCATAATTTTTCGCATACATATTGATCATGAGGTGTTCCATCATTTTCTGCAGACTGGGTGCGCCACCACTATTTTTTTTCAAATTTTTACGAATTTTTTTCTCTATTTTTGAGACCTTTTAAGATGTGGTTATCTGTCAACAGGGTACAAATAGTAACAACTGGACCTAGAATCTTCATTCTTGTCATGCAAGGAGGCCCATGAAAAGTGACTGTGGAAACCTGAAATTAGGTCTCTGTTTCCCATATCCTTCAAGCTATAGGACTCCGAAGTATCCCTCAGAATAATGGAAAATTTGATTCAAAAGGTGAAGTATCTCAATAACTACAACACTGAAGGTCATGATTTTTCGCATACATATTGATCATGAGATGTTCCCTCAGTTTCTGCAGACTGGGTGCGCCACCTCTACTTTTTTCAAATTTTTACGATTTTTTTTTCTCTATTTTTGAGACCTTTTAAGATGTGGTTATCTGTCAACAGGGTACAAATAGTAACAACTGGACCTAGAATCTTCATTCTTGTCATGCATGGAGGCCCATGAAAAGTGTCTGTGGAAACCTGAAATTAGGTCTCTGTTTCCCATATCCTTCAAGCTATAGGACAACTAATGAAGAGATCACCATGATTCTTTGCATGTATATTGACCATTAAGTGTTTTTATTAGTTTTTGCAGACTAGTGGAGCGACCTGTATTTAATTAAGTTTACGTATTTTTTCTCTATTTTTGAAATATATATAAATGCAGAAACAATCTTGGCCTGTTGGTTAATCTGTTTGATGCTTCAGTTGAATGGGTATATACTACCATTCAGATGATAAAATTTCCTTTTGCGAATCTCTTCCCAGTCAGCTAAGCGTCATGACCCATGGGTCACTTGTTCCAATTTGTAACATAGAATTATAGGACATTTCTACTACCAGTTACGCCTCCACAATATACTAGTCGTTCTCTGAGATGATCTGGATAATAGAATCCATATTCTACAATTCACAGTGTAAAGAATTAAAATTGAAGTTTGTTCTGCGATTCACTACAAGATGGCAGCAGGGTGAGGATTTGCAGTCTAAGTAAATTGTTCTACCAGGTTTATGGAATAATACATCTCGTCGGTCACCTTGCCTTACCACATCTTGTTCCATTTACTGCTTATTAATACAGATTACCATCAGTTGGTCTGACCTAAAGACTTAGGGTCCCGTATCTTCTTCTAACTGTTTTTTTTTTCAGCGGCAATATTAAAGAATTACCTTAAGAGCCTTTTGTTCCTCTGAGCCTATTCCGTCCGATTCACAGAACTGACATTTCTTTATTTGGGAATCCAGTTCGGAGTAAATGCAGCAATTTGAGAGTTTTTCCATTGATATTGATTCCCACTGTTTATCAGAATATATATATATTGTTTAAATGCTTTGGTTGAAAATGTAAAGCAATAAAAAAATATCATAAAACTCTCTATATAAAAATCGCATGCATGGTTTGAAATTTGTTCAAGGTGTTTTTATCATTCCTATGATCATTAGTTTCTTCTTTTACAATTATTATAATATCACATAACTAAATTTGCCGTTTTATCTTTAGTTTTAAAAACGAAGATTATTGTTTTATTACACATCATACCTATGTACGTCTGCTGCAGTTTCTCCGGTGACAGCTTCGCGGTGCCGTCTCTGGTGCTGACCCTCGCCCTCTTCCTCTGCGTCTTGGTGGCCGCATCCAAAACCACTTCCGGTCTGCAAGCCTGGTGCAGAGACCTGAAAACCTCTGATGGAAGGAGGTACATCTTGTATCATAAGAGTAAACATAGAATAAACATGGAATAAATATAGAATACACATAGAATAACTATAGAATTAACATAGAATAAAAATAAAAATAGTTTATTGAGAGAAACAAAAGCCTTTCAAGAAAAGTATTCCCTATAAATGAGGGAGCAGACACTGCTGCTGCTCATTACATGTACAGTAATAAACTTTATTATCTGTATTTTTTATCTGTAGCCTGAGTTGCGACAAGTTCGGGAGTTTACGATGGACAGAGGAAAGGGGAGGACGAGGCTATCACTACGTTAGGACGGCTCAGGTCAGTCAATGTCGGTTTGACGAGGTGCGGTTGTATGGTGTGGTCTGTTCCAAGCATTTTGAAAGCAAAAGCGGATCCGGGGGGGGGGGGGGGGGGGATTAAGGGGATCTGGTCATAACACCGAAGAACCCCCCAAAGACGCACTCGTTTGGGAGTGATACATGGCTCTTGGGCACAGCCTCCCCATAAGCCTGCAGAGCGCTCACCCTGGGTGGGGGCCGACCGTGAAAGTCTCACCGCCTCGGCTCAGATTTGAACTCACGACCTCCCGGCTTTGAGTCCTGTGCACTATCCCTGAGCCACAGAAGCCGGTTCAGTGGACGAGTTTGGTATATCCTAAAAATAAACCAGAATAATTGAAAAGGTGTATATATACGGTAATGTTATTCAAATAGTAAAACGGGATAATTTAAAACAAAGAATGATTCCAAGCAGATGGCGTTAACTGTTAAGTGGTACTCGAAAATTATGGTGATTATAATTATGCAGTGCTTGATGAGAGCCCTGTAGATCATTATTAATGATCGTCACCAAGACGAGGGTCAGTATACTGCAAAATATCTGTTTAATGGTGCCCTGGACCCTACGATGAAAGACAATACCACGATGACAGGGTCAAAACACCTGCTAAAGACCCTGGCTCCACGTGTGGCGTACGCTCTTTACACAGCGCTTTACCTATAGGGCTACTTCCTATATCGTAAGGCGCTGTTTGTTATGACCTCGTATCCTGAATTGCAACACCAGAGGGGAGCACTGTATTTTTGTCCAATCAGATGAGACCTTGTGCTGGAAGACAAAGCCAAGCGAGGAATACACGGAGCCAATCATATTAATTTCTTTTTGAGTGACAGCTCATCCCCCAGCGTAACCGTCTGAACAGGCCACAGGCTCAGAGAGAATTGCCCCTGACGTGGTTTGCTTAGGGCCTTGGGCACATAGGATGCTCGGCCGGTGAGCTGTAATTCAAACGAAACGTAACAACAAAGGCTGCGTGCACACCTCGCTGGCTGGTTTCAGTTCTGCAGACAACAGATACATGGCTACGCTAACACTGTCATAATCGAATCGGTCGATGATGCGAGAATGCAGAGGGAGCAGTTTAAATTCGACCGGAAACTGATCAAGAGGCGCTTGAAGCGCGGCAATGGGCGGAGCCAGGATGCCTGTCGAGTGTTTGTTTATTGGCATCTGATTGGCTGCTTGTCACATCGTACGCACGTTTATTTCAGTGGACAACAAACCGCCATCTGGTGTCTAAATATATCATAAACGGTCAAAGCTGGCAGCGTGAAAATCAGTTGCTTCTTTAGAAGCGCAAGATTTCCGCTGCCTCGGGAGCGTACGTGTGGCGGTACAAAGTCCGTTGTTGTTTCCTTCCGGCTCTGGTATGAGCCAGGTCACACCTAGGGGAGGGCGGTTTCCGATGAACCCACATAATAACCTGCCATGTATCAAATCTCAACGTACAGTGGATCCTGTGAATACCTAAAGAAGGAACACCCCACGTTACCACGTTATTTGGAACGATTTCCAATCAACCCCGGGGTTAATTACATTATAATCACCGATACAGTTCCAAATGATAAAGCAATATTAAACATTGCATGACATACTACTTACTATAAAGCACTTACAAAGATTTTGTTTAATGCTTTTTTTATGTGGTATGTTTATTCATTGTTTATGCATTTTTTTTGCAGGCATGTACGTGGTTACTGGCTATGACACTAGGTGTCCTTCTGGTGCTTCTGGGAGTCCGACTCCGGCGCAATGCCCAGATCTGGCAGCTGATTCAAGTGATGAAGACGGGGAACAACACTAACATCCATAGATCAACTCTCTCGGGGTTTAATAATCCAATATACGAAGGGGAAACACGGTCACCGAACCGATAAGAGGACTCTCTTCCTTGATGTATATCTTGTATTTTGAATACGCAGAGTATTAACTGACAGAAACCCGATCTTCCGTGGTCTCTCCTGGCCATACTTGAATTACCCCAGCCCTAGTTCACGTGGTCCTAATTGTTTACATCACCTGGGGTCATGAAGCCCTTACCTGAAGGAGATTAATGAATGGTTTGGCCTGCTCTGGTTGGCTCTAGCCGTTATGGCAAGAGGCCTTAAAAGAAACCTATTGTTTGATTTTTATGTATGTTTAGCATAATCTCAAACAAATGTAATGGTATCAGTTAACTATTTTTAAATCTGTGGCTATTCAAAGACATGTTGTCCAAATGGTTATTTGGAACAGCTTGAAGGTGTAATTTTGGCTTAACTGCATTCGGACCAGGATGATGAGAAAAAGAGATACACAAGCCCTGATTTTCTTGGCCTTGTTTGACTGTAGAAACAACAAATTCTAAAGTAAAAAAAAGATTTAATATCAGAATTTCTTTTGATAATTATTGAAAAGGAGCCCAAACTTCAGGTGTTTTGTAGATGTTATATAGAAAAAAAATAAATTCAGCCACTTGTCCCCCAGCTCCCGTGCTCTCTCCTAGCCATACTTGAATGACCCGGAACGCTGACCCTGGATAAGTACGCAGCATATACATGTAATTATGCAGTTAACAGGACTCGTATCCATGGTGTCCTGTTTATCACCAAGACGACCACCTAAACTCATATTAGAATACCTGAAAGACAAGTAATTTATATATATATATATATATATATATATATATATATATATATATATATATATATATATATATATATACTAGCTGATTAACCCGGTATACCGGGCTTTTTACCGCGGCTTGGGAAATATATATTGAGATATTGAATGTTGGCTCATTTTTTTATTATAAAAGTTAAAAGAAAATATAGATTTTTAGTGGGATACTCTCGGAGAACGATATGTACAAATAATTTTTACTGTTATTTTGTGGCGCTGTGCTCGTGGCAAAAATCATATCCCAGTATGTTTACCTTAAAGACCTGGTCAGTGATGGTTTACATTGCGAACCGGAATGGGACGCGGAGGCATACAATGTTTCGTTGATATTTGACTGGTTTCTATCGTTGGACGTATAAAGAATAGGTTGATGTGAGGAACACATTAGATTAATTAAATGTACGTTGCAAGGAAACTGTTCCTGAAGAAGGAAACAGAAATATGCATACATCGTAAGTAGCAGAAGCGGACCCAGCGGGACTCCATGCAGTGGGTCCGTATCCCATTTTCAGACCCCCGACACCACCCCAGCCCTGTTCCTGAATTCGGGACCTTGAATTAGGTTTTGTCATTAATCCTCCTGGGTTGAACTCTCCATTTCATAAAGCGAGAAACATGTGTTTTTCTCTTTTACTGACCACGCACGTTGGTCAAATCCCTCATTGAAAGCAAGCGTTATTCATGTGAACAATAGTCCTTAGTGTTAGAGGTTAAGTGACCACGATGCACGCATTCCGGTGATTGCCGAAGGCAGTTCGGTTGTGCTCGGTAAAAAAACGGAAAAATCACTCAAAATTATATGTATATTAAAAATTATTTATTTTCATATCGCCTATGTCACTGCGGGGATAATAACCTTTAAAATGATGTATGGCACAATATTGTACACAACGTGGTTTTAGAGAACACCGCGAACAAACGTGAACTGAATTCCTTTTATAAGTATTAGATATATATATATATATATATATATATATATATATATATATATATATATAATGACATCATAAACCCAGTGACTAAAAGTTTGGGTGGTTTCGGAAGTTGTAATATTAGAGGGCATTTACTGTATACGATGTTCGATGATTTCCTGTTCGCGTCTTGATCGTTCTAGTGTTGAATTTTATAAAAAGGAATTTAAATGCTCATCATTTAAAGAATTATTTATTAGAACGCTTCAATTCGTTAGGATCAAGCTTTTCACAAATCGTCAAAGGGAGCTGTGTCCGTTTAGAAGTGACGGACTTGGTCGCATCCGAAAGACAGGGGTGCCACCTGGCGACAGAGGTTTTTTATAAATGATATGATGAAAGTATAATAATAAAAAATCCATTAAGTTAAGCACCGCTTGTCTTGACTGAATGCAAATATCACAAGTCGAGCTTTATTTCTGTGCAAGGTATTACATATATATATTACACATATATTAAGACATTGGGCCTATTCTTACGTGTATTACTGCAGAAGGGCAACAACCAACTTTCACAGTAGATATATTTATGAGACCGTTGTGAATACAAACATGAAATATTTTACAACTCATTAGCATAATCATCTCGATATGCATGTTTACTATTTTCGTGTTAAATAGAATTAAAAATAACTGAACTAGTCTACTGAATCAAAATATTTTGTATGTAAATGTATATACATACTTTAGATGTTTATATATATTTTTTATGATTTGTTGTCGTGGCTGATTGTGAAATTTGAGATCATCTGTGTATAATGAAACCCAAAGAACGCAACTGAACAAAATTAAGAATCCTGAGTTATCATCAGCGGCATTAATCATAAAATTTAACCCGAGTATCTCATTTTTTTTACATAATTAAGTATTCTGAGATATCGTATATGAAGTCATTATTTATAAGATTAGCATAATGAACTGAACATAACGCAAGAAAACGTGCATTGATTTATAATCCTTGACATTACTTCACATGAACGACAGAACCGTGTAAAGTGCACATGTAAAGTTTACTGGAAACGGACCGATTGTCGATAATGCTCATCAGGCTTTGTGACCAAAATGTAATGATGTAATGTAACTAATAAAAGTATGGAAAATTAATTTTATTTACTTGAAAAGCAATGATTTAAAAAGAAATATTTAATTAAACGTAATGCAAGGGCGTATATAAGTGGCATTTTCTAGCCCAGTCGTACATAGATATATCATCGCATCCGCACATGGCGCATCATGGGCAATGTTACCTGGCCTCTTTCACGGGTACACGACAATTCCTGCGGGAAGGAATTCCTGGAGCATGCCCAACAAAACTTACTTTTTTAACAAGTTTCTCCATGCAGAAAGTCTGTCTATGAATGTTAAAGGGACATAATCAGGAGCATTATTATGCCAGTTCTTTCACACTATCAGTTCAGTTTTGCTTTATACAAAAGCTTGTCAGCAAAACCATCCCAGCACACAGTCCCAGTACCTCGCATACGCCTGTTTAACAACTTGTTTAACTCTGCGTGTTGATAAACTCAGTCCACCTGTGTCTGTTTACCATAACAAGGCCGCGTGACCGGAGGTACGATTGTGAGCCGCAACACGGTGTGTTTTAGCTAGAGGGAAATTTTATTACATTCTTTTGGGCCAAGTAACTCCGGGCATCTCCTGATTAACACGTTTTGTGGCTCCGCGATGCACACGCCCAAGCGCTGTTTTTGTTGACACCTGTGATCGCACCCGGTGCACTGTTTTTTTAAACTCGTTTACAGGAGTAAGCAAATGGTTTCAAGGCAATATTTCCTAAGGTACAGATTAAGTTGAAAGGGAAGAAGCTATTTTTGTGTTAACTCAATATGCTTCATAGGTGATTGGGCCCCTTTAATAGATCTTGACACAGTGCGAAGTTTGCCACAGGTGGTTGCGGAGCGCCACCGTGTGTTGGTGAAAGAAACTATTTATTACCTTTGTAAGCGGCGGTATCGTTGTCTCGTATATTTTCACGAGCCCTTCTGTGCATGCAAATACAATTCTGTTTAATACATTTGTAGCTTGAACATGTACAATATGCATGAATGCATTCGTCTGTTCTTATGATGTCCTCACGACTAGGCACACGATTCATCAACTGCCCAGACAAATAAAAATAATGACGAAATCAGAAAATCACAATTGAGACCTGTCACTGGTGTAATCAGGTCTGAATTAGTAACCCCGGTTAATAACAGATTATAATTTGTCTTAAAGCCGGCCCGTGTACTAATTTAACGCTCACTTTAACATGCACCTTGTGAACCATAGCAAGAAATGGGCGAGGACTATGTTGTGTAAATATGTGTACCAGGTTCAATACACAAGGCAGTCACGCAAAATTTATAAATATATCTGTACGCGGAAAGCGACAAATATACATTACTTGTTAGAACGCACGCAATATATATAGAGTGAGTACAATTATTAACGGATTCTCTTTATCTGTCGAAAGAAGGATTTTACCCATTAATGCAAAATTGTCCGGCATGTGCTGGGCTACTATCACCTTATATTATTTACCTGACAGTAACTGACACGTAAATTCCTGAATGACTGGCATTGTTATAAATATCAGTCTAATTTCCTTATATATAGCTGACATGCATGTATTGGCCTCTAATCCGCCATGTATTCCTACTTTGACTTCAACCAATAAAGGCAAAATTACGGTTGAAAAACATAGCACTTTGATTGAAGTATCCGCTCTGAAGGGCAGACTTAATATGGCCGCACATGTACAATTTAAAGAAAAAAAATCATACCATGTTTGTCTATAAGTTCGATGCAATACCAAATTACAAAGTACGGTATTGGTACGTGCATGGTGGATTGAGAGAAACGCTAGTTAAAATGACTGAAGCTGGGTGCCCCAAATATTTAGGGACAAAAAAACCAGGTAAAAAATACCTTTTTACATGTATATTTACGCAAGGTGAAGATTAAGGCGTGTACGCAGGGTGTCATCAATGCGATGTTGGGATATAATAACTATGGGCCTTATGTTTATGTTTTCTCAATTAATTAGCATTACAATGTGCCTGGATGGCTGAAAATCTTAACTTGTTGCTTTCCTACAACAACTCTTATTTTGATGGAAAAATGAAGCCACCTGAGGGCACCGCTTTTTAATTCAGTCAGAACAGCCGTCATCAGATTTACTGTATTAGTTGTATCCGCCAAAACAGAGTTTTGCGGATACTATGTTTTCAGCCCACCGCCGCCGCCGCCGCGGCGTAGGTGTCCGGAGAACTCCTCCGTAACCGCTGGGCGGAATTTTACGAAACCCGGGATTATGTTCGGGTCACATGTGAACTGCTGCGCCCCGATTTTGTTTTGACCTCTGACCTTTTCTCTGCGCTCTGCGTCCGTTTGTGCGTCTGTTTCCACACATAAACCCACATATCTCGGGAACCGTTTGACCGATCAGGAATTTTTTTTGCACAAATGTAGCCCTTGGAGAGCTTTATAACATACACAAAAAATGGTGGCGCCACCTGCAACCATGTTTGCACAGTGTCCATCTGTTCGTCTGCCTTGGGTTAAAATCACTCATATCTCTGCAGTGGTTTGACTAATTCACCTGAAATTCGGCATGCTTATACATCCTGGATAGCTTTTCTGATTTTATGACAGGTGGCGCCACCTACAATCACGTTTACGCTGCAGACATCCAAGCTCATATCTCGGGAACCGTTTGACCGATTGGGCCAAAATTTTGGATGTGTATAGATCTCACATAGCTCTTTATCATACGCAAAACTGGTGGCGCCACCTGCAGCCATTTTTGCACAGCTCCCATCTATTTGTCTGCCATGGGATAAAATCACTCATATCTCGGCAGTGGTTTGACATATCTGCCTAAAATTTTGCAGGTTTATACATCCCCGACAGCTCTCTTGATTTTATGACAGGTGGCGCCACCTACATTCTAGTTTATGCAGCAGATATCCAAGCTCATATCTTGGAAACCGTTTGACCGATTGGGCCAAAGTTTTACATGTGTATAGTTCTCATATAGCTCTTTATCATACGCAAAACATCAATGCTAATATGCAACTCTTCACTCTATTCCCCTTGCCACTTAATCCATGCCTCACTTCACCCGTTCCACTCTGATTTAGGCGGATACACGTTGTCGCTTGTCGACTACCCATATTCTAGTTATTATATTCAAACCAGGTTGACGTATTATAGCCAGTACATAATAAGACACTCGTGTGGACCCTCCTTATATATATATCCGTTTACTCTCTCAGTCTTTCATTTTTCTCTCCTTTCCGAGGGTGATTGTGGTTTGTGTACATGCATATCTGAATATAACCGTAAACCTATCAACAGTCAATACTTAAGCACTACCGTATGGCTTCAAGCATACCCATAATACATAACTTATAGCTTATTGTGAAACAGATTTAAATTATTAAAAGCCTGTCCTTAACTTAGGGAGGGAGAGGCTTATATATAGGGGTTGTTGATGAGTTTTATTCCTATATCCATACATCTTGCTAATTATTACTTTTTTCTTTGCCTCCCACTCCCTCACAGTGTAAACTTATCACCCTATATTTATTTTCTTTCTTTTTTTTCTATCTGTCTTTTTTCTTTTCTGCTGCCCGTGTGTGCAATATAGATGTCCAATATGGCAGTTTCTTTTTTGTTTTTTTTTTAAACTGATCTTTAGGAACAGGTGACAGTGTTCACCTATAGTATTTATTTATTTTTATCTTGACCTTCATTTGCAAGCTAAATGGGCTGTTTCAAGTTATTGCTAAAACTATACCTTGAGAAAAATTGAGAAATGTGTGAGCCACATTCAAAACTGGATGATACAAAACAAGCTTAAACTCAACAGTGACAAAACTGAGATGATTATTATATGGGTTCAGCTAAGCAGTTACATAAAGTTGTTAATCCTTGCATTACTATTGGTACTAGTGCCATAAAACCAACCCGGAAAGTGCGAAATCTAGGAGTTATTTTTGATGATCATATGAAACAAAAGCCACAAATCAGTTTAATATGTAAGTGTGCTTATTTCAATCTGTACAACCTTGGGCGGATCCGCAAATATCTAAGTCAACTGCTGCACAGTTAGGACAGAGTTTGATTTTGTCGAGGTTAGATGTTTGTAATTTCCTTATATATGGAGTAGCCAAATCTCATATGTTAAGACTGCAAAGAATTCAAAATCAGACGGCTCGCATTGTATCCATGCAGATGTCCAAAACTTAATCATATATATATATATATATATATATATATATATATATATGACCCATCTTGTTCGAGTTGCACCGGCTACCTGTAGATAAATTAGAATATTGCTGCTTACATATAAGGCTCTCAATGAGAAAGCACCTCTTTATGTCACAGAATTACTCCAGTTACATTTTACACCTCATGCATTGAGATCAAGTAATAAGTACATGCGTCTTTGTGAACCTAGAAGTAAATTATCTACATATGGAGAAAGAGCATTCAGTTATTGTGCTCCTGTGCTCTGGAACAGTTTGCCGGATTTTATAAAGAAATCAGATTCGATTGATATTAAACGTGCAATGAAGACTCACTTTTTAAGGCAAGCCTATGGTAATATTTAATGTGAATGGTAGATTATATGCCATGATTTAGTATTTAGTATTATGACATTTTATTGATCTTAACACTGGCATTATGTTTTAAATATATACTAATTATTGTCATTTATTTTAAATGTATGTGATTGCTATTTATATATTTTTCTTGTTATGCGCCTTGAGCAGGGTCTTGTATTCTGGATATGTGCGCATTATAAGAATAAATTATCATTGTTATTATTATTCCTCAATCCGTCTCCCAGACAGAGGTGCCCTGCGTCGACCTAAAATATAGTCTGGCCTCTCTCTCAGTCTGGTCCCTTTTCCTCCTCCTGTTCCTTAAGCCTGGATCCGCCCCTGTGGTATGTGCATGCATGTTCCATCTTGTTTTCTTCGTCAAATGACAAACATTTGTTAGTCCTGTCACCCCAGGGCTCGCCTAGCCGTGGTTGCTATGGCAGTCCATCGACTGATCCAAACAAACACCGATAAAGACAGATGACAGAGTTTCGCCATTTATAACACGTACACAGGGCTAATCTTTAAGTATGCCTACCAAAGAACCTAGATTATAAGAATGCATTGACCCCTCAATTGCCTTTTAAATAACTGGCGAAATGTGGAGTCCATAGATTGTCCCACTCTTAGTATACACAACTGCGATATTTGACATATTTCCATTGACTATAATGTTCAGTAAATATGTATTTGTATTGAATATATGACCACTGAAATCACTAATGGTTTATTCATATATAACACTATTTTCCATCGAGGAAGTGAAAATATGTACATAATAGTACACAGACCTGATGCATTATATGTAGGACTGCCGTCAAATACAAGTTGGTTCCGAGGCTGTATATGCTTCATTTCTATCAGGCAAATAAATCAATTATTGGGGTTAAATTTCTTTCATGCTTTTAAGAATTGTTATTTGTGATTACAAGCTTTTCAACATACAACATAATGCGAACATAGGTATGTTCAAACCATAGGAACTATTTCTGTACAATTTCATTACTAAGAGTAACAGATCGTTTCGTTTAACTCCAGTAAACCCTTTGGTTGGCCGGCGACGCAACAGACTTAGTAAAAAAACAAAACAAAAAAAAAAAAAAAAACTGATGCGTCGCCGTCGGCGGCTACAAATTAAGTGCCAAGCACAATTTCCTCATAGACGATGAAGATATTTTTCGTTCTTTTTGGGAAGAATATAAAGAATTTGATTAATTTCGGCACCTTTTAAGTGAAAACTCTTTCGTATTAGAATATCCAATTGGAACCGTCTAACAACCAAAGACTTCCCCGTAACAGCTGTCACACGTTTTAAGATGATGGGTCCTTGCATGAGCATATCCGTCATATATATTATTGAATATATATAGTTTTGTTTAGATCTTACCACTGTGATCATAATTATTTATGTCGCTCAATAAATCCATCCATCGACAGATTATTTTATAGAATTAACAACTATGATATTGTTGATACATGCAGTAAATAACAAGGTATATATATATATACCTATGGTGTTCACACAAATTGGTCAATGAAGATGTATTTGTTGTATTAGGGTTAGATCATTTGAAAGTTTGCTTTGTTAAAAAATGCGTAACCAGTACTTTTTACAGAAGATCAATGGTGTCAATTTATCTTCAAAGGTTGGGATAAAATCAAAGTTGGGACAACCTCTGTATAAACATATATATATATGTATATATATATATATATATATATATATATATATATATATAAGATAAATAAGATATTTAAAAATTATATATATTATGTTGCCATCCTGACTCTGTGTGTCATGGTTTCTCTCGTGTCCTGCCTATATGAACACTGGTCACGACGAGACAAATCCAGAGTTACAAGCGGTGAGAAAAGTGGCGGAGAACCAGACTATTTCGTGAGAAACGACCAAGCAGGAACCAAAGAAGGCTGACCCGTGTGAAACAACAGCTGACGGTCTTGGAGCGGCCGCCCACCGCCTCTGATAAGACCATTCAAGTTATAAATAGATTCACTTTGAAATGTTAAGATGTTCAGTGTCTATAATTAGAATATATACGGTTATGTTAAAGAAGCGGATCCGGGTGGGGGGGGGGGGGGGGGGGGAGGGATTTGGGTGAACGGTCCGGATCGACCCCCCCCCCCCTCCCCCCCCCCCCATTTTCAGCCGTCGCAACCTTTTTCTATTGTGCTATTTTTGTCCCCCCACCCTTTAAAGGACCTGTTTTTAGTTTTTGTTTTCTTTATTTTTCCTTGGTTCGCCCCCTTTTTATTAAATAAATAAGGGACCCGCTCCTATATTTGGAACGAGAATTGGAGTGCTCTTCATAAGACGACACGCGCGCGCACACACACACACATATATATATATATTCGTGACTTGATTTTTAAGCATGGGCCCCAAATCGGCAACCACACAGTTGAAACGTCTCGAGTTATCAATATAGCCTAATAATAATAATAACTGAATGATATTTTTAAGCATGGGCCCCAAATCGGCAACCACACAGTTGAAACGTCTCGAGTTATCAATATAACCTAATAATAATAATAACTGAATGATATATAATAACCTTTTGATAAACCGGGAGTGTTGTTAAAGCACACACTTATTTTCACAGTCTTTACGGTATCGTAATAAGGTAGGAGTTGCTCCTCTCTCTCTCTCTCTCTCTCTCTCTCACGGCGGCTTTATCAAGGAATTGATAAGGGTTGCCTGAATTTAAAACTCAGTCGAGTGGGAGGGGGAAACTCTTGGCAAGAGAAGGGACCTGTTATATGTAAGTCTTGGACCCTCTGCATTGTAATAAGGCTGAGTGAAATGGCCTCGTAATCTTCTGTTGTAAAACATTCACAATAATTGATTTCTGAGGTTCATCACGGCTTGGGCATGGCCTGGTTCGAAGACAAGACCGTGGCCTTGTTCATAGTTTCTGCAGGGGGACGATTGGAAAACAAGCCTAAAGATTTAATTTGGCAAACAAAAAAAAAAAACACGGCAGAGTCAGTCCAAAATATGTTGGTAGGATGTTATTACAAGTGCATCATCAGCGAGGGTTGACTGGGCTGTTTTCTGGTTGGTCAGTGTTAAAAACAAAAACCATGAAGGCCTATAGTCAAAGAGATATCAGCCATAGGTGACAATAGGCATATAAATTTTACACTTTTCATTTATTTTTTCTTTGCATAAAATGGTTAATAGTGGCCCATAGATCATGAATCCAGGTGATACCACGTTGTCACCCTTGGGCATATTTGGATCCAAAATGGCGTCTGTATATATTTAAACTATTCATAGTATGGATGAAAATGAAGCTTTTACCCAGTGTGATTACAATTTAATTTCATAACATAGTTACTGGAGGTTCATAGATCATGAATGTGGCGTGAGGAATTATTGGTTTGGCGCCAAAATCCAACATGGCAGCTATATGAAATCCGCTAAACAGCATGCGGCGGGCGAAATTTATCTTTAAAACGGTTCACTTAGTCCTGTAAGATAAAAAAAGTGAGTGATTTTCAAGAGAAGTTGTTACTTCTTTTGACAATTAATTATTTAATATAGATGGCTATCAAACAAAATAGCGATTTTAAAAAAAATACCATAAAGACTGACAAAATTTGAAAGAATTCTTTTGTAAATATAAAGAGATACTAACTTGAGATACTAACACATATAAAAGTGACATGGTGAACGTTTCGCGAGAACAACATGCACATTCGCACCAAATCATACATATATGTGCCACACGGACCAGTGTTGGTGGCATTTTTATATATGAAGAAAAGCGGCGTAAAATCTTGATCATGGGTACTTGCCGACTTTCCTATGGGGAATGACTTGTCCCCCTGAGGGTGATCGAGTATCACAAACCTTATTTTTTAAGCCCAGGGATAATCAATTTTAATGGTTTTTTTAATGTAATTATTATTTAAAAATAGCCGTTTATATATCCAGCCACGTCAAAGTGTCATTTGCGGGTCCACGAACGTGATTACTCAAGTTCGTGACACAAAAAATTCTTTAAAATCTTAATTGTTGTATTGTTATAATTAAATAAATACTATTTTACTCTTTTAAACTGTATAAATAGTTTTATGATTCCTTGTATTTAACTGCCTGCATGAATAAAAGACTCATGAGTGTTATAAAAAACAGTTTCGCTATTTTCGTCATTGAGATCATATTTTTCGATTTTATACAGTGTTACTTATAAAGGTATTAGGAAATAAACATAGCATATATTTATGTCACAAATACTGTAATTACTGTGTTTTTGCGAGGCGGGGATGCTTAATTTTCTTTTCACATTGAGTGAAAGGAAGCAAGGTTCGCCGCTATATAATATTTCTTAGAAATAAGCCATTAAGGTCTGTACACAATAAAACTGGTGGCTTAATTCCAATACAATATAACATACCAGTTTAACTTAACCCTTTCGAATCTTAATATTAATCATTGGTACAACGATAATGTATAAAAAAATATATTAATCCATCACCATGAATTTTTTATACCGTGTCCATACTGCTGCATCTTCATTGGCCTTATTAAGACCATGTATGCTAACAACAAAAACTGCAAGCCCATGTGTGTGCAACAAAAGAATTATAAACCATGTGTGCCAGATCAATTAAAATCATTATGTTTTGATAAAATTTACAATAATTTTTACTTTGGTGCTTTACATGCTATATAAATATATGATATAGGCCTATGCGGTTGGGATTCACTCACATATGTATATACACAACCTCCACTGTGACTGCACACAATCGAATAGAAAATCCGTTCTTATAAGTATGTTTGTATTCGTAGGACGACACTTTGTACAAAATACAAGTACTGAAGCCGTCTGGTGATCAGCTTAGTTCATAATACTACGACCTTACTAATATTATACTAAATTGCTAAGCCCGTAGGTTCCTGGACTCAGTTTGCTGGACGTACTTATAGCTGATCGCCCAGAAGCCGAGAACCTAAACGAAACAGCAAAAGCCAGAGGCTAATCTGTGTGCAAAATGGTCTCGGTTACAACCAAATTTGTATTTTCGGTGTAAGCTTTAATCCCGAATATACGGTGGTTGATTTAGGACACAGAAAAAAAACATTTATCTCGAGATCTCGACATAACATCTCGAGATCTCGACATAAAATTTCGCAAAAAAAATTTAGGAAGCAAATAAATATATCTCGCAAAAAAAAAAAGAAATTTAGGAAGCAAAAAAATATATATATATATCGCCAAAAAAATTTAGGAAGCAAAAAATATATATATATATATCTTGCAAAAAAAATTTTGAGGAAGCAAAAAATATATATATTTCGAGATCTCAAGATTACATCATGATTTTCCTTCGGCAAAATGCTTTGCTTTGGTCACTATTCACCTGCCTTATTTATAGAATTTTTGTGATACCGGCTAACTCTGCATAAACATATTAAAGAAGTGAAGGTAATCCTTGTTCGGAAAGGTTCTTATATCGCCACTTTGACGAATAAACATTTTATCTACAGGCTACTTGTACACAAGGTACTAGAGCCAGTGTTAATATACAGATAAAAACATGTAACCGAGTTATTGAAAGATCCCTACTTGACGTTCGTTAGAGCATAAGTAGCAATGCAATATTTGTCATTTACAAAACTCTGTACTCTCTGAATTGAAGCCAGATGTTTCTGCCGATAGTCTTTCTATTATACGATCGGTGGCCATTTTTGCACCCCCCCCCCCCCCCGACCCCGACCCATGTTATAAACACGTGTATATATGCCTTTACCCCATGGGATTGGCTCATTTTTTATGAAAGGTTTAATAGATTATGTTTATTTGACAGACGTCAGATATATATTTTAACTTTGTTTTCCTTTACGTCAATAAAGCATTGAATGGTTCGTACAACGCCCACGTGGACTTATTTATTTTTTTGTTCATTCTTAATTTCTTTTTGCGAGATATATTTTTTTTTTACCTCCTTAATTTTTTTTGCGAAATTTTATGTGGAGATCTCGAGATCTAGTCACTATTTGTCAACTACGGGTTTGGCTGACCCCTACCCCAGTTACATAATCCTCCTGCCCCTAGCACAGCGATTGCGCAGAACGGAGCGGTGCCGGCTTGCTGAGGCAAGAAGCAGCTTGTGTCTCTCCCGGGGGTAAACGTGCTGCATATCCTTAAATGCCATTCATTGAAGTTTTTAAAGGGAAAATATCATAATATTTACACTGAATCGGTAAGTTTGAACTATATGGCATAAATTATCTTTAACGTGTATATTTTCAAAATGTGCGCAATCAGTAAACAAAAAAAGCACCGAAAAATGAGTATTCATTACCATGCATTATAGATAACTCTTTTATCCTGAACCTAGCTGAAAGTCACTGTCCCGCACGGTGCCGCGAAGTCAAGATGTCACACCTCTAGCGATGTGAATATGCTTTTTTTTTTTTAATATTTTTTTTGTCGGAGGTAACCGCCTCCATTTTTTTAATGCTGCCTTAACTAAGTATATGTACATCTGCAGACTTCCATACCGGTTTCGGACTACGTGACAGGGCAGTATCACACGCTTCCTCTCATTTTATATCCTGGCGTTAACCAGGCCCGGTGACTACTGCACCTGCGGGCCCTGGGTTTGTAATCATACCACCGGAACCCCCGAAAGGCGCACTCGTTTGTGAGTGAAACACGGCCGTTGGGCACGACCTTCCCATTAAGCCTGCAGAGCGCTCACCCTGGGTGGGGGCCGACCGTGAAAAACCTCACCGCCTCGGCTGAGATTCGAACTCACGATCTCCCGGCTTTGAGTCCTGCGCTCTACCCCTGAGCCACAGAAGCCGGTATGTGAATATGCTTCCACATATTCAGTACTTCTTGTTACGCGTTTAAATAAAGTCCTCGGTCTGATCCTGGAAGCGCTCACAACAGGTTTAAATTGCCAGATTACCTGTCCGTCGGCATAATGCGATTCTTGCTCTGAAATCGGCTACACCGTGGCCTCATAGCTGTCTAGACTCTTGATGCACGAAGACCGGCCCCTGGACTGCAGATATCGTCAGGCTACACGAACTGGCGCGCTGATCGGGCGCTTGTGAATTTCGTCTTAATCACGTCCTATATATGCTTGCTGACGTCACAAGCCTGACCGTCTTCTGGCAAATCACCACTTCCTATTATGCCGACTGCCAATTATTACATGAATCTTAATATGGACACGCTTCCAGAGACAAAACTCTAAGAAAACTAAACTAGACAGGTGCTGATCCTTAAGTCTACAATAAATAATCGTTACTATAGAGACCGCCAAACAGAGACGGCTCCCACGGAATTAATCTGTACCGCCTATAAATTAGATGGACACAAGCCAAAGCAGTTTGGCGTTGGAACTTCTAACTTATCATCTAGGGAGTTCCTATAGTAAAATCTTATTGGAAACCTTTAATTCAGTTACTGTTAATATTTTCTAAAGATTATGGGCTAAAAGACATGAATCTGTGCATTCTGGAAGTCATTCTTCCCAATGTTCAAGGTTCCTTAACAATTTTTTTTCACCAAATCATGACATCAATAATTAATATATGCATCACATGCATGTCAAATTCATGGGTCACTTGATAAACTTGGTCATCTTAGTAAATCAGTGAATATGCTTTTAATAACTTTGTTATCATAACAGGTATGATATGGATAATATGGACAGAGATGTTATTTGAATGTCCTTACTGCAAGACCATTTAAGCGTGTGTATACGAGTGACAGCTTAAATTTAGCTTTATGGTTGAACATATTTTAATAAGAATATTATTTGAGGCTGCTGATATTATAAGAAAAACGCATTTTGAATTACAGTAAATTACAGAATTACATGTTAAATAGCATATTAATGAGTGGGAATCAGTACACAGAGTCGAGTCATGTAAATAAGTATGCAAAAGAAAAAGATTGTACAAGGTTTTCTCATCAGTTAATGTGTGAAATTTTTTACCCTGAATGTTAGAAAATACATGTATTTCTTATAGAAAGTTCAATAAGTACATGAAGTTACCGGGTGAATTATGAATTTTACTAAATGTTTTAGGAAATACGTGTATATCCTTAACACGTACTACCTTACTTTCCTGATTTCAAACACATTTTCCTTTTCGCTGTAGATGCATCCTATCATCATATAAAACTTTCAATCAGTGACTTCGGTTTTGAAATTTATGGGGAACATTTAACCTGTGATATGGTGCATATATATCGGTCGCACACAATAATAAATGCGTGCGCACGAGATAAATTCGCATGGGATTAAGACTGAAGCCGGTCCATCACGCTGTGCCATTTTTGCTTTTTCGCTTATATTATATTATATTTTATTATATTATATTATATATATATATATATATATATATATATATATATATATATAAGCATTTTTTGACTATTAATTATATTGACTAAAATTGTAACTAGATTGTACATGAGAATATGAATTAAAATTAAAAAAACGTAATTTCTAAATCAGTCTTATAAAATATAATTAACTATGAGAACATTAATGTTCTGACTAATTACTTCCTGCACTAAAAAGTGCATGTAATACCCTTGACTTGACAAGTAATAATATAAATCTCGATTGAAAAACTTGGTCATAATACAGTTGTTGTCATTATAATGGGGAAAACCCCCGTATATATTCACGGTTTTCATTTGCCTGAATATTACACATCAGTTATTTTTTCACTGAGTTCTTGATACTTGCACTCGTATTTTTGACTGGATGTCAACAGGTGAAGTATTCCATTTTTTGATAATACCTATATGAAAAAGAAATTCTGATTACCTACTGCACGAAGTCTGGGTAATTTAATTACATGTTGGATTATCTTATTGTACACACACACACACACACACACACACACACACACACACATATATATATATATATATATATATATATATATATATATATATGCAAGTGTATAGACCCAGTTCTGGCCATCTAGTATATATAAATACTACACACTATACATGTGTGTGTGTGTGTGTGTGTGTGTGTGTGTGTGTGTGTGTGTGTCGAGGCCCAGATTAGAATCTGGTCTAGTTTAAAACTTGGCTGGTCCAGATTGCAATATTTTTGCTGGCCCAGTTTTAAACTGCAAGGACAAGATTCTAATCTGGGCCTCGACATAAATAAATAAATAAATATATATATATATATATATATATATATATATATACACACTACTGAGCCACAACTTGGTCTAATGTATGTGATTAATTTAAATTTTCAAACTTCTCTTGCAGATTGAATGGCGCAGACCCATGAACAATGTTGTCTGCCTACATGTGATATAATTTCATGAGTAACCCGATTTTCCGCTTTCACAACCATCCCATTTCACAAATTTCATCAAATCTATATATGTGACCTATCTTTATTCGGTTAATACTAGTATACGATCATTTTGTTCTGCATGGCAGGGTCTGTAGGTTTAATAAACTACCAGCTGCTGCATGCAGGGATGCTTCATGGCGTGTTCTGATTGCTTGGCCTTTCCCAGAAAGCCAACAAACTGGTGGCAAAAACCTGTATTGTAGATCTTTCCCATCCCTCACATCACACGATATGTTCAGAGCGCAATCCTGGTCCAGATTAAGCCCACGGTCCCAGGCCCAGATAAGCGAACCTGGGTCCACATTTTCACCGACCGTCTCCCTAAAGCGCGGCAAGCGCTCCTCAGAACGCGGTGACTGACAGCTCACCTCTTCTGTCTCACCTGACCAACTCAGGTGCTGAAATTGGCACGAAACTTCAAGATTGAAAAGGAAAGTACAAGCTAGGTATGTATGACGGATTGCTTTTATTTCGATCTTTGAGCTTTAAGATTGTATTATGTTTAAACCTCATCAGTTACTGCATGCATGGTATTTGGAACCTGTGAGTTGTTGTAGCCTATTTCCAACAGCGCGCGTATCGATATGCTTGATAAAAACATGTAGACGAAAACATTGGCCTACATAATGCAAGCTCGAAGACGTTGCTCTCAAACATATAATGTTACATGTTAGTTATGAAAGTTTCTGCTTATTCCTGTACTCAGCAGTACATATCGTCATTATCATATGTATATGTATAAATGTATATGCAATCGTATACACACATACATAGAATATATATATATATATATATATATTTATATATATATATATATATATATATATATATGCATATATATATATATATATTTTTTTTAGTATATATATATAAATAAATGTGTGTGTCTGTATGCATATGACAAAATACAGAAAATCCTTGCAAGTGAGATAGCTTAAAATATATTTCATGTATAATTTTCATGCTGGACATGCATATAGATATGGGTGGGAGGAAAAGTTATTTAGAACAGTGTCATGACTTTTCCAATATCCATTGTTCATTAACTGAAAAAAAATCCCTTAACCTTTCATAAAAATAGACCAGAAAATGCCAGTCCTATTGCACATAAGCTGTAAATGTTGCCTATAACATGTGGGTGCCCCATCAAAATTAT
Organism: Sipunculus nudus; assembly: GCA_026874595.1. Taxonomy (NCBI): domain Eukaryota; kingdom Metazoa; phylum Annelida; class Sipuncula; order Golfingiida; family Sipunculidae; genus Sipunculus; species Sipunculus nudus. The sequence goes on from CM049308.1 coordinate 5,650,759, forward strand.
CCAAACACATAAAACATGTACACATGTTGCAAGTCAGTCAAACCAGAGTTTTGCAAAGGGCATTTTGCTCATCAGTGAGTCAAGATCTTTAAACTTCTGCACATATGTAACCTTAAATGACATTGTTTTTAGCTCCGCTGGCCGAAAGTCATCTGAGCTGCAAGGGATGGTCCTCTGTCCATCCGTTAAAAGGGCACATTTTGAAACCATTAATTAGATCTGCAAATCCAAAGTGTGACATACAGTTAGAACTAGAAGTTCTCCTAGCAAACCAGAAACTGGGTCACTGTGGCTTTTTTCTTTTGAGAAGTTAAGAAACCTCCGTTTCCCATTTAATACATATTGTTACACTTAAAAAGAGTACCTTCTACTGAAACATCTGGTGTTGTTTTGTTTATCTTTTGCATAGTTGTTCCTCTGTATATTTTCTATGTAATTTTCAGAAATTAGGTCAATATTGCATTATTAGCTCGGCTGACTATAAGTCATCTGAGCTATAGTGGTAGTCCTTAGTCCATCGTCCGGCCATCCATCCATTAACAGGGCACATTTTGAAACCTTTGGACCTACAAAATCAAAATTTTGCATACAATTTGATGTCCCCATAATCTCTTACCATACAGAAAATTGAATCACTTGGACTTTGTTTATTTGAGATATTAAGGAAAAACCTTTGTTTTCCATTAAAAACCCATTGATACACTTCAAGACTTCCTAATATCAAAACCACTGATCTGTTTTTTATCATATTTAGTATGCATATTCTTCAATACATTTTCTGTGTACATACCGAAAATCTGTATTGCATTATGTGTTGAAGTTATGGGCCCAAACATAATGCACATTGTAATTAATCAAGAAGTATATTTACTCACTTAACATAAGAATTGCTGAAGCTAGAGATTTTTTTTCAGGGATATAACTTTATTTAATCAACATTGGATCTGAATTTTGCAAATTTTATGCAAATTTTATAAGTTATTAGCATAAATATAAAATCAGGTCTTTAAATTTTGACTAAATTTGACCATAGCATATTTTTTTCCTGTAAGTATATTCAATTTTTTTGCAGCAGGTACACATAATTAATAAATCTGTTCATTGCTGAAATTTGAAAATAGAGCTAAAAAATTAGGCTAGAAAACATTTTTTTTCAGGGGCCCATTGTATTGGGCTCATTGTCATGCAAGGTCCAGGCTTCTTACTTTTGGTCACAACAGCCCTGCCTGGGTAACTTTATTAGTGATGGAATACTGGTTCTGTAACATCTGAAATAGACACTAACAAACCCTTATTAGTTATGGGTGATTTCAATATTGACGTAACTAAAACCATGAATAATACAAATATGTCATCGATGTGTCAACTACTGAACTGTCCCCAACTTGTCAAGAGCCTACCAATTATCATGGTAATACTATAGACTTGATCTTCACAAACTGCTCACACACTATAGTTTCAACATTAGAAAACACATTTTTTAATCACAAAGTACTGTTTGGAAAATTCCCTTACTCATCAATTCATACCAAACATGACAACCACTTATAGCCTATTTTACATAAGCATCTAACTTAAAGTGTCTACTACTAATTCAAATATATCTTCATTCTTTCACATCAGTCATAATTATCAACCACACCTTTTATTACCTTTCCTCCCTACAGTAACATATGCCATATCTTTTGATGACCATATCTTCACATACCAGGTTACAATTATAATTAACATATCCAAGACACCATCCAAAGTGCTTTGTAAACTCCCTAGGTAAAGAAATAGGCATTAAAAATCTATACATGCAACTATGATCTCATTGGTATTCAATAACTTTATCTCAAACACAGTATTTTATATTTTTTCTTCAAATATATTCAGTTTTAAAAAATGGTGTGACCAACCATCCCTTTTTTCTGCAATTTTCCAGAAATATTTTCTTATAAATTCCTTATATCCAAGCCAGCAATGAGGTCAGTATAACCTAATTTATAACAATTATAGCCAAGAGTAATGTATTTATAAATGCATACTTAGCAAATTTTTAAGCCAGCTCTAACAAGCCCACATAAATAGAACCAATCACTATCTCAAATCCACAATAATTTCCTGACTTACCTAAAGTTCCATTTTAATCAGTAAAAATGCTCCTTAATTCCTGATTGTTGCTAAACAAATTTATACACAATTATTATGAAGGGGTCTAGGTAGAAGCGTCCTTGTTGTGGCCCTGGATATAACTGATTCTACCTGACAACAGATACAACACTCAATCTAGTAATATTTCTTTTTTATTACAAATGGGTCCAACATCTTGCTCACTCACTGGTACCTCTATCTTTTTTCAGCTGATCCTCATATATATTGATATAATCACATTTATTGGACCCAAGTCAGTGTTCTACATCCATATAAGTAAGGGGATCAAACATATTGCATTAAAAACACAGTAAACGTTTTCACTCACTTAACAAGATACATATATAAGCTAGAGATTTTCCTAACTTATAACTTTATTTAATCATAAATCATTTGTATACCCCACCCATAATATGATCAAAATCTAATACTTTTACTTTGACTGAGACCTATTTTTCTTGAGGATTAAAAACAATCTTGTCAACCAACCATCACCTATGTTTAAAGATATATTCTTTTATTTATTTCATTCTATTTCATATAATTATACCACTCAAAAGGCAAAATGTGATAGTATGTAGGTACTATTTACAATAGTATAATCTGTTTCAAATGTTTATTTTTTTCAGATATTAATATTGTTTTTCAAATTTAAATAATACAGTGAAACCTCGTTGTGTAAAAGTCGAAGGGACTGGTGAATTTACTTCGACACAACCAGAGTTCGAAACAACCGATGTTCATTATATCCAACCTTCTTCAGCCTCGATTATTATCAATAAATACTGCACATGTATAGGGCCTATATCATAAAGTTCTCACAAATGTTTTCATAAAAAACAACACAAATTTCATTTACATTTTTTATTTTTAATAAAAAACACATAAGTACCACCAAAATTAGTATTAGGTTAATCAAGAAAGTGAAATAAGAGCACATACATGTACGTGTATAAAAGCACCCAAATCAAAAAATGATTGGCTCAGATCATTATCAGTTCAACTATATCCTAGACACATCAAAGGTAAGGATTGGATTATGTTTGGTTTATCAATAACTTTTCTTTAATGCTTTGTCGGCGAGAGAAGGAAGGCATGTTCATGAGTGACTAATTGGCCAAACATGTAAACAACAGACTAGGTATGTCAGCCATCGCGCGTGATGAGTAAGATCCTAGCCTGTATTAATGGTGTAACTGGTCATCGCGGCCGTAGGTTTGATTGTTGGACTGTGCACAACTGTTGTCCAAACATTAAAGCGGCATGACCTTGAGTCGACAGAGCCATCGCGCTTGCTGAGTGAGAACCTGGGCGGTATTAATTAATTATGACTGGTCATCATTGCCCAATCATGATTGACGGGCCCTGCACAACTGTTATCCAATCATGACTTCGAGTTAAGCAATAGAAATATTAGCTGGGGACCAAGAAAAGACCTCGACACATCCGGTTATTCGACACATCGGACTTCGACACAAGTGGAGTTAAATTAGTAAGGTTTTAACTATTTTTTGCAGGGACCCCACATTCGACTTCGACACATGCTGGAATGCGACTTAACCGAGTTCGAGACAACGAGGTTTCACTGTATATCTCTACAATAACTTTACACTAGTCTGCATAATGTGATATTCATAACAAATACGCTTAAAATATTACCACAATTTACAATTGTAATCCAACTAAAAGATGGAATTATAATTTTTAAATTATTAATGTATCTATAGTAACATTTATTAACTTGAGAAAATATTAACTGTCATAAATAGATATCAGGATGCAATCTGAACATCTGTTCAAGATTTTCTGCCTCTGTAATATGAAAATTAAGCTGGTTCATTTGTTTTCCATCTCTCTGCCTTTTTTAAATATTTGATAATTGTAAATCTACTTGTGCTCCTTTTAGCACTGTTGTATTTCTCTAAATCTGTATGTATATGCATGGTACCAAACTGTGATCATTCTTCCACACACCCCTCCCATATAGTACTTGCACCTAAGTACTAGATATACACTCAGATCTATATATATATATATTATAGATTTATATTCACTAACTGCCTTCATGCTTCAGTTTAACATTAAGAAACACATGGTCGGTTCTCACAATATTGTCACAATAATCCTCAAACATATCAACCATCCATAACCTATTTTACCTGTACCTTCTCTCTTTATCTCCATATGATATTATTTTATATTTTTACCTTGAAGATCAACTTAAGCTGAGCACAGTGACCCATGGGTCCCTTGTTTCTTTTAAGTACATTTGATTTAATTTTCACAGCAGTTACAAAAAAGGATATAATCTGTTAAATTCTGAAATATGAAAATAAAAGCTTAACAGTTAGGCTAGTGATGTTTTAGAGGCTCTATTGTATTCATTTGCATTGTCAAGCTCCAGGCCACCCACTTCTGGTCACTGCAGCGGTGCCTGATGCAACACTGGTTGACAACCCCTGCTCTCACAGGTTTACAGTTATTCTCCTGTCTCCTCCCCCACCCCACACAGCCAAGTGTATTGCAATAATTGTTATTGTTTGATCTGTGTATCTTTAATTGTAAAGCTGTTTGTACTCTAATGTACAAAACTTTTTTTTGAAATAGCAATTCAAAGAGTAATCCAAAAGATGCCATATTGTGGTAATGTAGCATTTTAAAGAAATTAATTTTCTTTTAAATAATTTAAGCGTATTAAAATATTATTAAGCATCAGTAAGCATAATTTAATAATATTTGAGCCACTTCAAGGATAAATAAAGGGTGATTTAGAATTGTGTTATTTTTATATTTTTATTGTTTTTCAAATTTATAAAATATATTTTATAAAAAAATAAATGCAGCTATGTGCATAACGTGTTGTTACCTGATCAGATTAGCATTAAATGTTGGTGCAATTTAGAATTGTGAATCAACTTCTATATTCAGATATATATGTTATTCTGTTAATGTATAGTAATTTATAAACATGGAAAAAAATTTGATGTAAAAAATGAGGATCTAATGCAACCATTTATTCTTTATTTTTTCCTGCCTCAGTAGAATGGGAAATAAAGTAATATGCTTTGTTTTTCACTATCTCTGTCTGTTTTAAATATTTAAATTAAATTTCATTAAAATTAATTATCATATCCTGTATGTTTATGCATAGGTGTTGTAATTCCCATCCCCCCCCCCCATTGAGTCCTAGCACCTGAGCAATGGGGACATTGTTACCAGTCTGTTTTCTGTCAATTTTTAAATATTCAGTAATTGTAAATTAACTTTATTTCCTGTAAGCACTGTTGAATTAAGTTTCAATCCTGTATGTATATACAGAGGTATTGTTACTCAATTGCTGAATGCAGATTGTTAAGATGACTTCATGTTGATAAGATCTGTAGCGCTGTATCATGTTTTAACTCGGCTACCTTCAGCAATATGAGGATCTTCTTTTTCTAAGTGGACTGACTCCAGGTGTGTTGATCAATGTTTGATTTCTTTAAGGTACTTTACTTATCTCTACCTTATTGCCTTAGTAACCAGCAGCAAAATGAGCAAAATCCATTGATTGAGATGCTGTATGGAAGCAGTCATACTACAACCTGCTAGATTTTCACCATGGCAACCAGTTGTGTCAAGACTGAGTTTTTTCATTCCCCATGTACTGCATAGAAGTCCTTGGATCATACATCTTGGAATGTCATTGATATGGTCTGACAATGATTTTGTCCTCATTTGCAAGATTACATTTGACCTTTAGTTCAAGATGTTTTTTTGGTATGCATAAAAGAGTCTTTTGTTTCATTTGGAGTAGGTTATTTTATATTTCCACAACATTTTCTGATTTTCCTAGTTGTTGTTCATTATAGTGACAAGTTAAATAGGGTTTAAGGTAAAAAAAAAGTTTGGTTCTCAGGCACTTTTTTTCAGAAATCAGTCGGGGGAGGGGTGCATTTTAAACCTTTTTTTGTATGTTTTGATAAAAAATGTCATATGATCAGAGGAAAGCATAATTATAATATAATTATTTTGCTAAACAGGTAAAAGCACTACATAACAAAAGAAATCCTGCAAAATTGTATTATTTTATCTTCTTCAAAGAAATGTCCATGTGGCTGGACTTAAATATTGGTAAATTTCTAATTTTTTTTTTTTTGGGGGGGGGGGGTTTAAAATTAATGCCTGATAAACATACCTTTTATTTTTTGGGTCTTACTTATTAAACAGCTATAAATGCAGTGACTCCTTTGTCACCTTTCCTTTACATTTTCTTTAAAATTTCCAAATTATTGATGACCTTCTTGTAATAGAGTTCTCTTGTTTCATTTAAGGTCCTTTGAGTGTTTGCAACTATGCATTAACACAATTTCAGTTTTTAGCTCAGCTGACTGTAAGTCATCTGAGCTAAAGTCGTGGTCCTTTGTCCGTCGTCCGTCCGTCCGGCCGTCCGTCCGTCCGTTAACAGGGCACGTTTTAAAACCGTTGGACCTACGAATCCAAATTCTGCATACCATTAGATGTCCCGAAAATCTCCTACCATACCGAAAATTGGGTCATTAGAACTTTGTTCCTTCGAGATATTAAGGAAAAACCTCCGTTTTCCATAAAAAAGCAATTGTTACACTTCAAGTCTGCCTAATATCAAAACCACTGATCTGTTTTTGATCATATTTAGTATTCATATTCTTCCATACATTTTCTGTGCACATACCAAAAATTAGGTCAGTATTGGGTATTATTTTGAAATTATAGGTCCAAATATAATACAATATTTAAAAAATCAGGAAATATATTTGCTCATTTAACATGAGAATTGCTGAAGCTGAAGACTTTTTTTCAGGAATATAACTTTATTTAATCAAGATTCAATTGTTTGCCCAAAATTAGATCTGAATTTTGCAAATTTTTCAAGTTATTAGCATAAATAAAAAATCAATACCTTAAATTTTGTCCAGCTTTGGCAGTGGCACGTTTTTTCCCTGTAAGCACTGTTGATTTAATTTTCACAGCATATATACATAAGGATTTAATCTTTTAAAATCTGAAATTTCAAAGAAATTGTTTGAAAAGAGTAGCTTTCATTCAAGTTTTCATACACCATGTCAAGTGTTGTTTACATCTGGCCCACCTAATAGTACAGCCTTCACTTGCATTATGTAACCCACCCCAGGCAGCTTGCCTTGACCCAGCTTGGCCACTACTAGCAGGCTTCTCCTCTGCCCTGCACTCAACCCCCCCCCCCCCCCCCCCCCCCCAGCTGGTGCATAAACTAGATGAATGTTATAACTTTCTGTATTTTATTTTATTCTTGGACATGCTACATTTTAGATTTTGTATTGTACCACCAGGGTTACAATGATTAAAGTGCACATTTAATTGTTTCCACAAAGTGATGTATTGCTATGAAAGTGTGGATGTTCATCAGATAAGTAATGCTTTACTTCAGAAGAGTAAAACTTCACCAGGTGTAAAATTGACTATTAATTCCAGTTATTAATTATAGCTGAGATTGTAATTAGCATAATGATATTGTTTGTCCCTCATTCAACCAACAGTGTGTATACTTTATTTGAAAAGATGTTTTTATTTTATCAAATTTACTGAATCTTTTATTTTATTTCGGTGAATAAAATTAAGCATGTCCTGAGAACTCCAATGTGCATTACTTTTTAAAAGGGATTCCAGGAATAATTTTGTAGATGCCATGTTGTGGCATTATTTTCTTTTACATTTAGTTTAAACATTTGATTTAAAAATAATAAAATATATGTGTATGCATAATATGACCCAATGTGAGCTACAATCTGGATATGTAATGATTGCAACTTAGAATTCTAATATTTTAACTTATATTTTCACTGTTATATTACAAATTTATAACACTTGTAAATAAAAAAAATTAATCAGATAAAAACTTTTATTGAAAAAAGTGGATATGCTTAAAAAAAATAGGCTTATATATTAACTTAAATGCATTATTCCCTTGAAAGTGAAATGATGGTATTAGTCCATTCTGTCCACTTGCCTGTCTGTCTGTAAATTTTTCATATGCATCACAGTATCTCAAAACTTTTACTGTTTTTTTTTTCATGACAGTCTTGTCAGAGTATTAGTTTGCAATCATATATTGAGAACTTTACCATAACCAAGTAGGAGGGCCCTTTCCTCTTCGCTTCTCATATGCTTATATAAATATAAAACATTACAATAAAATATTTTTCATATTTTGCATTTGCTAAAATTTCAAACTTTTGTCATGACCCATGGGTCCTTTGTTTATATTCTGGATTCTCAACATCATTGTTTGGCTAAAACTGAATAAATACCAGACATGGTGCAAATACTTTGCAAATGTATATGAATATGAATATGAATATGTACTCCATTATAAAATTTCTTGCATAAGAATGGGAATTCAGGTAAAAATGAAAGTATTTGAATACCAGTGCAAATACTTTCAAAATGTATTCATGAATGCACATATTCTATAATATTATTTTAATAATTATTTCAGTTATGTTTTATTTCAAAAATCATATGATTCTCTTATTATTTTTAATAAAAATTATATTGGCACAATATTTGTTATTAAATTTTAATAAATAGTTAAACTCTTTTATAATATGTGCTGCTTATAAGTTATATGGCCAAGTCAAAATCTGTGTGACAATAGCACTCCATTTGTTAATAAAATAAATGAAATCAATCCTCTTCCCTGTCTCCAAATAAACTATCAAAATCATACATAAGCTAAACACCAACAACTCATAATAAAGCTTATATTTATTACCACACAAAACCAGCATATGCCTTTTTCCCAAATCATATTTTTTGTCATATATAACAGCTGAGCGCCGTGACCCATGGGTCCCTTGTTCTTTATATTTAAAAAACCATCTTTCTGTGACTCCTGTACATGTGTTCTCTACATCATGGTTAATGGAAACGGTGCCTCTAGGATTTCAAAACTTTTATTTTATATTGTATTTAAGCTTATAATGCCCATTAAAATACCTTTTTATTTTTCTTTACAAGTCTTATAATTATATGCAGGCAAAAACTAAAAAAACTTCTTTGAGAACTTATGTTCACAACTGCATATGTTAAAATTAAAAAAAATATAAAAACCAATAACCCCGGAAAAATATCAGTTTAAGAAAATATAAACTAAGTTACTGATACATTGTTTTAATTCTTAAAAAAGTCAACTATTTGGAAATCCCAAAGGTAACATTACAGAAATTATAGGTACAAGAGGCTGAAACATTGAATACACATTCACCTTTAACTGTTGTAAGACCTTAAAATGCCTTTACAAAACCATGAGTCAGTGTATATATATATTTATATGTATATGCCATAAACAGCACAGATGTTGGTTTACATGTAAGTGAAGCAACTGCACTCATACCCCTTTCACATGGCAAATGCAAATATCACATGGCAAGTTGTTGTTATATTAATCTTGGTGACTTTAAGGAGGAAGTACTTGAAACCTTAACAGCCAGTTCTATCCTAGTGTGTCAAACGTCTGCCATATGTCCAACAAGGGCAGACAGAGATGCACAAGGGGCACATGTATCTCTGTCTCCATGCTCTTCTCTCTCTATGTCATTATGTCTTGAATTCCAATCCTTATATACATATTAAAATGGTCATTATCTCTTTGATAACTAATCAACTAGAATGCTTTGATTAACTGCAATTGCATAAGTGTTAACATCTCTCAGCCTGACTGGCACTAAACGGAGGTGTGATTTTCATTAAAAGATTCAATTGCCATTCCCTGAACTGAAATTCTAAATAGCTCTGACCTAAGTGTCATCTTGCCTGAACATAGTTAGGTCTTCACTGAACTGCTAATTATATCTAAAAGTGATTAACCATTTAGAGACTGATTCTAAATTACAAAGAATGTACACTTTCAAACATTTACCACCAAGTAATAAATTGGTTCTAACACCTCTGTCATATATGGTCCTTCTCTCCTTAAGTTTTGTCCTTGAACCTTAAAAATTTGTAATTCTGTTATAACTATAACTATATTTATTTCATATAGCACAATTTTTACACATATGTTTCAAATGCGCTTTAAAACTAAAACATCATAATTAAATAGAACCACATTTTTACTAAGTTATCAGTGACACTAAAAAGTTAAAATAGTTATATCAGTAAAAATATTATAAAAATATTTACCTTTAGTATTTTCTAAAAAGGTAAGTTTTAATGTCCTTCTTAAATTGTTCAAAATGTGATATTGCTTTCAGTTCATCTGGAATGCTATTCCATGGCTCTGAACCACAAACACTGAAAGATCGCGAAGCAAATGTTTTCCGTTTTGTCGAGGGTACTACGAGCCTTCTTACACCCCTGTCAGATCTAAGCCCTAATCTGCCTGGTTTCTATCAATTTCTTTAAGCTAATCTGGTGCAGTTCCTTCTAAACATTTGAAAACAACGGTCAAGACTTTATGTTCTATGCAAGGTATAACCAGTGTAATGCCCTACGAGCTTCAGTTGGATTTTCGTATGTTAACTTGATTAATACTAATTTTTCTGCAATGTTTTGCACACATTGTAGCTTTTCAATTTATCTTTCTGGTAGGCCAAATAAGATTCCATTGCAATAGTCAAGATGAGACAGGACTAGTCCACAAACTAATGTGTGAGTTGCTTCCATAGTGAGTTTGGATCTGATCTGCTCATTTCTATGAATATTATGCATTGCAGTTCTACATTTCACTAAATGTGATGTTTGAAATTTAGCTGCTTGTCCAGCCAAGCTCCCAAATATTTAATAGTATCTGAAAGTTCAATGTGTTCTCCATTTACATTTTGCAGAGATGATGTGCACTATGATAATGTCCATTGATACCAAACATAACGAATTCTGTCTTGGAACTACGCCCCCTTCTAAAAAAAAACTGGTCTTGAATTAATGTCTTCAAATTACAGACCTGTGAGTAATCTACCATTTTTATCAAAGGTACTCGGGAAAGCAGCCTTGTCTGAATTTAATCAACATACTAAGAGACAAGAATTAATGCCAGATTATCAGTCAGCATACAGAGCAAATTACTCGTGTGAAACTGCACTAATCAAACTGACTAACAACATATTATGGGAGAAGGAATGTCAGGAAACCACAGCAATGATGGCAATAGATCTGTCAGCCTCCTTTGACACGGTTCATCACTAAATTTTATTGTAAGTGCTATACAATAAATTCGGTATAAATAGAAAAGTTCTGGAATGGTTTGACAATTACCTAAGACCCAGATGATGTTAAGTGAAAACAAGTGAGAAATTTTCAAGGAATATGGACCAACCAAGGAAGTTGTGCAGGGCCAATCCTTTACCTGGCGTGTGCCAGTACAATACAGGAAGTTATTACAGGAGACATCCAACTTCATGGATATGCAGATGACCATGCCATTAAGTGTTCATTCAGTGCTAATAATTGTCAATCAGAGAACGCCACCATCCGAAAACTGGAAACTTGTGCGAAAGAAATTAAAACATGGATGGACTCCAACAACTAAAAAATGAATAATTCTATTAAGTATAAAGACACAAATATATAATTGTCTTCTTACTATAAATTGGAAAATGATCTAATCTTCATCATAATAGTTAATAGTGCTATACTTTCAGATAGAGCTTATTGCCTTCAATAGATTTCAATAGACTAATAAGTTATTATATAGGAAGATGAGTCTCAGTCATATAAACAGAATTATGGAAACCCTGCATCTGATATAATATGATAAACTTTGTAAAACTTCATTCAGTTATATCATAGCCTAAATTGCCGGTATCTTAATCAACAGAACCTAGCTTACAAAAGAACCTTTCAAGTCTTAGCTGGTATTGCAAGATACAATTAACTATTATAGTCCTTTCTTAAAGAACATACCATTATCCTTGTCTCAAGATACATAAATTTTAACCTTTGATCTGATGTGATATAACATATGTAAGCCATATAAACTTCAAACATTTACCACTGGTAATAAATTTATTCTTACACCTTTGGTACAGATCTTGATCTGCAAAACTAAGCTTGCAAGAGACACTTCCTGTCTCTGCTGGTTGGAAAGTATGAACTGATGTCTTAATAACTTCAGCGGCATACTATTAACATTACCTTATGATACACACTTTTCCCTTAGTCTTATGTAATATCATAACATATTTATATATACGTATATAGACATATAAACTTCATACATTTACTTTAAGGGTACACACCTTGATGAACAAAACAAAGCATACAAGAATGTCTAAGCTGTTTTCCAAGATGCAGAGGCATATGACATTTTCTTTCAGTGATAAATGAATACTTATGGAAAATGGTGGCCATGCATGCCAGGTTGGCTATAATAACGAGTATGAATTTAGTTCTTAATCTTGCTAGCATAATTTTTCCTAAAATGACTGGATTTAAATACTATGTAGTTATTAACTGTCCCTTTATGAATATCATGAGAAAAATAAATGAATGAACATTATACCAATATATCCCCCACTGTATCAGTATATATGAAAGCTTATAATTGTATTGGATTTATCATAAACATGTGGATAAGAAAACTTGTAAAAAGGAGTTTATCTTTAAAACATTAAATGCTCTTGATAATGAATAAACTATGAATTAATATACAGGAATCAATCAATGACCAAACATTTACCTTCAAAATTATTATCTTGGCTGTTTCCATTCTGGTATATTAATTGTCTATTTTAACTTTTTTTTTATTAACTTATTGTCCAAAAATAATGAAAATACTAGTTATTTGTAATCATCTTGCTTCTTCTTGGTTCCTCTGCTGTATGGTTGGGTTTTTCTTTGGATGTCCATCTTTTGGTAGATTTAATTGTCCTTGGTTCCTCTGCTGTATGGTTGGGTTTTTCTTTGGATGTCCATCTTTTGTTAGATTTAATTGTTCTCAGTTCCTCTGCTGCATGGTTGGGTTTTTCTTTGGATGTCCATCTTTTGTTAGATTTAATTGTTCTCAGTTCCTCTGCTGCATGGTTGGGTTTTTCTTTGGATGTCCATCTTTTGTTAGATTTAATTGTTCTCAGTTCCTCTGCTGCATGGTTGGGTTTTTCTTTGGATGTCCATCTTTTGTTAGATTTAATTGTTCTCAGTTCCTCTGCTGCATGGTTGGGTTTTTCTTTGGATGTCCATCTTTTGTTAGATTTAATTGTTCTCAGTTCCTCTGCTGCATGGTTGGGTTTTTCTTTGGATGTCCATCTTTTGTTAGATTTAATTGTCCTTGGTTCCTCTGCTGTATGGTTGGGTTTTTCTTTGGATGTCCATCTTTTGTTAGATTTAATTGTTCTCAGTTCCTCTGCTGTATGGTTGGGTTTTTCTTTGGATGTCCATCTTTTGTTAGATTTAATTGTTCTCAGTTCCTCTGCTGCATGGTTGGGTTTTTCTTTGGATGTCCATCTTTTGTTAGATTTAATTGTTCTCAGTTCCTCTGCTGTATGGTTGGGTTTTTCTTTGGATTTCCATCTTTTGTTAGATTTAATTGTTCTCAGTTCCTCTGCTGTATGGTTGGGTTTTTCTTTGGATGTCCATCTTTTGTTAGATTTAATTGTTCTCAGTTCCTCTGCTGCATGGCTGGGTTTTTCTTTGGATGTCCATCTTTTGGTAGATTTAATTGTTCTCAGTTCCTCTGCTGTATGGTTGGGTTTTTCTTTGGATGTCCATCTTTTGGTAGATTTAATTGTTCTCAGTTCCTCTGCTGCATGGTTGGGTTTTTCTTTGGATGTCCATCTTTTGGTAGATTTAATTGTTCTCAGTTCCTCTGCTGCATGGTTGGGTTTTTCTTTGGATGTCCATCTTTTGTTAGATTTAATTGTTCTCAGTTCCTCTGCTGCATGGTTGGGTTTTTCTTTGGATGTCCATCTTTTGGTAGATTTAATTGTCCTTAGTTCCTCTGCTGTATGGTTGGGTTTTTCTTTGGATGTCCATCTTTTGTTAGATTTAATTGTTCTCAGTTCCTCTGCTGCATGGTTGGGTTTTTCTTTGGATGTCCATCTTTTGTTAGATTTAATTGTTCTCAGTTCCTCTGCTGTATGGTTGGGTTTTTCTTTGGATGTCCATCTTTTGTTAGATTTAATTGTTCTCAGTTCCTCTGCTGCATGGTTGGGTTTTTCTTTGGATGTCCATCTTTTGGTAGATTTAATTGTCCTTGGTTCCTCTGCTGTATGGTTGGGTTTTTCTTTGGATGTCCATCTTTTGTTAGATTTAATTGTTCTCAGTTCCTCTGCTGCATGGTTGGGTTTTTCTTTGGATGTCCATCTTTTGTTAGATTTAATTGTTCTCAGTTCCTCTGCTGCATGGTTGGGTTTTTCTTTGGATGTCCATATTTTGGTAGATTTAATTGTCCTTGGTTCCTCTGCTGTATGGTTGGGTTTTTCTTTGGATGTCCATCTTTTGTTAGATTTAATTGTTCTCATTTCCTCTGCTGCATGGTTGGGTTTTTCTTTGGATGTCCATCTTTTGTTAGATTTAATTGTTCTCAGTTCCTCTGCTGCATGGTTGGGTTTTTCTTTGGATGTCCATCTTTTGGTAGATTTAATTGTTCTTGGTTCGTCTGCTGTATGGTTGTGTTTTCCTTTGGATGTCCATCTTTTGGTAGATTTTATGTTCTTGGTTCCTCTGCTGTATGGTTGGGTTTTTCCTTTGATGTCCATCTTTTGGTAGATTTAATTGTTCTTGGTTCCCTTTGATGTATAGTTGGGTTTTCTAAGGAGGTCCATCAGTTTTCTGGCAGTTGTTGTTGTTGACTCAGAAATTACTCTGTGTTGAGCTCTTGCGTTGTCCAAAAGAGTGAATGGCAAATTCTGTATTATTTTCCTTTCTTCTTTGATTTTTTTTATACATTCAGCATCTGGTTGTTTTCTTTTGCTTGATTTAATCTTTCTGATAGGTCCTACTTAATTTATCTGCTCTGCTGGTGGTGGTTTTGTCTGTGCCATGAGCTGCTGTATCACCTGTACCAGTGTAGATACAGGTGTTCCAGTGTCCTAAATTACTCAATTGCTTTGGGAATAGCTGATAGTAGATTTGTATAGAACACTCACTATGCTTAGCTGTGATGAGGTACCAGGATCTGTGCTTGACTGAGAAGTCAGCATGTCGGATTCACTCACCATATATCACCTGGCAAGCTGTTGTTATAGTATCTACGTTACTTTTGGAGACAGTTCTTGAAACCTTAACACATGGTTTATTCAGTTGAACATCACACTTACAGCTTCACAGTTAAACGATACAGGTACCAGTTCCTGTCAACTTTAAGGCTCACATTTTCCAGTTGAATGTCATGTGCATTGGGACATGTTCTTGGTGAACATTTAGATTACATAAGCTGGGTGAAGATTTAGCTTACATCTTCTGGTTGAACATCACTACAAAGTCAGACTAATACTAACAAAACCATAGTAGAAGGCAGCTATTGATTCACATCGATGGTCATAACTTCCGCCATTTACTAGTTGAAATGGCGATCCATACTAACTTAATTAAGTAATGTTCTAAGCATGCAGCTAGTTCCATCCTAGTGTGTCAAATGTCTGCCATATGTTAACAAGGGAGGACAGAGATGCACAAGGGGCACATGTATCTCTGTCTCCTTGCAGCTTGCTGTTCTCTCTCTAAGTCATTATGTCTTGATTTCCAATCCTTGCATACATATTAAACTGGTCATTATCTCCTTTAAACTAATTAACTAGAATGCTTATATTTACTGCAATTACATAAGTGTGAATATCTTTCAGCCTGACTGGTACTTGTATACATAAAGGTGTGATTTTCTTGTAAAGATTCAGTTGCCATTCCCTGAACTGAATTGCTGATTAGTTCTTACCTAGGTGTCATCCTGCCTGAACATAGTTTGGTCTTCACTGAACTTCTGTTTATATCTACAGGTGATTAGCCCTTTAGATACATATTTAAAATGACAAAGAGTTGTATGCACACTTTCAAACATTTACCACCAAGTATTAATTGGTTATAACACCTCTGTCATACAAACCAGTTTCAAACCATGTTGTGAATGTGCATCAGAGCATTCACACTGCAATTAAAAGTGTTATGAGGCCTTTTTGGCCAAAGCATTTTGGATCAAGCTCAAGGGTTGTTTCAAATGGTTTTGAATGTGAATTGTTTTATCCACTTTGCTAAAGTATTGTATGAACACTCTAGAACTGTTTGTACTCAGTTTTCAAGGAGCAACTAGGTGACAGTGCAAGCACAATAACTTGTGTCAGCATACTGTTATAATACATTGTTCCACATGTGAAGTGTACACCTCATGCATTGGTGCTAGATGCCTGTGTGAATGCACTAAACCAATCTGGCCATACCACTTTGCCCAAATTGTTTGCAAACATTTTATGCGTGGAAGGGGTATTTAAATGGTCATACTGAATTTGATGATATTTGGGTTGGGAATTTGATAAGAACATTGATGAGGTGATGTTTTATTGAGGTGAACCAGATAACTAGAGGTATCCACTTATATTTCATATTATCTTACAAACAAAAGAATTGACCAAAATTTGCAAATGACCTTTATTCAAATATGTTGAGTGGGAAGAGGTTTTTTAATTTTTTATTGCCAGGATCTTACAAGGACAAAACACAGATTATGTAACTATGGCTACTGAGGAGGGAGATGCTTTGATTGAGAAAAAGGGTGAATCCGGCAAGGAATGTATTGTTTGTTTAGAAGAGGCCAGTGGCATCTACTTTGGTGCTCAAGTGTGCCTGCCGTGCAAGGTGAGAGCATTAATTTATATCATCATGTTACTAATTATTCCTTTAATATCTCTACACCCAACAAATGCTAGGTTTCTACTAAGGCTGAAATAAGTACCAGATTTTGGAACCCCAAAAACAAATTTTGGAGTCCAAACTCCATAGCCATAACCTTACTGGTACCAAAGCACTGGTTGCCATGGAAACACTGTTAAGATATAAGTGGACATCATCTGTTGACTTGGTGATGATTTATTTTCTCTAAAGAAGGAATAGATATAAATACAGGAAAGCACTGCTGTTTTATATGTTTTTGGTTTCTATGTACATATAGCAAAAGTATTGTATTCTTCATAACAGACCTTTTAATTGACTGGCACTGGCTTAATGGTCTTTGAAAATGAATAAATATAGATTTGCTCTAAGTCTGCATATTAATACCTGCAGAGTGAGAACTTTTTATGCATCTGAAATGGCATTTTCATGTCATTATTTTTATTTCATTGTCCTGTTACCCACTATTATATGCAATATGGCACAGAGTGAACATTAGACACAAGATTTTCTAGTTTTATAATAAACACTTTCAATTTCAGAGCTTCTTCATAAGATGTACCAAAGATGGTGAAGCCAAGTTCACATGCCTAAGTGGGGGAAAATGTGATGTGTCCAAGGGAAATCGACTTCGCTGCCAAAGCTGTCGTTATAAGCGGTGTCGTTTAGCAGGCATGGTTCGAAAAGGTAACTTGACGCAGTTACTGTATTTCCATGTAAAATTGAGCACTACAGTATTCTTATTTGGTCAAATATATGTTATACTTTTTTCATGGTCTCCTCTTAAATCGGGGGTTAAAGGTTATGTATTTACCTTTTGAGCTCTATTTGTCTGATGGCAGGACTGGAGATATTGGTTCAAATCCCTACACTGCCACCATGTATGGTGTGATTCGAAGCATAAGTAAAGACTTGTATTTGCTAATACATGGCTTTATTGTTTCAGGTCCATTGTATTGGCCCCAGAATATATAGGACTACTTTTTTTATGCTATGTGTACAGGAACTATATTTTGTATGGATACCTGGTGCTGCCATTTAGTGGCTAACTTGGAACTAATTCAAGTTGGGGTTATTCAAGGAAGGATATATATATCACAGTTACTAAGTGACAGGATATTGTGGCTGACGTCATATGTGGTAGGTTTAAACTTGGTGACATTTCCTTATTCAGTGTTTCTCTTGTTTCTTCTTTCCAGGATCTTGTACTAACAGAAACTTGTACTACGTTTATTGTTTAATAAGAATTTTATTCATTAATATTTATATCGATCTGATAATATAACTATTTAGTTATCTACCATCTTTCACCATAGATAATCTGCACCCCCATTCAATACTGCGACCTTGGTGGAAAACCAGTAACCCTGTGTACAATATGCACCTCATTTCTGGCAAAAATCCTAGGTTGACATATATTGTATTTCTGAAAGTCATTGAAAATTTACTGGTTCCATGGCGGTGAACTTTCTAGAATAACAGTCCTACTGACTTACCAAAGTCTCATAGATCTAGCACAGCTATCAGATCATTATAATTAAAATCATGTCAAAAAGTCTATCCTCCTTTAGTTGCTAAGTGTTAAAAAAGATCAGGCCTGAATGGAATTGTTTTATGTGAGATGTAACTTAAAGTGGCAGCAGTGCTGCCTGTGAGTGTCACCTGTACCTGTGCCAAGGCAGGGCCAAATTGCATTTGTGCTACAAAGGTATCGAGGATCCTGTTTGGAGTTAGGATGGGAGCTGAAGCTATGCACTGCTGTGATCACATAACTGATCAATCTTATCATGACTCTCTCAACAGTAGGCTAATTTTAACTAAAGGGAGCAATCACATTCAGACCATTATTCTTCACTTGGACCAGGTTGTTTTAATTTTTGTGTCATGGATCATTTCCCCAAGAAAGAAGTTACATGGCGCTTACTGTCTCGATTGTTAGCACTTTTAGCGCCATCTATGTACTAACAATGGTATCAAACAATGTCAACAAGCGGCACAGTCATGCATATTTTGGTTGGTATATCATTTTTTCTGTGGGGTTCCAATCATATTTAAGGTATATATATGATAATTAAACCATTGCTGTTCATTACAAAAATCCAATGCAGCAAGAGAATGTTGGAAAATTAGGCCTCTATGTATAACACACACCAAGGTTTTTAGTTTAGATTTTATGACCAAAAAAATTGTGGATTATCTTTGGGGGAAGACGGTAGTTGCTGAACCTGGTGTAGAAGTAACCTATACTGAATATGTAATATCTTATTTTTTTTTAAACTTACGCTTTTTCCTAATTTATTTGAAAATAAAGGTATAAATTGACCAAACTTTGATTACCCACCCACTCAAAGTCATCCCCCACCCTTGAAGGTAAATTGATGCCAATGCTATTATGACTGGAGCTAGCAAAAATAACTACCATCTTTCACCAAAGATAATCTGTTACTGTTGGTAAACCGCATCCCATTTACAATCACAATTTTGGTGGAAAAATCCAATAACCCTGTGTATAAAATGCACCCTGTTTCTAGCCTGAATCACTAGTAGTAGTCACTGAAAAATTTACAGGTTCCCTGGCAGTGAACTTTTGAGAATGACAGACAGACCGACTTAATAAAGTTTCTTAGATTTAGTACAGCTATCAGATCTTTGCAATTTTAATCATAGATAATTTTATATTCTCCTTTAGTTGTAAAGTGTTAAAGAATCGTACTCAATCAGACCAGAACAAATTTTAGGGTGGTAGGGTGCACACAGAACACCTGACAGCTGTGCCACCCGTGAGCTTCACCAGTATCATTGTTAATGAGGGGCCTGACTGCAATTGTGCAGCATACATATCCAGGATCCTGAAGGGAGAGCCCACTGGAGCTAGAGCTAGATGCAGCCATGATCACATAACTGATCATCTGACCATGACAATTAATCCAATACTGTTCATTTACTTGAAATTCCTTTATTACCCCTCAACACAGGCTGATATTTTGGCAGTCTTAGGGCCTTCCAAATGATGTTCATTGTGGCAGAAAATAATTGGGAAATTATACCTCCATGTATAATACGCACCAAGGTTTTTAGTTTAGAATTTTTGACAAAAAAATGTGGATTATGTTTCAGGGAAGAGTTCCGGAAGACAATATTAGTGCATTTTTGCAGCCATACATATAATTTATATGTTCAATGAATGGACAGACATTTTGTTGGTATGTTCAATGAATGGACGGACATTAATTTTGTTGGTATGTTCAGTGAATGGATGGACATTTTGTTGGTATGTTTAATTAATGGAATCACATTTTGTTGGTTGACAGAGAAACCCGAACAGGTAGAGCCAATTGAGGGCCAGGAGTTGTGTCGGGTGTGCTCAGATATTGCCAATGGAATACATTTTGGAATCCTTACCTGTGAAGGATGTAAGGTAAAATATCTGTGATGTTGTCTTTATGATTGTATCCCGTAAGACTAGCTGCACAGTCAGCTGTTATGTTTTATCAAGGTACACATAGATAAGCAATACAGGATAGTTAACTTCATTGTTTCATTTACTGCAGCATATAACAACATATGCTTAGCTTAACTTAGCCTTCCAATTGATTTCCAGTTGTTCCCAATTGATGTCTTAGGAAAAGGTCAAAGTTCAAGAGCACTCCACATGCACAGTTTCACAGAAAGCACACTTAGCCCACAGTTGGTGGTCACATGTTCACTGCCCATAAAGCTTTTTGTTTTCATGTGTGCATATATTGCATATAAGTGTCTTAGTCCAAATGGTTTCAGGCACATATAATATATTAAACCACATGACAAAACTTCCAATTAATTATTGTATCTACCAGGACAGAGTTTTGCTGAAAATATATTTTCACTCAGGTTCTGCCTCTGCAGCATTTGTCTATGAAGAACTCCTTTGAGACCCTTGGACTGATCTTTCTGAAACTAGTATAAATACTGTGTCACCTGTGGACTCATGCCTAACTCAGATAAGTGGCGCCACCTGCACCCTTTATGTATGCAGTGCCCACCTGTACATCTTAGTGATTATAAGCCATATATCAGGAGTGATTCAAGGTATTGGGCTGAAATTGTCTATAGTTCTTGGATACCTCCATCTCATACTAAAGACTGGTGGTGCCATCTGCTATCATTTTTGCATGGCGTGATAATAGCCCATATCTCAATAGTGCTTTAATATATAAGGCTGAGATTGTGCATATTGATAGAATTGGGATACCTCTATCTTGTATATATTTATGACTGGTGGGACCATCTGCTGTCATTTTTGTGTGGCTTCTGTGTGTTTGCTTTGGATGAAAATGCACATATCTCAGAATTGGTTGAATGCATTGACCTGAAATATGCACATCCGTCTTGGATAGTTTTCTCATGGACCAGACAGGTGGTGCCACCTACTGTCCCATTTTTAGCCCAGCTGACTATAATTATTAAGTCATCTGAGCTATAGTGTTTTAAAATATGGCCTAGTCAAAATCTGTGTGACAATAGTACTCCATTTGTTAATAAAATAAATGAAATCAATCCTCTTCCCTGTCTCCAAAGATTCTATAAAAATCATACATAAGCTAAACACCAACAACTCATAATAAAGCTTATATTTATTACACAAAACCAGCATGTGCCTCATTCCCAAATCATATTTTTTATCATATATAACAGCTGAGCGCCGTGACCCATGGGTCCCTTGTTTCTTAGAATACATTGGTGCCCTTTTCCCAAGAGTGGTTTGCCATATCCGCCTGATATTTTTCATGTCCATTGATCTTGGATAGCTTTCTCATACACAAGAACGGTGGTGCCACCTGTAATCATGTATTTTTAAATACATTTTTCCATTAAAAACCCATTGTTACACTGTAAGACTGTCTAATATCAAAACCACTGATCTGACTTTGATCATATATAACATACATATTTTTCTATACATTTGCTATGCACATGCCAGAAATGATCTCAGTATTGCGTAATTGTTTTAAGTTATGGGCCCAAACATAGTGCACTTTTATAAAAATCAAGAAATATATTTACTCCCTTAACAAGAGGATTGCTGAAGCTAGAGACTTTTGTCAGGGATGTAACATTATTAAATCAAGATTCAATTGAATACTAAAAATTAGTTCTCAATTTTTCAAATTTTATTAGTTATTAGTATAAATATAAAATGAGTACCTTAAATTTTGCCCAAATTTGACCATGGCACGTTTGATTCCTGAGAGCACTGTTGATATAATTTTCATATCATGCACACATAAGGATTTCATCTTTATATTTTAGAAAGCTGAAAGAAATTGGCCAAATATTGTAGCTTTTATTAATGTTTTTATGAGACCATGTCAGACCCAGGCTCAATCCAGCCCCTCTTCAGTCACCTGTATGTTGACCTTGTTGACCTTTCATCAGATGATGCACGCTTGAAGCTTGACCAAAAATTAGTTCTGAATTTTTCAAATTTTATTAGTTATTAGTATAAATATAAAATGAGTACCTTAAATTTTGCCCAAATTTGACCATGGCACGTTTGATTCCTGAGAGCACTGTTGATATAATTTTCATATCATGCACACATAAGGATTTCATCTTTATATTTTAGAAAGCTGAAAGAAATTGGCCAAATATTGTAGCTTTTATTAATTTTTTAATGAGACCATGTCAGACCCAGGCTCAATCCAGCCCCTCTTCAGTCACCTGTATGTTGACTTTTTGACTTTTCATCAGATTATGCACGCTTGAAGCGTGGCATACACTGGGGCAGCCAGGCAGCTAATGCCCAGCCACAGTTGATCCAGGTGTCCAACCCAACTCATCTGGTAGTTGTTTTGAAAAACAACATAACAATAAACAGTAAATTAATAATTTTTTATTGGTTTTAAATAACAAATTAAAGAAAAATTAATAGAAAAGGAATTTGTTAGTTGATGAGTAACAGGAAATTAACCTGCAGTTACTGATGATGTAAGAATCTTGTGAGGATGGATAGAATGTCAATGTCAATGTTATTCCAAATAACACCATGCAGTCACCTATGGTTTTTTTCAGTTAAATTTTAATGATAAAAAAATAAATCATATTATTCATTACTAATCAGTAGGGATCATATGAAGGAAATTAATGATAGACAAAGATGCAGTTGATAATATTAATCTAGATTCCTACTGTGTCTAGTATGTAGATTGATGTGAAAGTAGTCCGAAGTGAATATATTACATTTACTTTTTTTAATATAAATAAAAGCCATAAAACCAGGTACTTATGATCATTATTTAAATTTGTGAATTTGGTATATTCTGGATTCTCAACATCATTGTTTGGCTAAAACTGAATAAATACTAGACATGGTGCGTATGCTTTGCAAATGTATTTGAATACGAATATGAATGTGTACTGCATTAAAAAATTGTATTGCATAAGAATGAGAATTCAGGTAAAAATGAAAGTATTTGAATACCAGTGCAGATACTTTCAAAATGTATTCATGAATGCATTCATGAATATATTCTATAATATTATTTTAATAATCATTTCAGTTATATTTTATTTTTAAAAATCATATGATTTTCTTATTATTTTTTTTAAATAAAAAATATATTGGCACAATATTTGTTATTAAATTTAACAAATAGTTAAACTCTTTTATTATATGTGCTGCTTATAAGTTATATGGCCAAGTCAAAATCTGTGTGACAATAGTACTCCATTTGTTAATAAAATAAATGAAATCAATCCTCTTCCCTGTCTCCAAAGATTCTATAAAAATCATACATAAGCTAAACACCAACAACTCATAATAAAGCTTATATTTATTACACAAAACCAGCATGTGCCTCATTCCCAAATCATATTTTTTATCATATATAACAGCTGAGCGCCGTGACCCATGGGTCCCTTGTTTCTTAGAATACATTGGTGCCCTTTTCCCAAGAGTGGTTTGCCATATCCGCCTGATATTTTTCATGTCCATTGATCTTGGATAGCTTTCTCATACACAAGAACGGTGGTGCCACCTGTAATCATGTATTTTTAAATACATTTGTGCAATTATCTCAGGAGAGGTTTGAAGTATCCACCTGAAATTTTACATGTCCATAGATCTAGGATGGCATTATCTTGTACACATGACCAAGGTGACATCTACATAAATCTTCAGTTAGTCTTGGCATCTCTGATACCATAAATTTTGAGTGCTGTCACGCTAGAAGAGATTACATGCCTCACTGTATCAGTGCCATCTTATTTTCTTTATATTTGACACACAAATTGTTTCCAAAAAGATCTCAGACATTTTAAAACTGTTGCCCTTGATTTTGGTTTTCAAAGTCAAATCCAAGACTATATAGGACTTTTGTAAACCCCATAACCTTTGCAGTCAGACTGAATCTTTTTTCTACTAATTATATCCTCCAAAACAAATTTTGCTGTCTCTGCAGCCATGATCATTTCCGGAGAACTCCTCTGAGACCCTTCTTTCCTGGCAAAGTTGTTCCCTCAACTATGTAGTTGTATCTAACCAAGACAGGTGGCGCCCCCTGCAGTCCTTATTGTGCAGTATGAATCTTGGTGTCTTTGTGATAACAGCCCATATCTCAAGATTGGTTCAATATAAAGAGCTGAAATTTGTGCATGTCAATAGATCTTGGATCTCTCCATCTCATACTGAAGACTGAAGGGGCCACCTCCAGTCATTTGTATATGGCACCCTTCCATGAATTTACTATCTGTTCATCTTAGTGATTGGTTCAAGATATTGGGCTAAAAAAATTTGCTTTGGGTGAAAATTTGTTCATATTTCAGGAGTTGTTCAATATATTGGTCTGAAATTTGGCATGTCCATCCATCTTAGAGAATTATCTCATAGACCAGACCGGTGCCGCCACCTACCTTCCTGTATCTGCAGTCGTTTTCCTGTGGTGTCCATCCTTACATTTGCTAAAATTTTGCATGATGTATCCATCTGTAGATCTGTTTTTGGTGACAATTTCTCATATGGCCCAGGGATTATTCTGCCCTATAAGCTATTCACCAGTTCCTATCTAAACTTGTAATCACTTATATATCACATAGTCCTTCAAATACCCTGGTGGTTTACGATTTCTCGGAGCGCGGATATCTGAACAGTCTGGTGTAGTAACATTGGTCTCGGGTAATTCCACACTCTGATCGATATCTGGCTCTGTGACGGTTTCATCTTCCTGAACCATCCTCGTCAATTGGCAATGATTGCGACGCAGATCCCCATTCTCACTGCTTACAATATACGAACGTGGAGTATCTGCACTCTGTCTCACAACACCTTCCCCGGAACCTTGGATCCAAAGAGTGTCACTGGATTCAAGTTCAGGGAGTAATTTCGCTCTGTGGCGTTGATTATAATTGGTCTCCTGCTTTTTGCGATAGTCGGTTTCCTTTTGTCGGAGAACCTCTGGGTTAACACATTCGACTGCGAGCTGTAATGGTAACACCGGAAGTTCAAATAATTCTGTAGCGACCTTTTGCCACAGTCTTTCTGGGAATTTGCTTGAGATCAATGGTTCTGGTCGGTTGACGTGTTCTCTAGAACATCTGCAACATGTGAAGACCATATCTTGCAACTGTTTGCATAGTCCAGGCCACCATATACTTTGCAGGGCTCTTTCCCGACATTTTGTAATGCCAAGGTAACCTTCGTGAAGTTTGTCTAATATCTCTAACCTCATGCCAGAGTGAATTACAATCCGAGTGCCTTTCAACAGGAGTCCATCCGCTAAGGAGAATTCACTTTGATATTGCCAATAACTGTTCAGTGCACTTGGCAATTTGTGTTTGAGTGGCCAACCTTCATCACAATAGGCTTTGAGCTGTATGCATATTTCATCGGCATTTTGTGCTGCTTTAATTTCTTGCAATCTCTGGTCTGTTGCAGGAAAGTTGTCTACAATCATTGCGACATACATGCTAGTATTTCTTGCTAGCTCATCATCCATGTTATCTTGCACGACTGGATTCCGTGACAAGGCATCTGCTGTGTTGAGATCTTTTCTGGGCACATGAGCTATAGTAAACCTGTAACGCATCAATCTGAGTTTGAACCATTGTATGCGCGGTGCCATATCATCCAAGTCTTTGGTGCTAAGCAATGGCTTATGGTCAGTTTCAATATTGAAGTCCATGCCAAACAGGCAGTCATTGAATCTTTCACATGCCCATGTGATTGCAAGAGCCTCTTTCTCGATCTGTGCATATCGACATTCTGTACTTGTTAAAGTGCAAGAT
This sequence comes from Sipunculus nudus, assembly GCA_026874595.1. Classification (NCBI taxonomy): domain Eukaryota; kingdom Metazoa; phylum Annelida; class Sipuncula; order Golfingiida; family Sipunculidae; genus Sipunculus; species Sipunculus nudus. The sequence continues at coordinate 5,676,970 of CM049308.1, forward strand.
GCAAACGCGACTGCTTTGAGAAGTCCCTCTGGCTGTTTCTGTCGCAGCTCTGCTCAAATCCCTTATGATGATGCATCAGCAGCCACTGTGGTCTCTCTCTTGGGGTCATAAAAGGCAAGAACTGATGGCGATGTGAGCAATTTCTTGATTTCAAGAAAAACACATTCCTGTTCACTGGCCCAGATCCATCTTGTTTTGGAACTAAGCAGGTCTCTTAGAGGTTTTGTTATAGTGGCAAGATCTGGTAAGAATTTCCCCTGGTGATTGACCATTCCAAGGAATCTTCTAAGTTCTGCGACATTCTGTGGTGCTGTCATGTCCATAATAGCTTGGATTTTCTGTAGATCTGGATGAATGCCTTGGAATCAATAATCTGGCCAAGAAATCTGATGCGTTCCTGAGAGAACTTGCATTTCTGAATATTCAACGTCACATGGCACTCTTGCAGTCTTGCAAGTACGGCTTCAAGACGACGGTCATGTTCTGCTTGTGTTGTTCCGTGGACAACTATATCATCAACAAGACAAACTACCCCTTCCAGTCCATCAAGGGTTTCAATGACTCTCCCTGTAAAGTGCTCAGGAGCTGATGAAATTCCGTAAGGAAAACGCAGATAGCGGAAACGCCCGAATGGCGTGATGAATGTTGTCAAGTATGAGGATTCATGATCTAATTTAAGTTGCCAAAATCCTGAGTTAGCGTCCAGTTTGGTAAATATCTTAGCCCCAGCAAGCTTGGCTAGTGATTGTTCTACAGTAGGCAACATGTATCTCTCACGTATAACGCTAGCATTGAGTTTTGTTGATCTGCACAAATTCTTAAATCACCATTCGGCTTCGGAGCCACGACCATTGGTGAACACCAATCTGTAGCCTCAGTAACAGGAGCTATGACATTTAATTGCTCCATTCTCTCTAGCTCTGCTTTGACTTTGTCCATAAGGGGAAGAGGAATTCTTCTGGGGGAACTGAGTACATATGGTTTTGCATCAGGAATGAGTTTAATCTTGTACTCTCCTTCCACTTCCCCAAGACCTGTAAAAAGTTCTGGGAACTTTTGCTGGTACCGCTCGTTAGAAGTTGTACTTCCGATTCTGACAAGAATAGCTAAGTCCTGAATAGCTGGCCTACCAAGCAAAGCACTTCCTGATTCTTTGAGTACATACACATCTTGTACTGTACTAGCTCTCTCAACTTTGAGCTGTAATGAAACCTTTCCTTTAACAGGCAATGTTATGTCACCTGGCCTATATAACACTCTGTCAGGTGGGGAGAGCAGGCCAAATGTATCTGTACTGTACATTGACTCTGGTATCACTGTGACGTCAGCACCTGTATCAACTTTAAAGTCAACTGGTGTTTCTGTGGAACCTACTGCTACTGTGACAGTCCACTGATTGTTTCTGATTACCAGTTATTAGACCTATTAATGAATCTTTCCTGTTTTTACCTGTTCTTCCTCAGGTTTTTCTGTAAGTCCACTCGCCATGCGAAATTCAAAGAGACAGCTCCATGTGGGCCAATCCTCGGGCTGACTGAAGTCAAATGGCGGGGGTGACGGTATCTGGAAACTTGCCATGTTCCAGCTTCTGACACCATGTAGAGTTCATGACAAGAAGACAAATGTCAACAACACTCCAAACTTATTTATTACACGCTTAACATACAATGTCGCGCGAACATCGCTCAACAAGATGGCGATCACTTTCAGGAGTGTCTACCCATGATGCAATGTGGTTACCGTAAAGTACCATCAAACATTACCGTAAAGACTTAGTTAAGTGGCGACATCTCGACCATACCACAGCGAATATATAGGATTTTTCTTAACCTTATAACATTTGATTAATTGCAAATTTTCTTTTCCAATTTGATACCAAGCTACCACCAAATTGCTTGACATAAATTTCTAACCTTGACCCTGCATGGTGACGTTTTCCCTTGTGAATGTCAATATGCTATAGAAGAAGGGGGCCTATTTTAGAGGAGGTATTCCTTAATTGTCTTTGGATGCTACAGCATCTCTGATGCAACAATTCTGATTAAGATTGGAAGACATTGTGATTGTTTTATTCATGTTACAGTCAACCATCATTTGATTACCATGTAAATATGAAATTAATTTCCAGAAGTTTTTCCGGAGGGGACTGCAGGAATCAGAAACCTACGTTTGTAAGCAAGGACAAAACTGCAGCATAAACCCGAGAAATCGTAACGTGTGTCGTTATTGTCGGTACCAGAAGTGCCTGAAAGTCGGCATGTCTCGTGGAGGTAAAGTTGCTACAAAAATGGAAACTAAACTGCTTTCTTACAGTGGTTATATGTTTGTAGGCTTTGTAGTCCCATTGGCTTTTCTTATATCACATTTATTACAGTTCTAAAGTTTGGCCCCTGTTGGACAATATTGTGTTTGAAAGAAGTAAAAGCCCGATTGAGAAACAGCAGTATTAATAGTATTAAGACACCTGTAACTGTGGTACCATTAACTGATACATCAATCTATATTGTCATTCTCTAAAAAGAAAAAAAATATGATATGGCAAGATAAGGTAACATATGATAAGATAAAAGTAAGGTAAGGTAAGGCAAGATAAGATAAGAGAGCGTGAGACGTGAGAAGCTTTTACATCACAAGTAATAAGCACATTACAGGATTTTATACATGACAGATATGGAATGGGCACTGTCAACTGGTACCACCTGTTGAAACTTTGTATGACTAAACCAGGGGCAGATCCAGGATTTAGGAAAAGGAGCTGGGGTCCAACCCAGGAGGACTATTAACAAAGCCTAAAAAAAGGTCACCAGATCCAGAAAAGGGGGGTCCAGTTTGAAAAACTGGTCTGAAACACTTAAATAAAGCTTGCGCTGCTGAAAAAGGGGGCTCCAGACCCCCTGGACCCTCCCCCTGGATCTGCTTCTGTAAACCCTTGATAATGTGTCATGTGTCACATATTTGCTTTTGTGTACCTAGATGGCTTCCTTGATTAACAACTTATACAATGAAAGCCAAGTACATCACAAGAAAATACAATTACACATCACTGCATGTGTATACACAGTGCAAGAAGTATGCAAATTACAGGTATTTTACATATAACATAAAAAATGAGTAGCTTATCTGTACCACCAGATATATATATATATATATATATAAATCAGGTGGTACAGATTAGCTACTCATTCAAATTAAATTGTTAAAAAATAACTGAACTATTATTTTCCTGAACTATCATGTACCTGTACCCCGATAATGTATAATACATTAGTGCCCCTTTCTCAGTAGCAATTTGCCCTAATGGCCTGATATTGTGCATGTCCATAAATCTTGGATACCTCCATCTTGTATTCTAGACTGGTGGTGCTATATGTAATTGTTTTTGGGTGGTGTCCATCTGTCTCTTTGCTTTTGGTAAAAATGGCTCATAACTGAACAGGGGATGGATGTATCAGCTTGACATTTTGGCATGTTTATCAGTCTTTAATAGCTTTATTGTAGACCAGACAGGTGGTGCTACCTGCTGATCTGTTTTTGTAGAATACATTGCTGCACTTTTCTTAGTGGTGTCTCAGTCTGTATCCATCTGTAGATCTGTTTTTGTGAAAACTGCACATATATGAGGAGTTTAATTGGCATCACTGATGACACAAATTTGGAGTGATGTCATGTCAGGAACATTCCATGCCTTACTAACCATTGCCTCTGTGATATGGTGGATACACTTAGCTGCTTGTCGACTACATGTATTCAGTTGATAAAAAGGTCTTGCTGTTACCTACTGTTACTCTGACCATAGCCATTTGCCCTTACCTTAAATCATTCTCTGGCTGTTTGCCGGAGAATTTTACAGACTTGATGTGAATTCTTTAGAATTGTTAAAGCCTCTTAAAATTTATATTTGCAGGTGTCAAACTGGTTTTCAGAGATATCTATTTCTTTTTGGTCATGTTTTGTTGATTCTCTGGTATTTAAAAGAATTTTGTTTTACTAAAACTTATGATATGCACAAAATATTTATGAAATTATGAAAAAAATATGTGTGTCTTGTGGGTTTCCTCGCATTGAAAGGTCTAGGTTATACACCAAAAATTTGAAACCAGTTGATCAAAAACTGTAGATTTTATTCAAGTTTTGAAGCACCATGTCACATATTGCTAGTGTTATGCAGTTTGCTAGAGCTCAGCTCCCGAACTTCAGCTCTAAGTTCCTTAAATTTGGCGTACAGTTGGATTTCTCCAAAATCCCCTACCATGCCAAGAATTTGGTCACTAGGACTTAATTCCTTCGAGATATCAATGAAAAACTTCATTTTTCCATTAAAAACCCATTGTTACACTTTAAGACTGCCTCATATCAAAACCACTGATCTGACTTTGATCATATATAATATACATATTTTTCTATACATTCGCTATGCACATGCCAGAAATGATGTCAGTATTGTGTATTTTTTTTAAGTTATGGGCCCAAACATAATGCACTTTTTTAAAAATCAAGAAATATATTTACTCACCTTAGATGAGAATTGCTGAAGATGGAGACTTTTTGTCAGGAATATAACTTTATTTAATCAAGATTCGATTGTTTACCCAAAATTAGATCTGAATTTTGCAAATTTTTCAAGTTATTAGCTTAAATAAAAAATCAATACCCTAAATTTTGTCCAACTTTGGCAATGGCATGTTTTTTTTCTGTAAGCACTGTTGATTTAATTTTCACAGCATATATACATAAGGATTTAATCTTTTGAAATCTGAAATTTCAAAGGAATTGATTGAAAAGAGTAGCTTTTATTCAAGTTTTCATACACCATGTCAAGTGTTGTTTACATCTAGCCCACCTAGTAGTAAAGCCTTCACTTGCATTATGTAACCCACCCCAGGCAGCTTGTCTTGGCTCAGCTGGGCCACTACTAGCAGGCTTCTTCTCTGCCCTGCACATCCTCCCCTCCCTCCCCCTAGATGATGCATTAACTAGATGAATGTTATAATTTTCTGTAATTCATTTTATTCTTGGCTATGCTACATTTTAGATTTTGTATTTACCACCAGGGTTACAATGATTAAAGTGCACATTTAATTGTGTCCACAAAGTGGTGTATTGCTATGAAAGTGTGGATGTTCATCAGATAAGTAATTCCTGCCTTGAGAAGAGTAAAAACTTCACAAGGTGTGAAATTGACTATTAATTCCAGAAATAAATTAAAGCTTAGATTGTGATTAGCATAATGATATTGTTTGTCCCTCATTCAACCAACAGTGTGTATACTTTATTTGAAAAGATGTTTTTATTTTACCAAATTTACAGAATCTTATTTTATTTTGGTGAATAAGATTAAGCATGTACTGAAAACTCCAATGTGCAAAACTTTTTAATAGTGATTCAAGGAATAATCTTGCAGATGCCATGTTGTGGCATTATTTTCTTTAAAATTCAGTTTAAAAATTTGTGATTTAAAGAAAATAAAAATATATGTGTATGCATAATATGACCCAATACGAGCTACACTAATGATTGCAACTAAGAATTCTAATATTTTAACTTATATTTTCAGTGTTTTTTTAATACAAATTTATAAAACTTGTAAATAAAAAAAAAATTAATCAGATAAAAACTATTTTAATGGAAAAAGTGGATATGCTTAAATAATATATAAACTTAAATGTATTATTCCCTTGAATGTGAAATAAAGGTATTAGTCCAGACTGAGGAATCCAAAATTCGGCATAATGTTAGATATCCCCAAGATCTCCTACCAAGCCGAAAACTGGGTCTTTGCAACTTTGTTCCTTTGAGAAATTAAGGAAAAACCTCAATTTTTTATTTAAAACCTATTTTCACACTTCAGGACTGCCTAATATCAAAACCACTTATCTGTTTTTCCTCATATTTACCATAAATATTCCTCTATATAGTTCCTATATACATGCCAGAAATTATATTTCAAGAAATATATTTACTCCCTTAACAAGGCATTGCTGAAGCTAGAGAATTTTTTGTCAGGGATGTAACATTATTTAATCAAGATTCAATTGAATACCCAAAATTAGTTCTGAATTTTTCAAATTTTATAAGTTATTAGCATAAATATAAAATTAGTACCTTAAATTTTGCCCAACTGTGACCATGGCACGTTTGTTTCCCGTGAGCACTGTTGATAAAATTTTCATATCATACACACATAAGGATTTCAGCTTTTTAGTTTAGAAAGCTGAAAGAAATTGGCCAAATATTGTAGCTTTTATTAATGTTTTTTATGAGACCCTGTCAGACTTTGGCTCTCTCCAGCCCCTCTTGAGTCACCATTTTGTTGACCTTGTTGACCTTTCATCAAATTATGCACGCTTGAGGCGAGAATCCAGGCAGCTTATAGCCAGCCACAGTTGATCCAGGTGTCCAACCCAACTCATCTAGTAGTTTTAACCAACAACATAACAATAAACAATAAATTAATAAATTTTTATTGGTTTTTAATAACAAATTAAAGAAAAATAGAAAAGGAATTTGTTAGTTTATAATAACAGGAAATTAACTTGCAGTTACTGATGATATAAGAATCTTGTATCGATGGGTAGAATGTCACATATTCCAAATAACACCATGCAGTCACCTATGGCATTTTTCAGTTCAATTTTAATGATAAAGAAGTAAATCATATTATTCATTACTAATCATTAGGGATTATATGAAGGAAATTAATGATAGACAAAGTGAAGTTGATAATATTAATCTAGATTCCTACTGTGTCTAGTGTGTACATTGATGTGAAATTAGTCCAAAATGAATTTTTTACAGTTATTTTTTAATATAAATAAAGGCCATAAAACCAGGTACTTATGATCATTATTTAAATGTGTGAATTTTGTATATTCTGGATTCTCAACATCTTTGTTTGGTGAAAACTGAATAAATACCAGACATGGTGCGAATACTTTGTAATTGTATTTAAATACGAATATGATTATGTACTCCATTATAAAATTTTTTGCATAAAGAATGGGAATTCAGGTAAAAATGAAAGTATATGAATACTCGTGCAAATACTTTCAAAATGTATTCATGAATGCATTCATGAATATATTCTTTAATATTATTTTAATAATCATATCAGTTATATTTCATTTTAAAAAATCATATGATTCTCTTATTATTTTTAATAAAAATTATATTTGGGACAATATTTGTAATTTTTTAATAAATAGTTAAACTCTTATATTATATGTTCTGCTTATAAGTTATATGGCCAAGTCAAAATGTCTGTGACAGTAGTACTCCATTTGTTAATAAAATAAATGAAATCAATCCTCTTCCCTGTCTCCAAAGGTACTATCAATATCATACATAAGCTAAACAACAACAACTCATAATACAGCTTATATTTATTACCACACAAAACCAGCATGTGCCTCATTTCTAAATAATATTTTTTTATCATATATAACAGCTGAGCGTCGTGACCAATAGGTCCCTTGTTTACGAATGTTTTTCTCTATTTTTAAGACCTTTTAAAATGTGGACATCTGTTAACAGGGCACAAATCTTAAAGACTGGACCTAGAATCTTCATTCTTGACATTCTGAGAGACCTATGAAAAGTCTCCATGGAAACTAGAAATTAGGTCTCTATTACCCATATCCTTCAAGCTATGGGGCCCCAAAGTACCCCCCAGAATAGTGAAAAATTTCATACAAAAACTTCAATATCTGATTAACTACATCACTGATGGTCATGATTTTTGGCATACATATTAATCCTGAGATGTTTCATCAGTTTCTGCAGACTGGTGGCGCAACCTATATTTTTTGATTTTTTACAAATTTTTTTCTGTATTTTTGAGACCTTTAAAAATGTGGACATCTGTTAACAGGGCACAAATCATTAAGACTGGACCTAGAAGCTTAATTCTTGATATTCTGAGAGACCTATGAAAAGTCTCCATGAAAACCAGAAATTAGGTCTCTGTTACCCATATCCTTCGAGCTATGAAGCCCCAAATACCCCCCAGAATAGTGAAAAATTTCATACAAAAACTTCAATGTCTCATTAACTACTTGACTGATGGTCATGATTTTTGGCAAACATATTAATCATGAGATGTACATCAGTTTCTGCAGACTGGTGGCGCCATCTGTATTTTTTCGATTTTTTACGATTTTTTTCTCTATTTTTGAGACCTTAAAAGATGCAGTCATCTGTTAACAGGGCACAAATCATAACAACTGGACCTAGAATCTTCTATCTTGACATGCGGGGAGGCCAATAAAAAGTCTCCTTGGAAACCTGGAATTAGGTCTCTGTTACCCAGATTCTTCTAGCTATGGGGCTCTGAAGTACCCCCCTGAATAATGAAAATTTGATACAAAAATTGAAATATCTGAACAACTAATGCATTGATTACCATGATTCTTTGCATGGATATTGATCATGGAGTGTTTCATCGGTTTCTGCAGACTGGTGGCGCCACCTGTATTTTTCGATTCTTTACAAATTTTTTTCTCTATTTTTAAGACCTTTAAGGATGTGGTTATGTGTCAACAGGGTACAAATTGTAACAACTGGACCTAGAATCTTCATTCTTGTCATGCAAGGAGGCCCATGAAAAGTGTCTGTGGAAACCTGAAATTAGTTCTCTGTTTCCCATATCCTTCAAGCTATAGGACTCCGAAGTATCCCTCAGAATAATGGACAATTTGATACAAAAGCTGAAGTATCTGAACAGCTAATGCAGAGGTCACCATGATTCTTTGCATGCATATTGATTATGGAGAGTTTCATCAGTTTCTTCAGAGTGATGGTGCAACCTATATTTTATTAAATTTTTTCGAATTTTTTCTCTATTTTTGAAACCTTTAAGGATGCTGTCATCTGTTAACGTGGCACAAATTGTAACAATTGTAACAACTGGACCTAGAATCTTCATTCTTGTCATGCAAGGAGACCCGTGAGAGTGTCTATGGAAATCTGAAATTAGGTCTCTGTTACCCATATCCTTCACGCTATAGCTAGGACTCCGAAGTATCCCTCAGAATAATGGAAAATTTGATACAAAAGCTGAAGTATCTGAACAATTAATGCAGAAATCACTATGATTCTTTGCATGGATGTTGACCATTAAGTGTTTTTAGCTCAGCTGACTGAAAGTCATCTGAGCTATAGCGATCACTCTTTGTCTGTCGTCCGTCTGTCCGTCTGTCCGTCCGTTAACCAGGCACAAATCGTAACCACTGGACCTAGAATTTTTTTCTCTATTTTTGAGACCTTTCAAAATGTGAACATCTGTTAACAAGGCACAAATTGTAAAGACTGGATGTAGAATCTTAATTATTGACACACTGAGAGGTCCATAAAAAATCTCCTTGGAAACCAGAAATTAGGTCTCTGTTACCCAAATCCTTCGAGCTATGGGGCCCCAAAGTACCCCCCAGAATAGTAAAAAATTTCATACAAAAACTTCAATATTTCAATAACTACATCACTGATGGTCTTCATTTTTGGCATACATATTGATCATGAGATGTTCGATCAGTTCCTGCAGACTGGTGGCGCCACCTGTACTGTTTGATTTTTTACGATTTTTTCCTCTATTTTTGAGACTTTTGAGGATGCTGTCATCTGTTAGCGTTGCACAAATCGTAACGACTGGACCTAGAATCTTCATTTTCGACACACTGAGAGACCTATGAAAAGTCTCCATGGAAACCAGAAATTAGGTCTCTGTTACCCATATCCTTTGAGCTATGGGGCCCAAAATTACCCCCCCGAATAGTCAAAAATTTCATACAAAAACTTCAATATCTCATTAACTACATCACTGATGGTCATGATTTCGACATACATATTGATCATGAGATGTTTCATCAGTTTGTGCAGACTGGTGGCGCCACCTGTATTTTTCAATGTTCACGAATTGTTTACTCCATTTTTGAGACCTTTAAGGATGTAGTTATCTGTCAACAGGGTACAAATCGTAACGACTGGACCTAGAATCTTCGTTCTTGACACACAGGGAGACCCATGATAAGTCTCCATGGAAACCTGAAATTTGGTCTCTGTTACCCATATCCTTTGAGCTATGGCACTCCAAAGTACAGCTCAGAATAATGGAAAATTTGATACAAAAACTGCAGTATTTCAATAACTGTATCTGAACAACTAATGCAGAGATAACCATAATTGTTTGCATGGATATTGATCATGGAGTGTTTCATAAGTTTCTGCAGACTGGTGGCACCACCTGTATTTGTTCGTTTTTTTTTACGAAATTTTTCTGTATTTTTGAGACCTTAAAATATGAACATCTGTTAACAGGGCACAAATCATATAAACTGGACCAAGAATCTTCATTCTTGACACACAGGGAGACCAATGAAAAGTCTCCATGGAAACTTGAAATTAGGTCTCTGTTACCCATATTCTTTAAGCTGTATGGGTCCAAAATACCCCCCCCCCCCCAGAATAATGGAAAATTTGATACAAAAACTGCAGTATTTCAATAACTACAACACTGATGGTCATGATTTTCGGCATACATATTGATCATGAGCTGTTCCATCAGTTTCTGCAGACTGGGTGTGCCACCTCTATTTTTTAGCTCAGCTGACTATAAGTCATCTGAGCTATAGTCGTGGTCCATTGTCCGTCGTCCGTCCGTCTGTCCGTCCGTCCGTCCGTCCGTCAGTCCGTCCGTCCGTCCGTCCGTAGATGTGGCACGTTTTGAAACCGTAAGACCTAGGAATCCAAAATTCAGCATAATGTTAGATGTCCCCAAGATCTCCTACCAAGCCGAAAACTGGGTCATTGCGACTTCGTTCCATTGAGAAATTAAGGAAAAACCTCAATTTTTTTATTAAAATCCTATTTTCACACTTCAGGACTGCCTAATATCAAAACCACTCATCTGTTTTTCCTCATTTTTACCATAAATTATCCTCTATATAGTTCCTATGTACATGCCAGAAATTAAGTCTGTAAAGTATAAATTCTTTAAGTTATGGGCCCAAACATAATGGACTTTGTAAAAAATCAGGAAAAATAATAACTCACTTAACATGAAAAATTTTGAAACAAGAGTCTATTTTCTCAAGTATATAACTATGTTTAATTAAGATTCAATTGTTTACCCAAAATTAGATCAGAATTTTGTAAATTTTTTAAGTTATTAGCATAAAAAAAAAATCAGTACCTTAAATTTTGCCCAACTTTGACCATGGCACGTTTTTTTCCTGTAAGCACCATTGAGTTAATTTTCACAGCATGTAAACATAAATATTTAGTTTGTCTTAATCTGAAATTTGAAAATAAAAGCTTGAAAATAAAGCTAGTTATTGATTTTTTTTCTGTAGTCACTTGCAGTGATTACAGATGCAGGGTCCCGGGAACTCCAGATCACTGGAAGTCAGCTATGCCAGGGTTTCTGATTTGTTACAGTCACTGGGGGAGATCCCCTGCTGTGACAGGTGTACAGTTATTCTCAAATCACCAACTCAATAATCCCCCCCCCCCCCCCCCCCCCCCCCGCAAACCCAACCCACCAAGTGTTATGGAGTAATTGTTATTGTTTTCACTGTATCTCCTTAATTGTAATGCTGTTTCCACTCCGATATGCAAAAACTTTCCTTGAAAAAATAATTCAAGGTGTAATTCAGAAGATGCAATGTTGTGTAATGTAGCATTTTTAAAGAAATCAATTTTCTTTTAAATGATTTTAACAAATATAATTGAACCCATCAGTATGCATAAATTATTATAAAACATGAAGCACATTATGGATAAATAAAGACACAATTAAAAATTATGAAATCTAAATCAAGTATTATTTTTAGATATTCATTGTTATGCAGATTTAAAAGATATATTTTTGTGGTAAAAAAATAAATAAACATTTGTATGCATGATGTGGTGTTATCTGACAAGATTGAGATTTATGATGATGCAATTGAGAATTATGAATCAACTTTTATATTCAGATATATATGTTATATTGAAAATGTATAGAAATATAAACTTAAATTAAAAAAAAAATTGATGTGATAAAAAAATGAGGATTTATTACAAACATTTGTTCATTATTTTCCTGCATCAGCAGAATTTGAGATCAGGCTTTGTTTGCCATGTTTTATGTTGTTAATTAGTTATATTTCAACTGTATACATTTCATAAAAAAAACATATATTTAATAATATATATTATACAAAAAAAAAGATTCGATTGAACAAATGTGTAAACTACTGAAATGTCAACAGTTAATCGAAAAGCCAACTAATGGTCATGGTAACTGTACAGATCATTTGTTCACAAACTGCTCACATGCTTCAGTTTCAACATTAGGAAACACATGGTCAGGTCACAAAATATTATTTGCAACAATTTCTTGCTCATCAATACAAACCAATCATATAAACCAACCATGGCCTTTATTACCTCTTCCTCTTACACTTTATCTCCATTTGATATTATTTTAGATTTTTACCTTCAAGGTTAACTTCAGCTGAGCACAGTGACCCATAGGTCCCTTGTTTTCTTTTTTTTGAGACCTTTAAAGATGTGGTTATCTGTCAACAGGGTACAAATCGCAACAACTGGACCTAGAATCTTTATTCTTGTCATGCAAGGAGGCCCATGAAAGGTGCCTGTGGAAACTTGAAATTAGGTCTCTGTTACCCATATCCTTCAAGCTATAGGACTCCGAAGTATCCCTCAGAATAATGGACAATTTGATACAAAAACTGAAGTATCTGAACAACTAATGCAGAGATCACCATGATTTTTTGCATGGATATTGACCATTAAGTGTTTTTATTAGTTTCTGCAGACTGGTGGAGCCACCTGTATTTTTGTATCCGCCAAAACGAAGTTTTGCGGATACTATGTTTTTGACCGAGTTCCTCCACCGCGGCGGCGTTTGTTTCCAGAGAGCTTCTCGGAGACTAATGGACCGATTTTTCCCAAACTTACACCTATTATTGGGTCACATGTGAACTGGTGCCTAACCAATTTGCGTTGACCTCTGACCTTTCCTCTCTATCCAGTGTCCATTTGTGGGTCTGTTTCCACTCATAAACCCTCATATCTCGGGAACTGTTTGACCGATCAGGAAATAAAATTGATACAAATGTAGCCCTTGGATTGCTTTATAACATACACAAAAAATGGTGGCGCCACCTGTAACCATGTTTGCACAGTGTCCATCTGTTCATCTGCCTTGGGTTAAAATGACTCATATCTCTGCAGTGAATTGACTAATTCACCTGAAATTCGTCATGTGTATACATCCAGGATAGCTTTCTTGATTTTATGACAGGTGGCACCACCTACGTTCACGTTCACGCTGATGACATCCAAGCTTATATCTTGGGAACCGTTTGACCGATCAGGAAACAAGATGACCAGAGGTCACGCGCTTGCCGGAAATGGAAATGATACAGACAGATAGACAGAGAGTGCATGTAGAAACAGTCATATGAATGAGCAACATTGTGGGGGCAGCAGAAACGGATAATATGTTTATTTATGCATGCTGACCTTTAACAGCTGCATATCTTTCTAGTGTAAAAGGGACCAAGTTCAAAATTTTTTCATGAAATCCCGTTAATCTCGTTTGACAAGAAGCAGTGAGACGTTTTCAGGTTTGTCATGTCAAGCTGGCCAAATGATATGAAATGCCGAAAACTAGACCTGTCTAGCTATAAAAGCCGCCGAGTTATAAGCATTTGCATGAAATCTCGTGTTTTCTCGTTTGACGGGAAATGGTGCGAGCTTTGGCGAGATTTCCAGTTTTGTCATGTCAGGTTTGTCAAATATTACAAAATGCCGGAAACTAGACCTGTCTAGCTGCAAAAGTTGCCGTGTTATCAGCATTTACGTGAAATCATGTTTTTTTCTCGCTTGACGAGATATAGTACGAGATTTGGCAAGACGAGCAGTTTTATTATGTCAAGACGGCCAAACGTTACGAAATGGCGAAAACTAGATCCGTCTAGCTGTAAAAGTCGCCGAGTTATAAGCATTTCCGTGTACTCTCGTGTTTTCTCGTTTGACGAGATATGGTGCAGGATTTGGCCAGTCTTGTAGATTTGTCATATCAAACTCTCTAAATGTTATGAAATAGCGAAAACTACATCTGTCTAGCTGTAAAAGTTGCCGAGTTATTAGCATTTCTGTGAAATCTCCTTTTTTATCGTTTGACGAGATATGGTGCGAGATTTGGCCAGTCTTGCAGGTTTGTCATGTCAAGCCGTCCAAATGTTAATTAATGCCAAAAACTAGACCTGTCTAGCCGTGAAAGTCGCCGACTTATATGCATTTCTGTGAAATCTCGTTTTTCCACATTTGACCAGATGAAGTGCGAGATTTCGCCAAGTATCGCAGTTTTACTATGTCAAGTTGGCCAAATGTTACCAAATGCCAAAAACTAGACCAGAGTAGCTGTAAAAGTCGCCTAGTTATAAGCATTTCCATGATATCTCGTTTTTTTCTCGCTTGACGAGATATGGTGCGAGATTTGGCCAGTCTTGCAGGTTTGTCATGTCAAGCCGTCCAAATGTTAATGAATGCCGAAAGCTAGACCTGTCTAGCTGTAAAACTCGCTGAGTTATAAGCATTTCCGTGAAATCTCGTGTTTTCTCGTTTGACGAGATAGGGTGCGAGATTTGGCCTGACTTGCACATCTATCGTGTCAAGCTGGTCATGTGGAAGGAAATGCCGGAAACCAGACGTGTCTAGCTGTAAAACTGGCCGAGTTATAAGCATTTCCGTGAAATTTCGTGTTTTCTCGTTTGACGAGATACGGTGCGAGATTTTGCCAGACTTGCATATCTGTCGTGTCAAGCTGGTCTAGTGGAACTAAATGCCGAAAACCAGACGTGTATAGCTGTAAAACTGGGCAAGTTATAAGCATTTCCGTGAAATCCCGTGTTTTCTCGTTTGACGAGATACGGTGCGAGATTTTGCCTGTCTTGCAGCTCTGTCGTGTCAAGCTTGTTTGGTGGAACGAAATGCCGAAAACCAGACCTGTCTAGCTGTAAAAGTCGCCGAGTTATAAGCATTTCTGCGAAGTCTCGTTTTTTCTCGTTTGACGAGATATGGCGCGAGATTTAGCGTGACTTTCAGTTCTGTCGTGTCAAGCTGGCCATGTGGAACAAAAAGCCGAAAACTAGATCTGCCTAGCTTAAAAACTGACAAAGTTACAAAAAATGGTCGTGTTATTTCCAATTTCCATGATTTTTGCCCAAAAAATGTAACCATGGTAACGGCACTTGCATATCTGTCGTGTCAAGCTGGTCTAGTGGAACTAAATGCCGAAAACCAGATGTGTCTAGCTGTAAAACTGGCCCAGTTATAAGCATTTCCGTGAAATCCCGTGTTTTCTCGTTTGACGAGATACGGTGCGAGATTTGGCCTGTCTTGCATCTCTGTCGTGTCAAGCTTGTTTGGTGGAACGAAATGCCGAAAACCAGACCTGTCTAGCTGTAAAAATCGCCGAGTTATAAGCATTTCCGTGAAGTCTCGTTTTTTCTCGTTTGACGAGATATGGCGCGAGATTTGGCGTGACTTTCAGTTCTGTCCTGTCAAGCTGGTCATGTGGAACAAAATGCCGAAAACTAGATCTGCCTAGCTTAAAAACTGACAAAGTTACAAAAAAATGGTCGTGTTATTACCAATTCCCATGATTTTTGCCCAAAAAATGTAACCATGGTAACGGCAAATTTAAGTAAGCTACATATCAAAAGAAAGGCCAGGTGATGACGAAAAAAATGAGCTATTGCAGAAGTGGATAAGCCTATTTATGGCGAAGTTATAGTGCAAAAACCGTTAACCACACCTGTCGTGACCTTGACCCTTGACCTTGGAGCAATGTTGACCAAAAACAATAGGGTTCCAGGGTGTTCGGTTGTCAATCAACCCTGTAAGGGTCATGTCGATTGCTGCAAAATTGTGGCCAGGAGAGCGCAGACAAACACACAAAAAAACAAATAAACAAACAAGATGACCAGAGGTCACGCGCTTGCCGGAAATGGAAATGATTCAGACAGATAGATAGAGAGTGCATGTAGAAACAGTCATATGAATGAGTAACATTGTGGGGGCAGCAGAAACGGATAATATGTTTATTTATGCATGCTGACCTTTAACAGCTGCATATCTTTCTAGTGTAAAAGGGACCAAGTTCAAAATTTTTTCATGAAATCCCGTTAATCTCGTTTGACAAGAAGCAGTGAGACGTTTTCAGGTTTGTCATGTCAAGCTGGTCATATGTGACAAAATGCCGAAAACTAGAACTACTTTGTTGTAAAAGGCGCCGAGTTATAAGCATTTCAGTGACATCTCGTTTGTTCACGTTGCACAAGATATGGTGCGAGATTTGGGCAGACTTATGGCTTTTATCTAATCAAGCAGTTCATATGTGACACAATGCCGAAAACTAGACCTTCGTACCTGTAAAAATCGCTGAGTTAAAAGCATTTTGGTGAAATCTCGTGTTTTCTCGTTTGACAAGATACGGTGCGAGATTGTGCCTGACTTGGAGTTCTGTCATGTCAAGCGGGTCATGTGGAACTAAATGCCGAAAACTAGACCTGTCTAGCTGCAGTTCCGTGAAATCTCGTGTTTTCTCGTTTGACGGGATACGGTGCGAGATTTTGCCTGACATGCATGTCTGTCGTGTTAAGCTGGTCTAGTGGAACAAAATGCCGAAAACCAGACCTGTCTATCTGTAAAACTCGCCGAATTATAACCAATGCCGTGAAATCTCATGTTTTCTCGTTTGACGAGATACGGTGCGACATTCGGCCTGACTTTCAGTTCTGTCATGTCCAGCAGGTCATGTGAAAGAATATGCCGAAAACTAGACCTGTCTAGCTGTAAAACTCGCCGAGTTATAAGAATTTCCGTGAAATCTCGTGTTTTCTCGTTTGACGAGATAGGGTGCGAGATTTGGCCTGACTTGCACATCTATCGTGTCAAGCTGGTCATGTGGAAGGAAATGCCGGAAACCAGACGTGTCTAGCTGTAAAACTGGCCCAGTTATAAGCATTTCCGTGAAATTTCGTGTTTTCTCGTTTGACGAGATACGGTGCGAGATTTTGCCAGACTTGCATATCTGTCGTGTCAAGCTGGTCTAGTGGAACTAATTGCCGAAAACCAGACGTGTCTAGCTGTAAAACTGGCCCAGTTATAAGCATTTCCGTGACATCCCGTGTTTTCTCGTTTGACGAGATACGGTGCGAGATTTGGCCTGTCTTGCAGCTCTGTCGTGTCAAGCTTGTTTGGTGGAACGAAATGCCGAAAACCAGACCTGTCTAGCTGTAAAAGTCGCCGAGTTATAAGCATTTCCGCGAAGTCTCGTTTTTTCTCGTTTGACGAGATATGGCGCGAGATTTGGCGTGACTTTCAGTTCTGTCGTGTCAAGCTGGTCATGTGGAACAAAATGCCGAAAACTAGATCTGCCTAGCTTAAAAACTGACAAAGTTACAAAAAAATGGTCGTGTTATTTCCAATTTCCATGATTTTTGCCCAAAAAATGTAACCATGGTAACGGCAAATTTAAGTAAGCTACATATCAAAAGAAAGGCCAGGTGATGACGAAAAAAATGAGCTATTGCAGAAGTGGATAAGCCTTTTTATGGCGAAGTTATAGTGCAAAAACCGTTAACCACACCTGTCGTGACCTTGACCCTTGACCTTGGAGCAATGTTGACCAAAAACAATAGGGTTCCAGGGTGTTCGGTTGTCAATCAACCCTGTAAGGGTCATGTCGATTGCTGCAAAATTGTGGCCAGGAGAGCGCAGACAAACACACAAAAAAACAAACAAAAAAACAGACAAATGGACATACGCAACTGACCAACATGCTTGCCGGAAATCTTCCGGCAAGCAAAAAACAAACAAATGGACATACGCAACTGACCAACCAACTTGCCGAAATCGAAGATTTCCGGCAAGCAATAAAATTTATACAAATGTAGCCCTTTGATAGCTCTGTAACATACACAAAAAATGGTGGCGCCACCTGTAACAATGTTTGCACAGCGTCTGTCTGTTAGTCTGCTGTGGCCTAAAATCACTCATTTCTCAGTAGTGGTTCGACATAACTGCCTAAAATTTTGCAGGTTTATACATCGTGGACAGCTTTCTTGATTTTATGACAGGTGGCGCCACCTACATTCTAGTTAACGCTGCACACATCCAAGCTCATATCTCAGGAACCATTTGACCGATTGGGCCAAAATTGTGCATGTGTTTAGATCTCACATAGGTCTTTATCATACACAAAACTGGAGGGGTTACCTGCAAAGATTTTTGCACAGTGTTTGTCTGTTTGTCTGCCATGGGCAAAAATCGCTGATATACATGTAGTGGTTTGACTTTTCTGCCTAAAATTTTGCAGGTGTATACAACTTAGACAGCTTTCTGGATTTGTGGTAGGTGGCACAACCTACATACACATTTAGGCTGCAGACATCCATGCTAATATGCAACATACCTCACTCTATTTCCCCTTGCCACTCAATCCATGCCTCACTATCTGATTTTGGCAGATACATGTAGTCACTTGTCGGTTACCCGTATTCTAGTTTTAAAAGTTTACACATTTTTCTCTATTTTTGAGATATATAAATACAGACTAAATCTTGGCCTGTTGGTTAATCTGTTTGATGCTTCAGTTGAATGGGTATATACTACCATTCTAATGATAAAATTTCCTTTTGCGAATCTCTTCCCAGTCAGCTGAGCGTCATGACCCATGGGTCACTTGTTATTAGTTTCTGCAGACTGATGGAGCCACCTGTATTTTTTTTTACAGTTTACGCATTTTTTCCCATATTTTGAGATATATAAATACAGAAACAATCTTGGCTTATTCTTTAATCTGTTTGATGCTTCAGTTGAATGGGTATATACTTCCATTCAGATGATAAAATTTCCTTTTGCAAATCTCTTCCCAGTCAGCTGAGCTTCATGACCCACGGGTCACTTGTTGAGACCTTAAAAGGTGTGGTCATCTGTTAACAGGGTACAAATCGTAACTGCTGGACCTGGAATCTTCTTACTTTACATCCAGAGAGGTCCTTGAAAAGTCTCCATGGAAACCTGGAATTAGGTCTCTGTTTCCCACATTCTTCAAGCTCTGGGGCTCGGAAGTACCCCCCAGAATAATGAAAAATTTGATACAAAAGCTCAAGTATCTGAACAACTTATGCATGGATCACCATGATTCTTTACATGGATATTGATCATGGACTGTTTCATCAGTTTCTGCAGACTGGTGCTGTTACCTGTATTTTTTTTATTTTTTACGATTTTTTCTCTATTTTTGAGACTTTTAAAGATGCGGTCATTTGTTAACAGGGCACAAATCGTAACTGCTTGACCTGGAATCTTCAAACATTACATCCTGAGAGGTCCATGAAAAGTCTCCATGGAAACCTGGAATTAGGTCTCTGTTACCAATATTTTTCAAGCTATGGGGCTCTGAAGTACCCCCCCTCAAGAAAAATGAAAAATTTGACACAAAAGCTCAAGTATCTGAACAACTTATGCATTGATCACCATGATTCTTTGCATCGATATTTATCATGGAATGTTTCATTAGTTTCTGCAGACTGCCACCTGTATTTTTTTTAATTTTTTACTATTTCTTATCCTCTGTTTTTGAGACCTTTAAAGATGTGGTCATCTGTTAACAGGGCAAAAATTGTAACCGCTGGACCTGGAATGTTCTTACTTTACATCCAGAGAGGTCCTTGAAAGGTCTCCATGAAAACCTGGAATTAGGTCTCTATTACCCATTTTCTTCAAGCTATGGGGCTCCAAAGTACCCCCTCCCCAGAATAATGAAAAATTTGATACAAAAGCTCAAGTATCTGAACAACTAATGCATTGATCACCATGATTTATTGCATGGATATTGATCATGGAGTGTTTCATCAGTTTCTGCAGATTGGTGGTGTCTCTATATTCAAGACCTTTAAAAGATGCGGTCATCTGTTAACAGGGTACAAATCGTAACAGTTGGACCTGGAATCTTCTTACTTTACATCCTGAGAGGTCCATGAAAAGTCTCCTTGAAAACCTTGAATTAGGTCTCTGTTACCCATATTCTACAAGCTATGGGGCTCCGAAGAACCCCCCCCCCCTAGAATAATGAAACATTTTATACAAAAGCTCAAATGTCTGCCCAACTAATGCATTGATCACCATGATTCTTTACATGGATATTGATCATGGACTGTTTCATCAGTTTCTGCAGACTGGAGGCATTACCTGTATTTTTTTTAATTTTTTACAATTTTTTTCTCTATTTTTGAGACCTTAAAGATGCAGTCATCTGTTAAAAGGGCACAAATCATAACTGCCTGATCTGAAATCTTCTAACTTTACATCCAGAGAGGTCCATGAAAAGTTTCCATGGAAACCCAAAGTACCCCCTCCCCCCCTGAGAAAAATGAAACATTTGATACAAAAGCTCAAGTATCTGAACAACTTATGAAAAGTCTCCATGGAAACCTGGAATTAGGTCTCTGTTACCCGTATTCTTTAAGCTATGGGGCTCATAAGTACCCCCTCCCCTTGTGATAATGAAAAATTTGATACCGAAGCTCAAGTATGTTAACAACTAATGCATTGATCACCATGATTCTTTGCATGGATATTTGTCATGGAATTTTTCATTAGTATCTGCAGACTGATGGAGCCACCTGTTTTTTTTTTATTTTTTACTATTTTTTTCTCTGTTTTTTAGCCAAAGCAAGGCACCAGTCATAACCATTGGACCTGGAATCTCCTTACTTTAAATCCAGGGAGGTCCATGAGAAGTACGTCTCCTTGGAAACATGAAATTAGGTCTCTGTTACCCATTTTTTTAAGCTTTGGTGCTTCTAAGCACCCCTCAGAATGATTGAAAATTTGATACCAAAGTAGGTCACACATCATAACCATTTTGCCCAGAAACTTCTTACTTGACATCCTGAGAGTTCCTCAAAAGTTCTCCCCAGAAACTGAAATTCGGTAACTGTGACCTATATTCCCAGAGTTTTGGGGTATGTTTCAGCACCCCAGAAATAATGCAAAATACACACAAATTGCTAGACTACTCAGGAAAGGCTGGACATTATCTTAATTAGTTGCCTGTGCAAGGACATATTGTCAACATGTCAGTTGGCTGAGCGTCATGAACCATGGGTCACTTGTTATTAAATTTGTGATTTTTTTCATGTTTTGAATATGGCACATTTTATATTAAAATTGAAGAAAAAGTAAATTTGTTGCTAGATGGAGTGTTTTTTCTTCTGGAATTTTTTTAAAATGTTTGAATATATTAATTATGCTTAGGAGTGAATTGTTACCAATATGTTTATATAGAGTTTTATAAGCTCTGATGCAAGCTTTAAACCAGGTAGGCTAAATGATCATTAAGTAGTGCTCCTTCTGTCTCTGATGACAATAGGAGTGCCTTGGTTGCCTTAAGCTGTGAATGAGTAGTCCCACTCTATAGGCTTGGCAGTCTCCCAGATCATTATACCAAGTGAAGATATATTGAAGAATACTTATTGATATATATCATTGTGGATATCTGCCAACATCAGTTTGTATCATTGCAGCAATCCGTATGGGCCGACCAAAGAAGAATGAAAAGTCTCTACTGAGAAACCAGAGCAGTCAAGAGAGAGGAAATGATTCAGCTGAAAGCTCAGAAAATGCTAGAGCTGCACCAAGACAAAGTCCAAGCCAAGATGACACAGCAATAGCAGCAGCACGGGAAACAGCAGCATCCAAAGAAGGTAGTCTTGCTGATTATATCAAAGATGAAGAGACAACGGAGGTGGTTAATTATCACCATGACAACCAAGATACTACAAACATATCAGCTTCTCCACCAGCAGATAATGACAACCTGTCACCTACAGAAGAGACTGATCCTGTTGTGGCGTTTGGTTCCCCTGCAGGGAGTCAAATGTTTTCAAGCCTCCCTCTATTAGATGAAGACACAAGTGACCAGTTACTGAGCTATGTAAAGCAGAGTTTGAGTGATCTGAATAACTTGACACAGATAAATAGTTGTACCCCATATACACAAAAGGAAGATGCATCACCTAATACTGCTGCTAATTGGCAGGAGATTAGTCAGATTAAAAGCCAGGGCAATATGGCCACTCATGAGTTCAACCTGGAGCACAGAAGTAGCACTGAGAGGAAGAGTAGCCGACCTGATGAACAGCCCTGCCTTGATTGGCCATGTAACATCCAGAATGCTTCATTGAATGACAGCTCACCCAAGAAGATGAGGTTAATGACAAATGATACAGGAAACGGTGTGGGTGCTGAGGCCAGGTCAGTACCTGGCGTACCTTCAATAAATCAGTTCTTGAACCATTCTGATTGGGCATCAGCAACAACAGACACCATAGAGATTAGGTTGCCCACTTATTGGGAGAAAGCACAAGAAAATCACTATCCATCCTGTGCATATGAAAATTTACAAAAAACAAACTCTCAATCTTCAAAGACACAAGGTTTTGTCCAAGGAAATGGTTTAGAATATGATGCTTCCCCTGGTGCAAATGCCAAGGAAAATATCCAGCCTCAGTTTGGGAGTGATCCTTCCAAACAGCCTTCTAAGCTTTTTAATACATTCACAAGTACTGACAGCATGTGGGAAATCAATGAATTTTTCTTGGAGGAAGAAGTTGACAGTTCTAATATAGAAAAAGAACAGAATCCTTTTTTATTGAGGTCTGCCCCCTCAGCTTGTTCTGGGGAGGCTCCTGATCAGTGTGGTGATATTCACACAGGTTGTTTACAAGATGTTGCACAAGAATTTAACAGGAAGCGCACCAAACAACATACTGGAATGCTTCAGCCAGCTGCTCAGTATTGGCAGAAATGGAATCAAAGCCAAAATAAACAGACTAAAACTGATCAGCTCTCTATCAAAGGTGTAGAAAGGTTCATAAACACAGATTTTTGGTTAAACCCAAATTTCACCATTGATCATCTTTGTCTAAACAGAGAACAAAACAGAATTATCTGTCATATTCAAGAAATATTCCTGCAAACAAAGATCAGAATGGATGAAGAAAACACTCTGCCCTCAGACCAGCTTGCTGTCACCAAGGTTAGTTTCGAATATTGGTAACTATTTTCATGGAGGAGATAGAACATAGCTGAATGTTTACAGTGTTCGAGGTCATCAGGTATCAACATCAATAAAGACTGGGTCGTGATAGTGCCTTTTCCACATGTCTCACACAGGCAAACGCACACACAGAAAGGCTTTTTCCAGTTTGTTCAAATCCTATGAAAAGGTGAACAGCTAAATATTTTCCACATAAGTAGCTGAAGGTAGTGAC
This sequence comes from Sipunculus nudus, assembly GCA_026874595.1. Classification (NCBI taxonomy): domain Eukaryota; kingdom Metazoa; phylum Annelida; class Sipuncula; order Golfingiida; family Sipunculidae; genus Sipunculus; species Sipunculus nudus. The sequence goes on from CM049308.1 coordinate 5,700,318, forward strand.
ACATATTATACAAAAGTGAAATATTTTACAGTCGGTGTTCCACATACTCTCAATATTTTCTATATTTTCCTGTTAAATGGTATATATTTCCTTATACTTTCTGGCATTATTTAAGCCCTCTCTCCTATATTTTCCTGGGTTTTTCTTTCACTACGCAACAGTGTTTCTGATACAACAGTGTTACTATTAAAAAACATTCACTTCTTTCTGCATGTAAGTGTGCATGAAGAATGGCATGTAGATGGCAGAATCAGGTGAGAGAAGTGTGACTGAAAGTTTGATATGATGGTTGGATGCATCTTTAGCAGAAAAGGCAATTTTTCTGCGGAAAGGCTTACCTGTATTAATAGCTTTTCATTCAAAGGGTGAAATTTCCAAATAATTACAATCCCTGAAAGAAATGATGACAGCTGTATTTATAAACAGTTTTTAATCCCAGGTTCACTTTTTTTTAATTCCAGACCAACAACTCCCTGGATGTAAACCAGAAATATCCCAATAAACTTATACTTATGAATAGCAATGCCAGGCAAGGTTTTTAGCTCAGCTGACTTTCAGTCATGCTGAGCTATAGCAATCACTCTTTGTCCGTCGTCCGTCTGTCCGTCCGTCTGTCCGTCTGTCCGTTAACCTGGCACAAATCGTAACCGCTGGACTTAGAATCTTGTTACTTTACATTCTGAGAGGTCAATGAAAAATCTCCTTGGAAACCAGAAATTAGGTCTCTGTTACCCATATCCTTCCAGCTATGGGGCCCCAAAGTACCCCCCAGAAAAGTAAAAAATTTCATACAAAAACTTCAATATCTCATTAACTACTTGACTGATGGTCATGATTTTTGGCATACATATTGATCATGAGATGTTCCATCACTTCCTGGGGATTGGTGGAGCCACCTGTATTTTTCGATTTTTTAAGAATTTTTTTCTCTATTTTTGATACCTTTAAAAATGTGAACATCTGTTAACAAGGCACAAATCGTAACGACTGGACCTAGAATCTTCATTCTCGACACACTGAGAGACCTATGAAAAGTCTCCATGGAAACCAGAAATTAGGTCTCTGTTACCCATATCCTTGCAGCTATGGGGCCCCAAAGTACCCCCAAGAAAAGTCCAAAATTTCATACAAAAACTTCAATATCTCATTAACTACTTGACTGATGGTCATGATTTTTGGCATACATATTGATCATGAGAGGTTCCATCAGTTCCTGAAGACTGGTGGCGCCACCTGTATTTTTCGATTTTTAACGAATTTTTTTCTCTATTTTTGAGACCTTTAAAATGTGAACATCTGTTAACAAGGCACAAATCGTAATGACTGGACTTAGAATCTTCTTTCTTGAAACACTGAGAGACCTATGAAAAGTCTCCATGGAAACCAGAAATTAGGTCTCTGTTACCCATATCCTTGCAGCTATGGGGCCCCAAACTACCCCCCCAGAAAAGTAAAAAATTTCAAACAATAACTTCAATATCTCATTAAATACTTGACTGATGGTCATGATTTTTGGCATACATATTGATCATGAGATGTTCCATCACTTCCTGCAGACTGGTGGCGACCCTGTATCGTTCAATTTTTAGCTCAGCTGACTATTAGTCATCTGAGCTATAGTCGTGGTCCATTGTCCGTCGTCCGTCCGTCTGTCCGTCCGTCCGTCCGTCCGTCCGTCCGTCCGTCCGTCCGTAGATGTGGCACGTTTTGAAACCGTAAGACCTAGGAATCCAAAATTCAGCATAATGTTAGATGTTCCCAAGATCTCCTACCAAGCCGAAAACTGGGTCTCTGCGACTTCGTTCCTTTGAGAAATTAAGGAAAAACCTCAATTTTTTATTAAAATCCTATTTTCACACTTCAGGACTGCCTAATATCAAAACCACTCATCTGTTTTTCCTCATATTTACCATAAATATTCTTCTATATAGTTCCTATGTACATGCCAGAAATTAAGTCTGTTAAGTATAAATTCTTTAAGTTATGGGCCCAAACATAATGGACTTTGTAAAAAATCAGGAAAAATATTTACTCACTTAACATGAAAAATTTTGAAACTAGAGTCTGTTTTCCCAAGTATATAACTATATTTAATTAAGATTCAATTGTTTACCCAAAATTAGATCTGAATTTTGTAAATTTTTTAAGTAATTAGCATAAAAATAAAATCAGGACCTTAAATTTTGCCCAACTTTGACCATGGCACGTTTTTTTCCTGTAAGCACCATTGATTTAATTTTCACAGCATGTGAACATAAATATTTAATTTGTTTAAATCTGAAATTTGGAAGTAAAAGCTTGAAAATTAAGCTAGTTATTGATTTTTTTCTTGAGGCTCTATTGTAGTCATTTGCTTTGTTTACAGATTACAGATGCAGGGTCCCACTCCAGGTCACTGGAAGTCAGCTATGCCAGAGTTTCTGATTTGTTACAGTCACTGGGGGAGATCCCCTGCTGTGACAGGTGTACAGTTATTCTCATATCACCACCCAAATGACCCCCCCCCCCCCCCCCCCCCGCAAACACAACCCACCAAGTGTTATGCAGTATTGTTATTGTTTTCACTGTATCTCCTTAATTGTAATGCTGCTTCCACTCTGATATGCAAAAACTTTCCTTGAAAAAGTAATTCAAGGTGTAATCCAGAAGATGCAATGTTGTGTAATGTAGCATTTTTAAAGAAATCATTTTTCTTTTAAATGATTTTACCAATCATAATGGAACCCATCAGTATGCTTAAATTATGATAAAATATGAAGCACATTATGGATAAATAAAGACACAATTAAAAATTATAAAATCTAAATTCAAGTATTTTTTTTAGATATTTATTGTTTTGCAGATTTAAAAGATATATTTTTGTGGTAAAAAATAAATAAACATTTGTATGCATGATGTGGTGTTATCTGACAAGATTGAGATTTATGATGATGCAATTGAGAATTATGAATCAACTTTTATATTCAGATATATATGTTATATTGAAAATGTATAGAAATATAAACTTAAATTAAAAAAAAAATTGATGTGATAAAAAAATGAGGATTTATTACAAACATTTGTTCATTATTTTCCTGCATCAGCAGAATTTGAGATCAGGCTTTGTTTGCCATGTTTTATGTTGTTAATTAGTTATATTTCAACTGTATACATTTCATAAAAAAAACATATTTAATAATATATATTATACAAAAAAAAAAGATTCGATTGAACAAATGTGTAAACTACTGAAATGTCAACAGTTAATCGAAAAGCCAACTAATGGTCATGGTAACTGTACAGATCATTTGTTCACAAACTGCTCACATGCTTCAGTTTCAACATTAGGAAACACATGGTCAGGTCACAAAATATTATTTGCAACAATTTCTTGCTCATCAATACAAACCAATCATATAAACCAACCATGGCCTTTATTACCTCTTCCTCTTACACTTTATCTCCATTTGATATTATTTTAGATTTTTACCTTCAAGGTTAACTTCAGCTGAGCACAGTGACCCATAGGTCCCTTGTTTACGAATTTTTCTCTATTTTTGAGACCTTTCAAAATGTAAACATCTGTTAACAAGGCACAAATCGTAACGACTGGACCTAGAATCTTCATTCTTGACACACTGAGAGACCTATGAAATGTCTCCATGGAAACCAGAAATTAGGTCTCTGTTACCTATATTCTTCGAGCTATGGAGCCCCAAAGTACCCCCAAGAAAAGTAAAAAATTTCATACAAAAACTTCAATATCTCATTAACTACTTGACTGATGGTCATGATTTGTGGCATAACTATTGATCATGAGATGTGTCATCACTTCCTGCAGACTGGTGGTGCCACCTGTATCGTTCAATTTTTTACGATTTTTTCCTCTATTTTTGAGACCTTTAAGGATGCTGTCATCTGTTAGCATGGCACAAATCGTAACGACTGGACCTAGAATCTTCATTCTCAACACACTAGAAGACCTATGAAAATTCTCCATGGAAACTAGAAATTAGGTCTCTGTTACCCATATCCTTTGAGCTATGGGGCCCTAAAGTACCCCCCCCAGAGTAGTCAAAAATTTCATACAAAAACTTCAATATCTCAATAACTACATCACTGATGTTCATGATTTTGGCATACATATTGATTATGAGATGTTCCATCAGTTCCTGCACACTGGTGGCGCCACCTATATTGTTTGATTTTTTTACGATTTCTTCCTCTATTTTTGAGACTTTTTTGGATGCTGTCATCTGTTAGCACAAATCGTAACGACTGAACCTAGAATCTTCATTCTCAATACACTGAGAGACCTATGAAAAGTCTCCATGGAAACCAGAAATTAGGTCTCTGTTACCCGTATCCTTCGAGCTATGGGGCCCCAAAGTACCCCTCAGAGTAGTCAAAAATTTCATACAAAAACTTCAATATCTCAATAACTACATCACTGATGGTCATGATTTGTGGCATAACTATTGATCAAGAGGTGTTCCATCAGTTCCTGCAGACTGGTGGCACAACCTGTATTTGTTCTGGTTTTTTTTTACGAATGTTTTATCTATTTTTGAGACCTTTAAAGATATGAACATCTGTTAACAGGGCACAAATCATAAAAACTGGACCTAGAATCTTCATTCTTGACACACAGGGAGACCCATGAAAATTCTCCATGGAAACCTGAAATTAGGTCTCTGTTACCCATATTCTTTAGGCTGTATGGCTCCAAAATACACCCCAGAATAATGGAAAATTTGGTACAAAAAGTGCAGTATCTCAATAACTATAAGACTGATGGTCATGATTTTTGCATACATATTGATCATGAGGTGTTCCATCAGTTTCTGCAGAGAGGGTGCGCCACCTCTATTTGTATCCGCCAAAACGAACTTTTTTTTTTGTCATTTCAATGATCCTCTGAAGTGGATGCAAATATGCCTAGAAACCCGCTTGACTAGATCCGTGCCTCAAACAGAGATCATACTTTTTACGATAATGTTGTTTTCAAAGAATCTTCAAGCTAATTAACACATACGTCCGTGGGTCTTTCTGCTATATTTTATCAACATGTTATGAGGGTGTTACATAAATTCCAAAACAGCTGTTAAACAAATAAAGAGAATGTAATTTATAAGCCTTTCATTGTATCCGCCAAAACGAAGTTTTGTGGATACTATGTTTTTGACCGGGTTCCGCCGCCGCTGCGTTTGTTTCCGGAGAACTCCTCTGAGACTACTGGACAGATTTTTCCGAAACTTACACAAATTATCGGGTCACATGTGAACTGGTGCCTAACCAAGTGACCTTGACCTCTGACCTTTCATCTCTGCCCAGCGTCCGTTTGTGCGTCTGTTTCCACACATAAACCCATATATCTCGGGAACCGTTTGACCGATCCGGAAAAAATTTTTACACAAATGTAGCCCTGGGAAAGCTTTATAACATACACAACAAAAGGTGGCGCCACCTGCAACCATGTTTGCACAGTGTCCATCTGTTCATCTGCCTGGGGTTAAAATCACTCATATCTCTGCAGTGATTTGACTAATTCACCTAAAATTTGGCATGCATATACATCCTAGATAGCTTTCTCGATTTTGTGAAAGGTGGTGCCACCTACATTCACGTTAACGCTCCACACATAATCCCATATATCTCGGGAACCATTTGACCGATCCGGAAAAAAAATTTTACACAAATGTAGCCCTGGGATAGCTTTATAACATACACAACAAAAGGTGGCGCCACCTGCAACCATGTTTGCACAGTGTCCATCTGTTCATCTGCCTGGGGTTAAAATCACTCATATCTCTGCAGTGGTTTGACTAATTCACCTAAAATTCGGCATGCATATACATCCTAGATAGCTTTCTCGATTTTGTGACAGGTGGCGCCACCTATATTCACGTTAACGCTCCACACATAATCCCATATATCTCGGGAACCGTTTGACCGATCCGGAAAAAATTTTTACACAAATGTAGCCCTGGGATAGCTTTATTACATACACAACAAAAGGTGGCGCCACCTGCAACCATGTTTGCACAGTGTCCATTTGTTCATCTGCCTGGGGTTAAAATCACTCATATCTCTGCAGTGGTTTGACTAATTCACCTAAAAATCAGCATGCACATACATCCTAGATAGCTTTCTTGATTTAATGACAGGTGGCGCCACCTACATTCACGTTAACACTCCACACATAATCCCATATATCTCGGGAACCGTTTGACCGATCCGGAAAAATTTTTTACACAAATGTAGCCCTGGGATAGCTTTATTACATACACAACAAAAGGTGGCGCCACCTGCAACCATGTTTGCACAGTGTCCATTTGTTCATCTGCCTGGGGTTAAAATCACTCATATCTCTGCAGTGGTTTGACTAATTCACCTAAAAATCAGCATGCATATACATCCTAGATAGCTTTCTTGATTTAATGACAGGTGGCACCACCTACATTCACGTTAACACTCCACACATAAATCCATATATCTCAGGAACCGTTTGACCGATCCGGAAAAATTTTTTTACACAAATGTAGCCCTGGGATAGCTTTATAACATACACAACAAAAGGTGGCGCCACCTGCAACCATGTTTGCACAGTGTCCATTTGTTAATCTGCCTGGGGTTAAAATCACTCATATCTCTGCAGTGGTTTGACTAATTCACCTAAAATTCGGCATGTGTATACATCCTAGATAGCTTTCTTGATTTTATGACAGGTGGCGCCACCTACATTCACGTTTATGCTGCAGACATCCAAGCTCATATCTTGGGAACAGTTTGACCAATCAGGAAAAAAATTTTACACAAATGTAGCCCTTGGATAGCTTTATAACATGAACAAAAATGGTGGCGCCACCTGCAGCCATTTTTGCACAGCGTCCATCTGTTTGTCTGTTGTAGGATAAAATTACTCATATCTCTGCAGTGGTTTGACTTTTCCACATGAAATTTTGCATGTGTATATATCTTGGATAGTTTCTCGTTCAAATAACAGGTGGCGCCACCTACAATCATGTTTATGTGGCAGAGGTCCATTCTAATATTTAACACATGCAACTCTATATCCCCTTGCCACTCAATCAATGCCTTACTTCACCCGTCCTTCTCTGATTTTGGCGGATACACGTAGTCGCTTGTCGACTACCCGTATTCTATTTTTTTCAAATTTTTACGAATTTTTTTTCTCTTTTTTCGAGACCTTTGAAGATGTGGTTATCTGTCAACAGGGTACAAATTGCAACAACTGGACCTAGAAACTTCATTCTTGTCATACAAGGAGGCCCATGAAGAATGCCGGTGGAAACTTGAAATTAGGTCTCTGTTACCCATATCCTTCAAGCTATAGGACTCTGAAGTATCCCTCAGAATAATGGATAATTTGATACAAAAGCTGAAGTATCTGAACAACTAATGCAGAGATCACCATGAATCTTTGCATGGATATTGACCATTAAGTGTTTTTATTAGTTTCTGCAGACTGGTGGAGCCACCTGTATTTTTGTATCCTCCAAAACGAAGTTTTGCAGATACTATGTTTTTGACCGGGTTCCTCCGCCGCCGCCACGTTTGTTTCCAGAGAGCTCCTCTGAGAAAAATGGACCGATTTTTCTGAAACTTACACTAATTATCTAGTCTCATGTGAACTAGTGCCTAACCAATTTGTGTTGACCTCTGACCTTTCCCCTCTATCCAGCGTCCATTTGTGCGTCTGATCCACACATAAACCCTCATATCTCGGGAACCGTTTGACCAATCAGGAAATAAAATGTATATTATACAAATGTAGCCCTTGGATTGCTTTATAACATACACAGAAATGGTGGCGCCACCTGTAACCATGTTTGCACAGTGTCCATCTGTTCATCTGCCTTGGGTTAAAATCACTCATATCTCTGCAGTGAATTGACTAATTCACCTGAAATTCGGCATGCATATACATCCAGGATAGCTTTCTTGATTTTATGAGAGATGGCGCCACCTACATTCACGTTCACGCTGATCACATCCAAGCTCATATCTCAGGAACCGTTTGACCGATTGGGCCAAAATTTTGCATGTGTATAGATATCACATAGCTCTTTATCATACGCAAAACTGGTGGCGCCACCTGCAACCATTTTTGCACAGCGTCTGTCTGTTTTCTGCTGTGGGATAATGTCACTCATATCTCGGCAGTGGTTTGACATATCTGCCTAAAATTTTGCAGTTTTATACAGCCTGGATAGCTTTCTTGATTTAATGACAGGTGGCGCCACCTACATTCTAGTTTTTGCTGCAGACATCCGAGCTTATATCTCGGGAACGTTTGAACGATTGGTCTCACATAGGTCTTTATCATACACAAAACTGGAGGGGCCACCTGCAACCATTTTTGCACAGCGTCTGTCTGTTTGTTTGCCATTGGCTAAAATCACTCATATACATGTAGTGGTTTGACTTTTCTGCCTAAAATTTTGCATATGTATACATCTTGGACAGCTTTCTGGATTTGTGGTAGGTGGCACAACCTACATACTCATTTAGGCTGCAGACATCCATGCTAATATGCAACATACCTTACTCTACTTCCCCTTGCCACTCAATCCATGCCTCACTTCAACCATTCCACTCTGATTTTGGCGGATACACGTGGTCACTTGTCGGCTACCCATATTCTAGTTTTTAAAGTTTACACATTTTTTCTCTATTTTTGAGATATATAAATACAGACTAAATCTTGGCCTGTTGGTTAATCTGTTTGATGCTTCAGTTGAATGGGTATATACTACCATTCTGATGATAAAATTTCCTTTAGCGAATCACTTCCCAGTCAGCTGAGCGTCATGACCCATGGGTCACTTGTTCTTACAAAGTAATATAATTAAACCTCAATATACCTCAGAGGGGGTGGGCTTGGAAAAAGCTTAATAGTTCCATCAAATAAAAGAATTTAGAGTTGAAGGCAGACTGGTTCAATCTTTGGGCTTATGTCTTGATAGCAGGTTATGACCACAGGTTTATTCCTAGCTTGGAGAATATATGTGCATCAATCTTTGTGTGTTACAGGCCTATAAGATATTGCACTTTTCTTTAATATAGTGGCCTATTTTGGAGTCATAGTGTAACTAAAAAAATGAAAATGTGTGCATCATCCTGATATATATCCCTGTCATCATGCAAATTTTGAAGAAATTGGCTCAACCAGATTTTCAGAAAAAGTCAGACTCGGTGGAACTCTGGCGCTTATCCATTACACTCAGACACAAAAGATGGATTTTCTCAGCAGAAGATATTGAACTTGGTGAAATATTTCACTTGATTTATTTGTGTGTGTGTGTGTGTGACAGAGTCATATCTGAGCAATAGAAATTGTAACTGCTAGAACTGGAATCTTCTAACTAATAACATCCAAAGAGGTTCATAAAAAGTCTGCCAGGAAACCTAAAATAAGGTCACTGCGACCTGGATTCTTTGAGTTATGGGTAGTGGTGGGCCGATCATCGAGTTTTATCGAAAGTCAGTCGGTTTGCTGCCACTTTCAAGCGCTCAATTACCAAAGACAACTATCGATTACATCATAATAATGATTGTTTTCTTTCCAGAGTGCCTTTATGTTATAGGCAAAAATTATTCTTCCATTTTTTACCACATTCCGCGCTTCATATAATGAGTCTGCGTTAACAAATAACTTCTGTATGTAACTGAGTATGACATGGTAGATGCGAGAACTAAGGACTTATTAAACTTATTATCTGTGAACTCGCAGGGAGCTGCAGATTAAGCGGAGAATTTTCTAATGAGATGTACATTGCAAAATATGGGCGGGATGGCGTTAAAATACTCCATAAATTCTCCAGGTGCTGCTGTTTAGGCCGTCCTTAAAAAATTCTTTGTTTGGGCTGACCCTGCCGGTCGAGTATTTGGATGCTGGATTTTTTTTGGGTAGTCTGCAATTTTTTTTTTTTGGTATGATCTGCCCCAAGCGCACCTGGGCCCATAAAATCTGCCTTCATGTGCTAGAACAACAGCACCTCTATAGGCCTAACATTCTTAGATGCTCTTAACTTCCATATAGAAAGATATTACCCGATGTTGCCGATCGTTTAATTTGATCCTTAAAATTAGTGTGATTATATCTTTATACGTGGAAGGATTGTTACCTTGTGCACGAGAGGAGAATACCTGCCAGGGATACGCAGGTAGAGTTTCACTGATAATTGCTTATTTCTTTGATAATTGCATATATTTGTCTGAACGTATTAATAATCGATCATCAGACGGTTTGCTCAAACGGATGATCGATTATGAAAACGGAACTGAATCCCACCACTAGTTATGGGGCTTGTGTGCAGCCCAGAATATTAAATTTTGATGCAGAAACTACAGTATCTGAATAACTAATGCATCAATTGCCATGATTCTTTCCATGCATATGGATCTTGGAAAGTTTCATCAATTCTGATGACTGGTTGGGCCACCTTTATTTTTCCTTCTTTTTACACATTTTTACGTCAGCTGTCTGTTAAACTGACATGTTTTGAAACTGTAGGAACTACAAATCTAAAATTGGGCATACTTTTGGATGTACCCAAAATTTCCTGCCAAACTGAAAATTGGGTCAATGCCACTTTGTTCCTGCAAGAAATGAAGGACAAAACTCAATTTTCCTTTAAAAACCTATTATCCCATTTCAGGAGTGCCTTATTTCAAAACCACTGATATTTTTTTTTTCATAATAATCACATATGTTACCCTATATAGTTCCTATGTACATACCAGATATAAGGCTAGTTTTACTTTATTTTTAAAAGATATTGGCCCAAACATAATGCACTTTGTAAAAAATCACGAAAGATACTCACTTATTATGATGATATTGAAGCTAGGTACTTTTTTGTTAGGGATTTAAATAAAAATCAGGAAAGATACTCACTCACTTATTATGATGATATTGAAGCTAGGTACTTTTTTGTCAGGGATTTAAATTAATTTAATCAAGATTTAATTGTATACCCAAACTGAGATCTGAATTTTGTAAAATTTTTTAAGTTATTAGAAGGAATATAAAATGAGTACCTTCGATTTTTTCCAAAATCACCGATATCCGCTCCAGCAGTTCATTCTACACAAATCAAAAGGTGCATGTTTTTTTATGTAAAATGGTATAATGGAAATATTCAGGTAAAACAGTTCACAATATGATACCTGTGTTGATATCTTGCAACATATACAGGATCTAGAGGGTCTGTCTGATGGTGGGCATCATTAATCTTCCAGTGTTAGTAACAGGCAATAGACATTTTCCTGTTTCCTTTTTTTTCAAATTATGTATGTAGTCAATATCACATTTTCGATGAATTTCTTAAATGATTTGGGATATGAGTTAGTTAAATTTTGGGTGGGCCTGAATTAGGATACAAGTGGGATGGAGGTATATGCTCTGTGAGTGCTTTCTAGTATCTCATGTAATACCTAGCCTTTATGTTGTATTGTCTATTGAATTATAATAAAAATATATGAGGTAAAAAGCATGCCTCGGGAGTGGTCTTGGCTCTTTGAGTGCTTTTCTAGTTATCAGAGATTTGGTGCTATTTTATTAATATATATTTGTAATTTTGTAAAATGATCCTTACAAAAAGTAATAAGTTGAGTATCATGACATCTTGTTCTCTGTAATATCAGCACTATATGAATGAAATTACTGTTTGTTTTCTAGGACCCATGGCCAGAAAGAGGAAAGGAACAGTCCCATTGGCTACATATAAACAAGAGAATTATGAGAAATACTGTTATCATGATGGATTTTGCTAAAAAACTTCCAGGTATCTGTTTGATTTCTTATCTATACGGTTCTGACAGTGCATTAACAATGCACATTTAATCAGATTTAGGCAGCACAAATAAACACAGTTATTTATTTTACATATTCTCCATTCCTTTTTTTGTGGATAATTTTTTTATTATGTCTGTCAACTTATGGAATGGCACAGCATCTGGCATTTACTGTCCTCTTTCCAAGGTCACAACAACCACTGCAGTTATCATCATTAAATTTGGCAGACTTTTGACCATGATATAAATACTTGTTTGGTGGTGCCATAAGTTGTAGAGTATTAACATTTTGGCTTTCATATCATAATTCTAAATTTCTTAAGAGTAAGGGAAATAAAATGAGTATAATTAAATTGAGTCTAATTTTTTTCTTCAAAATGT